>CM040403.1:56887419-56915419 GCA_022702515.1 Ilyophis sp. 1 JC-2022 | reverse complement strand
GTCAATTATGTGACTTTACAATGTTGCTTCCATTTTCACAGACCGTAATGCTACACATGATGATTCAAACAAGGGAATCATTACAATATATTGTAGCCAGCCTCATATAAGAGAAAAAAACACACTGCTACTAAGGGTGTAAACTAAGCTGAATAGCATGCATGATTTCATAAAGCACATAAATATTTGAATTGGCATGTGTTAGACTTCCGTAACAGTTCTATGTTCATGTTTAGAAGGAAATACCACTTGAGATTGCTTCGGTTATATTACCACTTTGATCCTTATGGCGAGATCCATGTTCTCAAATGTATTTTTCATGACCAGACCCTGAGGTCACTGGACTGTACCATCCACAGGAGCTGCGTGACCTCAGTGGATTATTCCTGCTCAATCCAAGCCCCTCAGGCAAAAAGGGTGTGTTTACAGCTCTACAGAGCAGTCACAATGTCCAGTGTAAAATATGTGGTATGAGAAAGGCACTCATTTAAAACAATGTGGCAATACCTAGTAACAGCTCTATAGAAATGTATTGATGGTTGGTTAAGACACTATTAACTCCATAATTACTGGTCCTGTCATCTGGTGCTATCTATCTTTGCCTTTCTCACTTAAGCCAATAAAACTGGGTTGTTGTACAGAGAAACATTTTCTTCTTTTTTCATTGGTCTATGATTGAGAGTGCATAGCAGCTCCATTCATTATGAGGGTAGAAAAAAAGGCCTCAATTTCTCACCCCACCCCACTATAAAAATATATCTGCTTTCTTTAAGATTTTAGGCTGACTAGCTTTATAGCAGCAACAATGTTTCATAAGCTCGGCTGTCATATTTGAGGTATTCAGTTGTTATTTGCATAAAATGTAAAATTGCTCAAATGTGTTTTACATGCAAATGCAGCCTATTTTAATTATGTTTCTTTTTATATTTTTAAAAACTGTAGCCGAATGCCTTAAAGAGCTGGCTGGTGATTAAAAAAGATATTTCTTTGGACTTTCCATAAATCTGTCAAGCTACAGTCTAGCTTGAATGGTTAAGAAAAAAAAAGAAACCACTCAAAATGGTCTTACTCAGACAAAATCTTCACAAGGGTTCTTGTCGCATCTGAAGCAAGATTGTGGTCATTTGATGGGCTGGTGTGAGATATTTATTCTCTGGCAAAAGAGGAATTGTTTGAAGTAGCACATGTAGCCAAATGTATAGTTTTATAGCACTTCGGTGAGTGTGCACGTGATGGTGTTTGGAGGACTGAAGAGTAAACTATACCTCCCTTTCCCAACCACTGCTAATGTCACAGGTCTCCAACATTCAGGGAACAAGGAGAGAATGTCTTAAAAAGGTATGACGTTCCACACAATCCTTTCTGATTTACCTTCATCTCCAGTATATTCAAATGTTAGTGTATGTGATATCTCGTCATTTTTTAAGGATGGCCTAAACTGATAAGGCATGGTATAGCGTAAAGGTAATAAACATTTTCCACTTTATTGACTTACTGATATAGTGTAGGTACACAGGTACACAGTAACATTAGTTTGAACACAAATAGAACTTTTCCAATTATTACAGTGAGTGTACACTGGGCGAAGCAGTTTGACTCCACTGATCAGTGACTTAGGCACTTTCATGGTGTATAACGCATACAAAAACCTGCATTCACCCTTCTCCCTACAATCCTCAGAACTGTTACCAACTGGTCTAGTAACTGACCCTTAATAGTATCAGGCCTCCTGTCTGTGGGTGGAGATCTTTTACATGAGCCAAGTCTTCAGGTTTTTTCTGTTTAATGCAGCCCCCCTCCCCAGACTTTTGATTTCTGAAACATTGTGAGAGGGCATTAAAGATATATGATGGGAGTTTATTTTGTCATGCGACCCATTGGTATACAGTCTCTAAGGCTGGATGTGAACGTTTTTAATATTTATACCTCATAATGTATTATGACCACCCCCATTAGGTCCTCCGCTGTGGTCAGCATACCCAACTATGACAAAACTCTCTGGCAACAGAACACTGGTAACACAGAGGAGATATTCAGTGTGTGTGTGTGTGTGTGTGTGTGTGTGTGTGTGTGTGTGTGTGTGTGTGTGTGTACTGGGTAAAGAAACAATGGGGTCTAAAGTGGTGACTCATTATAAACCAAACTCTCAAAACTTTACTTTTCCATCAGTCAGTGTGCCGCATGTATGTCACTGAAGTCCCTCAAGCTTGTGTGTAACAGCCTGTCAGCAGATGAGACGTTGAGACTCCAGACCATATGCAGCTCTTCCCTCCTTAAACTAATGTGCATGCGTGCATAATTAAGCTGCACCTGGGCCTATGCTTGGATGCGCCTCAAATGTTTCAGTAAACACAATAGAAATCTTATAAAAGAGCAGCATCTGTGTCGGTGATTTGCAAGTCAAGAACAGAAGGAGGCTGGGCAGAAGCAAGAGAACAAAAGCTTGCCCATGGAACATGATTACTTATGATTAATATATTAATTATTATGGCAAATTTGGATATTAATTTCCATTATGGCTACAAATAATTTCAAACAGATTTTAAGAAATCTTACGATTTTAACCTGAGTGACTGGATATGCAAGAGCTTCTCATCGTTAGAATCAGCACAGTGACAGATCACTGCTGAGAGTGTTGGTTAACAATGAAACCTACAGCCAAATCAGTTTGTGTCTGTCTTATTTGATTCAAATTGTGTTTTTAGAAGAAAACAATGATAAAAAGGAAGGGGTCAGCATGTGAACAGCTGAGAAAGCCATTTTTATTGTACACATCTGACTCACTGTGTATGGAGTGATATGCACTATTTATTATTTTGCGGTAAAAGTCGACCATAATGATATTTGTCTCGTGCAAGTTATTGTCTCATCCCTGCGAGATAATATTTCATACGTACAAGACAGTTTGGCCAACTTTTACCGCACAACTTAAAAAAAAAATGTTTATACCTTGCCTTTCAGGGCCTTCATCAGTTAAATCGTACGTTAACACTGGCATTGAAGCAGCATGTCCATAGCCTAAAACAAATTCATGAAAACAACCCAAATTGTTTTAATTTGCAAAATAACACTAAAAGGGGAATTCCACCGAAAAACAACATTGTTTATTTAACAGATCAAGGCACAACTGATAAAGTCTTTCTCTGTCGCTGGCCAAAACAATCTGTGAACCGAAATATTGACAGTTCATTGACACAATGATGTATACCTCTACCCTTCCTCATTTTTAAAAAACTACAGTGCTGAAGGAGGCATGACTGAACTCACAGAGAGGGAGAGAGAGGCTGTATCTGAATCAGAGCCCTATCTAGCTGTGTCCTGTGTACCCTACTGCTCACTGTTTTGTCACACGCTTAACAGCTTTTTAAAAAAGTATACTCAACTGGCATACCCAATAGTAGGCAAGTGTGCTGATTCGGACACAGCCAGCGAGGCGGCAAAGCTGTTGTTACAACTGTAAACAGTATTAGCTTGCGAGCTAGCTCAAAGAGTTCTTCGCTAAATTACCAATTATTCCAGTACAATGGCTTCCAACAATTTTGTGGACCATGCACGGGATGACAACACCTTCCAACAAATTGTGCTTAAATCGGAGATTGAAGGCTACCGTTTTGAGCCCAAATACACGGTTGAGGAGATTAGCCGAAGCTGCTGCTACGTGCAGCCGGCCGGGAGTGCCTCGGGTAATGTAAACGATGACTGGTGGTGGACATGAATAACGGAGGAGAAATGAGTAACGACTAAGTGTACTTCTGGCTTTTCACTATAACAAAAGCAGATAAATGAAGGGCTGTTTTCATAAATAAAACTTAATGAATGGCTGTATTTCCCCCGTTTTTCTCTGGGGACTCCAGCTAATGGTGGTGACTTTTTTTCAGTAGAACTGTAAGGTTAGTGGCTAGCTTCCCAGTGAGTGACGTTAGCCTCTCTCGAAGAACGGCTTCCACTTCCAGGCAGGATTAGTAGTAACAGGGTCGGATCATGGTCCTGTGAGGCCCCTGGGCACATGTCTTTTGGAGCCTCCCCCCCCCCCCATTTCCTATATTGGTGTCTTTCTTGCCTTCCTCCTCGCAAAATCATCCACTAGATCGTCAAAATCTAGATGTCTGACAAGGTCTGACTCTATTGACATAAGTGACAATGAGCTGAGACGCGTTTGGCACATGCTACTCTGCAGCTAATTTTTTTATTCAGCCTAAAAGGAAAAATCACCCTGGCAGTTTGTCACTGGCAAAGTTAGAAAAAGCCAAAGTGCCACGTAAACATTGGGGAACACTGACTGCAGATTAAGTGCCTGCAACATCTCAAGCATTTTAGTCGGGCACTTCTCACCCTCAGAGTCAGCCATGAAAAACTTGAATTGGATGAGTTCGTTGGCAAAGTTAATGTCCAGGTCTGATGGATATGCAGCGGACAGTGCATGTACCTTTTCCACTATGACATCACTGTTAGACACCGATCTGACATAAACAGAACTCCAAAGAGACTGGTTAAACGCTTGTAAGCGTCCAAGCAATGTTCAAGGCATGCCACTAGCTTATCAATGAGCACATAAAATGTTTCTATTTTGAACTTCTCCCTCCCCTCAAGTGTCACACCTGGCTCTGAGCTCTCATTTGCAAATGTTTCGCGTTTCCTCTTTCGCTGAAAATCGTGCTTATATGATTGAGAGACACCTGTCACATTTATGGCTGCCCTTTCAAAAGCCTCAAACTGGTCTCGCAGTCCCGCCTCAACGAAATTCCTCAACGAAGACAAAAGCTATACTGCTACAAAGATGTCAATGTCACTTTTCTGTAGGTGCATGCTTGTAGCGTGGAACCGGTCAAGTATGACGTCCCAGAAATGTGCCATGAACACCATCACCAAGGTGTCCAATTTAGCACATAGTCCAGCGGCCTCAATTTGAGTATCTCTTTTCTCACTATCATCATGTATACCACCGAAGGCCTCACTAATGTGGGTGTAATTTCTCCACAGTGCCTTGGTTGACTCTGCCCGAGCACTCCACCGAGTACTGGACAGTGATTTTAATGTCAGTCTGACATCTGTCTTCCAAAAGACTTTCCCCCATCTGTGTGGATGAAGAGCAAAATGTGTACAGTGACTGCAACATGTTAAAAAACTCGTCTGCCTCTGGGCTACTGCCGTCTAAGGTGTGAATACGAACTAAGTTAAGTAAATGCGCTGCGCAAGGCACATACTCTATCAGAGGGTTTTCAGGTGGGCCTGTAACCCATTGTATTTTTCTGACATGTTGTTTGCATTGTCATATGACTGACCTCTACAGTTTGAGAGGTCCAACCCAAGGCCCTCCACCATCAAAGTCACACAGTCTGCTAAACTTTTACCAGTGTGGCTCTCAATTGGCTCAAAGCCCAGGAATTGCTCCACCACATTCCCGCTGCTGTTAACAAACCGGAATATTAACGTCAATTGGTCACATGTGACAGGTCTGGGGTGGAGTCAACAATTATTGAAAAATATTTGGCATCCCAAATCTCATCTGCTACTGTTTGGCGAGTTTTCTGACCCATTAGCTCAATGAGTTCTGCACATATTGTCGATGACAAATAGGACACTGAGCCTCTTCCTTCTCTGCCAAACTATTTAATATGTTCAGCTAAGAATGGGTCAAATTGTGATAGCAATTCTAGGATGCCAAGAAAATGACCGTTATGGGTTGACCCAAACCGTTCATCATTTCCCTTAAACGCAAGTCCTCTTTCACCCAAAAACTTGATCACTGCTACAACTCTTTTCAAAATGTCCCTCCAGTATTTACGTTCCCCATCAAGTAGCTGCATGAGATCTGCATTTATAGCACTGCCCTTTGTCCGCTGGTGCAAGGCAAGCATGCATGATCTGTGTTCTGCACTCTTTTCGTGTTCCCCTATTCTTTCAGAGTGCTTCCAATCACTAAACCCCTGTCTAAAGCCACCAAGCTTGCTGGAGAACAGTTTGCATGCAAAGCAGTACACACAACCTGTTGAGGGCAGCGGCGTAACTACAGTAGATGCGGTACAATGCGGTTGCATTGGTGCCCGGAGCTCCAGAGGGCCAGCGAACGCATGCAATAATTTTTTAACTCAAGCGGTTCAAAATGTCTATTAATAATAACCAATTAAACACTATGCTGCCCGTTGTCATGCCTATGCGGTATAGACAATACACTTGTTGACCTATCAAAAACCGTAGCATTCACTGACTGAGCCAATCAAAGCTGAACACAGCAGATCAGACGCATCCGCTGCGTGCACTACTCAGTACAGTACAGTCTGATACAGTGCAGTGTGTCTACATTACGTAAACATCAAACCTGTAGCTTGCTATGAGTAATGTTATCTACAACGTAGCTTTGCATAACTTAACGTATCCAAAAATTTAAAAAATTTTGCTCCCTTTTCCAGTTTGTCAAAATAATTGAGAGCCACTGTAACCACCGGAAAAATATGGAAAAGCAATTGTAAATGTGACGTGATTCTGTAACGTGTGAAGTCGGGCAAATGAAACAATGTTGGTAGTGTTATTGTCAAATGAAAAGCAATTAAAGGTATACTATGTAGTTTCAGAACACCAGATGGCTATATAGAGCACGTAGGAGAAAAAGGCTCCCCGAAAATTGTTTATCACATGTTCTTCTCAGACGACGCACGAGCATTGTGGTGACGTTTCACACATATTTTCCCTAACCGTGGACTCAATTCAATTCAATTTGCTTTATTGTTATGAGAAGACATTGTATCTGTATTGCCAAAGCATACTGCATTAAAACAGTCGAAGACATACATCTAACACTGAACAATACAAAACAGCAAAGACTAGAAACGAATGAACAGTAACCATACATGAAAACAAGAACTTTTCTTTGATTATGGATTTAGAAATAAGAATAATGTAAAATAATGAAGTACAATTAAAAATAATAAGTATCAATAGAAATGATGATGATGAGAAAGACACATATTGTGGGAAATTCCATGCTGCGCACGCACTGCGTACTGTATCCCTCCGCTAACTTACCATCTCACTGCGCATGTACCGAATTTGTTTATTCGTAGCCAGGAAAGTTGCGAGAGCAGACGTTCCTCTTTGCAAGCTTGGCCCTTACGATTCTTTGTGTTATGGTGTGCGTCGGTGAAATCGTAAGTTTAGTGTGAAAATGTGTTGTCATATTACCACTAATAGTAGTTTACAATTGTAGTTGTTGTTGCAACTAGATAAGCGTTTGTTTATGCTATTATCCAGCAGCCACGTTTTGGATGCGTGACGCTATTTCTATCCGGGTGTGTCTGATAGTATAAGCATATTATACTTACTTTCCGTGGTCTGAATACCCCTTTCATCTTCTCCACGTTTTATTACATTACAGACATATTCTGCAATAGATTTAGTTCATTTTTTGTCTCAAAATTCTACACAAAATAGCCCATAATGACAAAGTGAAAACATGTTTTTAGAAATTTTTGCAAATGTATTAAAAATCGAAAACTGAAATCTTTCATTTACATATGTATTCATTCCCTTTGTTTTAACATATTTTTAAAGTATCATATTTAATATTTGGTCGCATATCTTTTGCATGCTGTTACATCCTGAAGTTTGTGACCCATCAACATCAAAAGACTGTCGATATCTTATTTCCAGGTACTGTTACAAGCGATACTATAACCTCTCTGCATTTGAATGGATCTCTATGGGAATTGTGGGGTGAGACTAGATTCAGCTGTAAATTACACTGGTACAGTATGGAACACATGGCTGGCTAAATGGCTGTAAGTCATCAAGGGTTTGAGCTATCGAACGAGCCCCAAACCATCACTCTGTGGCCAGATATGGAGTAGATGTGGATGGATCCCTTTAAGGGTTGTTTCTCCTGACTTTTTTCCCCATAGAGTTCAATAGGAATATGAGTCAAGAGAAATAACCCTTGCAGTGATCCATCCACATCTACTCCATATCTGGCAACAGAGTGATGGTTAGGGGGTCGTTTGATACCTTAGACCAGGGGTCCTCAATCTTATCCAGTTAGGGCCGGTGTGGCTGCAGGCTTTTGTTCCAACCAAGCAGTAACACACCTGATTCTACTCATCAAGGTCTTTCGCAAAGTCTCTTGTGGTTGATTAGTAGAATCAGGTGTGTAACTGCTTGGTTGGAACAAAAACCTGCACCCACACCGGCCCTTTCTGGATAAGATTGAGGACCCCTGCCTTAGACCCTTGATGACTTACAGCCATTTCGACAGCCATGTGTTCCATACTGTACCAGTGTAATTTACAGCTGAATCTAGTCTCACCCCCCAATTCCCATAGAGATCAATTCAAATGCAGAGAGCTTATAGTATTGCTTGTAACAGTACCTGGAAATAAGATATCGACAGTCTTTTGATGTCGATGGGTCACAGACTTCAGGAAGTAACAGCATGCAAAGGATATGCGACCAAATATTAAATATGATAGATCATAGTTTTCTTTTTATATCAGACACAAAGGTATGTTTTCTTACCTGACATGTTTCGACGGTAATACTTCCGTCTTCGTCAGAGGTGTCACTGGATGTTATGTGACGTGTCTTATACAGCTGATGTTATTTTATAGAGGCGTGATCGTCCTGTCAGATTTGACAGGACGACCACGCCCCCCGCTGTCATTTCGCCGTTTGAGAACGCTGCTCCAGGTGGTGGAAAGCATGTATGCCCCCTCATCCCGGTTCATCGTCGTTTGCGCTCGCTTTCTAATTTCCACTGCCTCCATAATCCAGCGCTGGTGTTTATTGTCCTGGGTGCGGATGACTTTGGCCTTATTCCAGTCCATGATGTGATTCTCCCGTTTGCAGTGATCTGTGATTGCCGATTTGAGATTTTCTTGTAGTGCCTGTTCCTTTATAGCCCGTGTCTGTCTTTTTGCTGTCTCCTTCTCGCATTCCTTTTGGTGCTCTTTTTTGCGGGTGATGAATGACCGACCTGTTTCTCCTATGTATGATTTATTGCATGATTGACATGGTATTTCATAGATTATGTTACATTTGTTGTCCGGGTTGATTTTGTCTTTAGGGTGCACTAATAGTTGTCTGAGTTTTATGTGTGGTTTGACTGGTGTACTGATGTGACGTTTTTTCATGGCTCTCTGTATGCGTTCAGTGATGCCTCTGATGTATGGTAGTGTGACCACGCCTATGTTTTCAGTTTTGTTGTCCTGTTTCTTTTTTCCTGTACAGTTGTGTTGTCTTTGTTGTACTTGCCGTTTTCCCTTTTCTATGGCCCAGTTTGGATAATGACAGGTTTTGAGTGCATTATGGATGTGCTGTTCCTCTTGTTTTTTATCCTCATCCTCCGTTACTATGCCGGCGCGGTCATAGTGTCCTAACTACTGATAGTTTGTGCGTTGTGGGATGTTCTGATGTCCATAACAAATATTGATCCGTGTGTGTTGGTTTCCTGTATATTTTGATTTTGATGCTACTGTCATTTGCGTGATGTATTTTAAAATAACATCAGCTGTATAAGACACGTCACATAACATCCAGTGACACCTCTGACGAAGACGGAAGTATTACCGTCGAAACATGTCAGGTAAGAAAACATACCTTTGTGTCTGATATAAAAAGAAAACTATGATCTAAGTAAATATAGACACTATGAACTTATTTGAACTATTAAATATGATACTTTAAAAATATGTTAAAGCAAAGGGTATGAATACTTATGTAAATTAAAGATTTCAGTTTTTGATTTTTAATGCATTTGCAAAAATTTCTAAAAACATGTTTTCACTTTGTCATTATGGGCTATTTTGTGTAGAATTTTGAGACAAAAAATGAACTCAATCTATTGTAGAATATGTCTGTAATGTAATAAAACGTGGAGAAGGTGAAAGGGGTATTCAGACTTTCCGGCTTGACTGTATATTGTGCTGCTAGGTCACAGCACGTCTTCTTCTCTCCTAAGAGGATGGGGAGTTTTCGGATGTCTGTTAAATTACTTAATTGAGGGTATCTCCGATTTATTTTGGAAAAATATGATGACTTGATTGTATTTTTGCATTTTGTGATAAAGCGCAGCTCCGTCTCCACTTCATTGAGATGGCAATGTTTCTCCTCCCAGAGTTTGTCGATTCTATCATGGTCACTCTGATCAAGCTGTCTTCTTCCCCTGGCCCTGCCTCGCCCACCACGAACACGACTGCGCCTCACCCACCACGAACACGACTGCGCCTCACCCTTACTCTGGGGCCGCTACCACTGGATGTTGATGGCTACAGAATAAACCGAGCAGAATTACAAAATTATGATTTTGAATTATTTTATGAAAATGAACAGTGGTCAAATTTACAGAGCAATAGCTAAGATAACTTATATGCTTTGATGTACCGTAGGCTCCATTTACATGATCAAGGTTTGGTCAAACAACATGATAAATAGACTCTTGTCAACAATAAACAAACATCATGACAATAGATAGCCTTAGCTAGGTGTATGGTTGCTATTTTTATAATGATATCGTTACCTCCTCGGCTGAAAACATATGGCTAATGAGTAAGGGCCGAAACATACCTCACGCAAATATGCGAATGTGGACACTTCGAGCTACGTGAACAGTTTTTCTTTTGCCATGACATTTGTGAAAGGCAAACCGGAGGAAAGCACAGATTGAACAAGAAAGTTATTTACTGTTGTTGCTGCTATAGCGTCCGTCGCTGCAACGCTCTGGCTTGTCTTTCACAAACGTCATGGCAAAAGAAAAACTGTTTGCGTAGCTCGAAGCGTCCACGTTTGCGTATTTTCGTGAGGTATGTTTCGGTCCTAAGCTAAAACAAAAGTTTACCTGGAAGCCTGGCCATGTCCATCAAATTAGCAGGAACCGCCCATTCATGACATTTACACAATTTTAGCTGTCTCTGGCTTTAAAAATGGCAGTAGGATGTCAACAGCGTAGCTTTCAAAACATTAACAAAAATATTTGCGAACGACTTATGAAGTAGGAAATACACTCAACATGTTTATTAGACCACAAGGACACATACAATGTTTTTTGGGGAGAAAATTTTAATGTAACCAAAGAACAAGTTGTTTACAATGAAACTACATAGTATACCTTTAACAGTAAGCTATAGTTGCGGCATGTGTCAACTCCGACAAACACAGCATTTCAAAGAATGATCTCAAAAGAAATTCAGTCTACAAAGTCGACATAAGCACTTCAATATAGCAAAATTTGTTAGTGTAGGCTTGGCTATGTGAATATGTCTGACATGTTATGTGAAATCAAGTCTGAAAAACGTACTGAATAAGCTGTAGACTAGTTTTCAGTAAAATATTAGGACTGCCACATTTACTGATATTTTGCCACGCAGTAAATGCAATTGATTACATTTAAGTCACTGTAAATAAATACGAGAAAACAGTAAATGACAAAAGCTTACTGAAGTGTTTTTAAGTGAATGTTTGTCAAGTTATTGGAAAAAATTGAAGAAACTGACTATGAATTAACTGTTTTGATTACAAAAATGAGACCAGAATCTCTGTATGAATTTATACTGATTTATATTTTGTGTTGCAATAAAAGCAAAAATATTGATTACATTTGGATTATTGATTTGTGACGTTATGCTGGTCTGTGCGGTTATTTCACCTCAAAATAGTTAATGTTTTTGACTGGTCATCAAGCCTTTATTTGATTAATTGAAGAAAGGATAGGCTATCAGAGCACTCTGATTATCAAAATAACGTTATTAGGCTACTTTACCAGCGCATTGTCCTATTTAAACTAAATGAATGCAACACTCTCCCAAGGCCTTTTTTCCCCCCCACATGTGTGGTGTCAGGACCGACACATTTGTTGTCGGTAAAGAGGGGGCCCGTTCGACCATCCTGCATTGGGGCCCGGTGTTCCCTTATGGACAAAAATATATACTGCAGTATATTGTAAATAGATAAAAATAATCTTCACAATATATTTAAAATATACGGCAGTATATTACATTTCCATAAGGATTGGTTGAGGGTGAGTACAGTAGCCACGGTCTAGAAACCTTCTGCCCATTTGGCAATATACAGTTCTATCTCGGACTGAAGCTGGGTATTTTTCACTGCGGTTTTGGAAGGGGACTGCTCCTCTTTCAATAAGCACTGACTTAACAATGTCACTGGAAGTGCTTTGCCATAATGCAGGGTCAGTGACCTCATAGCACCAGGAATGGCTTAGTTGCTGATTTGATTCTTGTGAACTGCCCAACTGCTCCTGAGGTAATAATGGTTCTTGTATACCATTAGCTGTTGAGGGTTCATATTCAAAGGATGGCTCTGGGGGAGTGACAACATTACTGGAAACTGAACTAGTGCTAGTTCCTTCCTCACGCCTGACAATAGTGCTGCTGTCATCATTATTATTATCAGAGGGTTTTTAAAAGAAGTTGGCAATGAGTGGAACACTTTGAAGCAAAACTGCCTCGCTTGCCTCCTTTTCGTTTTTGGCTTTCCTTTCGGAAGCACCACTATTCAAACGTTTGTGGTCCATATTTCAGAACTAGTATGCTATTTATATGAATATATTTATAGCATATCTGTCATAGTCTGTGGCAATATTTTCCTGTTAGCAGTCTATCAGATTTTTTTTCACGTTCCGGTTTGGGGTTTTGCTTCTCCCCGCTTATCATACATTTCACCTGTCTGATTACCTGCTAGGTATTTAAGCCCCTCACTTCTGCTTCCTGGTGCTTCTTTGTCATTTTGTGCCTTCAAGTAGTCAGGGTTGGTTGGAATATAGCTGCTCTATATTTTCACTACTAGATTGGATTTAGCTGCCCTTGAAGCTCTTTAGGGATTAGTCCCTTTCATTATTTTAGTTTCTTACTCTCTTCTACTCTGTTATATTGAGAGTGAGAGGTCTATTTTTATTACATTTATTTTTCACCTCTTATTGGGCGTTATAGTCTACGTTCCGAAGGTGATTCTTTGTTTTCTCTTTTTCGAGCTTATGCTCGTGTATTACTGTTTGGGAGTCACTGTTCTCATACCTTTCTGCTTGTGTCTACGAGACACACCTGTGTTAGTGGGTTGTTTATTATTTTGCTACTGAGACTCCTTTAGTGGTCCTCATGTTCGTGAGCGACTTGTTCTGTAATCGTTTTTTTGTTTTGTCGCATTTGGTTTATCGTTACAAACCCAAACCCTTACAATATCTCAATACTTATTAAATAATAATTAATATAGATTAATAGTGACAACACCCTTTAAATACTGTTGTTGGAAAATACAATCAAGTGGTAGTATTTTATAGTGTACTTGTACCTAAAGGCAGCTTTGAGTAGATAAAAGAAAAAATTTAAAAGCACATAAAAGAAAATAACCCTAACCCTTTAAAAAGGCTGTTAGCCGCCACGGTAGTACAGCGGCTGTACTCCGAGGATCAGGGTTCGGTGCCCCGGTCCTGCCAGATCCGAGCATGGCTGGTTTTATCTTATAGCCCTTTCACACAGACGACCCGTGAACAAATGACACCTAACTAGTTAGACAGCTGAGTTCTAGGCCGATAGCTAGTTAACTAGCTGGCTTTTTAGTGCAACTAATTTGGTTGTAAGGGCCATCTTTGCCAGTTAGCTAACTAATTTCTGTTAAAAAGCTGAATCATATGGGCAGCTAGCTAGGGAAAATGGGCAGCTTGCTAAAATAAAGGGAGAGCTAGTTATGGTAAGTCCAATAACAAACGGCTTGTGGCTTGCCAAAATATGATGCCCTTCAAACTGTCCTGTTATGCAGAATGAACTGACTTGTTGGTGAATATTGTATCATGTCACAGCATATTGTAGCGTGCCAACCAGTGGCTCAGTTGTACAGCAGCACTTTACTTTCCGAGAGGCTCTCGTTTTAAGCATGCACTGTATGTACCAAGGGTCCCAGGTGTTACACTCAACGTATGCGCCGAGGGGCCTGGAGGCCCTAGTGGTCAACTCACACTAAGCACCCAGGGACCATAGTGGTCAGATCACGCTTTAAGCCCCAGGGGCCCTAGTGATCAGCTCACTCTTTAAAAGCCAAGGGGCCTGGGGGTCCCTAGTGGTTAGCTCACGCTATAAGCACTCAGGAGCCTAGTGGTCAGCTTGCGCTGTGCACACTGAGGGCCCTGGCGTTCAACTTCCTTCCGAAGTCTTGGGCCACGCACCGCACACGGCCTGAGGCTTGAAGGCCCCCTGGCAGTCTGAGGCCCCGGGGCACTGGTCCCACTGGCCTGGTCCATAATCCAGGTATGAGTAGTAATAGAGTACTCAAGTGAATACGGTACACTGGTTTCAGAAGTAAATTAATTCCCCATTAATTTAGACCGTAGACATTAACTAAAACTTACTTTTAAACCGTTTCTAGTGATTATGTCTTACCGTAAATTTCCTGGATTGTTCAATATAACGCCCGTTCGTAAACTATTTAATTTTTCTGGACCAGCCTCGGGTATATTTTACGTTTTAGTATTTTTGTGTGAATATACCAGCACTGGCACTGTTTAAAAACTCGACGTCCCATAATTCCCTCCGGATGAGCAGCGTTGTCTCCAAATGTTGTCATATAACATTAGCCAGTAGTATCACACAGCTCCGTTTTTTTAAACACTTTTTTCCTAATGTTAGCTAGCTAGCTTGAAGGACTAAAAGCTAGAATTTCTTTATGTGGTTAACCGTAGCGTAGTTTCTGAACTTGTCAGGCGGGCTTCTCAATTTAGCAGCTAACGTTAGCTCGTCTTCAGCGGCAGTTTGCAGCAAACTATCCAGTTTTGTAAGGGACGACTTGGAAGAACTTTACGTCACATCATCATGGCAGCTCACACCGCGACCCACATTGTGAATGGTAAACAAACATTATTTTTAGACGATTTTAGCTTTTAAAACACTTCAACTTTCGTTTTACAGCATGAAATGCTTTTGTATTGGCCAGCACTTATCATTCTGTATTGGTAATACCAATACAGAATGATAAAGACATACAATTAAAAGTTAAAACTTTATTGTTGTAGTTGTTAGCTGTTTTAGCTATGTTTGCTAGCAAAGCCAAAACCTTCCTGCAGCGGGCGTCCATGCCAAGTCCCCACTTGTGCAGCTCGAGCGCACTGATGGCGGTAATGACACAGCGTTTACCACCTCCGATATCTGACCTCATGGCATAAACAAATGCTGCATAACCCCCAGCCCCTCAGTTTGTATTCCGCAGGAGCGGCAACCTGTGACTGGCATTGTCTGACACCGCCCATAAACTGTAAGCCCCTGGCCGTTGTAGTCCACAGTAAAACAGGTACCTAGAACATGGTGGTTTGGGGTTACATCTCTGCTCTCACTACAGGTAGAGTTGGCTGGGGGCTCTTTAAAATAGGTTGTGTGTGATAATTCGGTGTTGGACCCAAAAGCAGAGAGACACACAGAACTGAGATGATTGAATGAAGGAAACTGTATTGCTGACAAACACTGATTACAAAAGTAACAAACAGGGAAACACTAGACTAAATAACACTAGGCATAAACCAAGTACAGACAAGCGAGTGAAAACAAACACTAAAGGCCCGTCCACACCAAGAACGATAACTATAAATATATTGTTTTAAAAATCATTCTAACTCAAGCGGATGGCGAAGTCCACACCACAACCATAACGACAACAGTGACAAGCGATATCGTTGGGATCACTTTCAGAGCGATTTGATGAAAGATAGAAACACTGACAGCCAATCAAAATCCATCAGAATTTACAAGCTGCCGACACAGCTGGAGCGCGCAGCACATGCTTGGTGCCACTGTTTACAAAATGTTATTGTTAATCAGTGTGGATGCTCACATAGTTGTCGTTCTTGGTGTGGATGGGCCTTAAAACCAAGCGACAAAAAAAATGGGAACTGAGGGTGTAAATACACAATGACACAGGTGAGTGTAATGATCCAATGAGACACGTGTAACAAACAATAATGATACAAACTGTGCCACAAACAGGTTAAAGAGGGACTAAACAGAAACTGCATGCAAAACAGTCAATTAACTAATAATCCAATAATGCCAGGAACTGACCTAACAGGCAACAATAAAACTCGACAGGTGAAAAAACAGGCAGAAATGAGCGTCGTGAATGTTTTAACGTGCGCAGAGCAAGTTCTGTCAGAAAACTCTTATCATAGCCGACCATGGTCGGCTAGCAATCATGCGTCCCATACTCAACCAATCACATGCACACACCTCTGATGGAGCGCCCTTTTTAAGCCAAGAATCAGTTCTCTCGTACTGCTTGAACGCTGATGCACTGCTCTTTGTTTGCTTACGGCTGGTGTTAAAATAAATTTGCTGTCACCCTCCACCACCCGTTTCCAACTGTTGTTTGGATCTGCTTTAGTATGAGGGGTTTATTTTTAGAAAATAGTCATTTGAATGCTAAATAAACATAGGCTGTGTCCGAATCAGAGCACTATCTATTGCGCCCTGTCTCCTGCGTACAGTGCACTGGCAGAAGCGTGCTGTTTAATGTGCACTGTTTAGCAGTCCGCAAAAAACATCCGCCATACTAGCAAATTTGGGCCAATTTCCGCCTGTTTTGCACTGTTCTGTTTAAGCCTTTATAACTACAGTTGTGCTCACCACACACACTTGTTTAACGGCTTAAATTGAAGACCCCTGTACCTTTGTGTGTCTTAGATTAAAATAATTACATTTCATAATCTTCATATAGATTATGGGCTGTAAATGCACAAACTCTTTGCAAAAAAAAACAAAAAAAAAACAAGGTTGTCATTCTTAGTTTACAGCGCACTTCTGAAAGGAAAAGATGTAAAATAGGTCATACTTTACATTTCCTGCTACACACACCACTTGTCAACATGTGTACATAATTTTAGGGGATATGTCAATCTGCTCAGGTTCCATAAGCTAATTTGTAAACAGTGTATCCCGGTGTCCCTTCGGGTCTCCAAATCTATCCAAATGGATAAAATGTGCATCACAGTAATTCAAGAGATAATCAGCTTTTTTCAACAGATAAAGTATTCTGACTCATAAAACACATGTTTGTATCAACTAAATGAGGAAATTTTCATTTTTTTCCAAATAATTTGGGTTTGGATATATAGGGGTCCAAAAACCTATCCGAAAATGAATACAATGCTTTTTTGTCCATATGAAGCATTTTATTATGTTCTTTGAGGTAGTAGGATCTTTGCAATCACTTCAGATTCAGAGGGGGCCATCTCTGATCCACCGCATGTCCCTTCGAACAGCCTTCTTTGTCTTGGGAAAACCAATCCTGTTTTCCCTGATGGTACCGCAAGCTCCATAGTGGATACGGTGGAGATTCCGAAAGAGCCGTGCTGGTGTAAAAATTGTCCACAAAGACATGGTAGCCTGTCCCAAGGTAAGGCACCCGGAGCAGGTTCACAACAGCATCGAAGCTCAAACCGTTCCCACTTGGAGTGAGCGCTTTCCCCTGGTACACACTGAAGTCACATGTGTAGCCCGTCTTGCTGTCAGCCAGGACAAATAACTTGAAGCCCCACTTTGTTGGCTTGTCCTTCAAGTATTGTTTTATCCCATGCCAAGCTTTTGAGGCTACCATGCATTCATCAATGGCCAGGTTCCGATGAGGGTGGTAGTAAGCCCTGCATGCAGTCAGGATCTGGTCATTCAAAGGCTCCAGGCGAAACAGGCCATCATAACCTGCTTGGCCTTTCAGCTGGTCATTGATGGCATCTGCTGTTGTGTCGCTCATGTGGAGGAATGCACCAATGGCCTCATACCTGTAGCCCGGCATCACACTCCAGGGAAAGGGGTGCTTGTGAAGCCGGTCCTTCCTCCATAGGAATTAAGTTAAATTAAGTTAGTTTACTTTATTTCGGTCATTAACATTTTCTTTACAAAGAGGTGTGTAGAAAGATATAATTCAATAATAATAAGTCATTTGACTGAAAATGTGTACCTACCCTTCTTACAACATACATTTTACCCTTTAAGAATTACAAAAATGTATTAGAATTACAAAAATAATTACTTTTTGTAATTATTTTCTAAATTAAGTTGTTACTTTAGTCTTATAAATATCACAAAAATCAATACTAACCAGTGGCACTGGATTGCCATTGACAACCAGCAACAATGTCATAGGTTAGTTTCAGTGGCGTAACGTCGGCTGTAAAATAGGCCTTCGGTAACTTTACCTTTATATGGATATTACTCTCAACCTGTTTCCACTTATAGTTCTTAATTATCAATCAAGCAATTAATTAGCCTAACTGAATAACAAACATAGAATATAGTTTTTCTGTGCTAGTAGCCTATTTTTTTTTTGCGTAATAAAATGGGTGGCACTTAAATATATGTAGCGATGGCCGGTGCGTTGGAAAAAGTGGGGTGTAGGCTACAGGATTACTTGTTTCGGTTTATTTGGCTTGCCTAGCCTAACAAACAATTAATTCGCTGAATAATCAAGACCAATTTGTAGCCTATAATGATTTAGAAATGATAACGACAAAGACAACTTGAGATTGTTTAACAAGGATCAGGCAATAATCTGAATGTGTTAAAGAATGTAATTAATTTGAAAATGACACTCAAATTAGTCAAAGCGATTTAAACATTAGAAAGCATAAATTTAAAGAGGACAGCCTCTTAAGTGTCTCGAACCGTTGAGAGCAACGCATAATTCAGGCTAATTTACAAAACGTTGATCATTTAAACATGGAGCATTTAAAAGTCAGAATATTCACATGATAACACGTCATCATAAACGTGGATATACGTGGAAAAATGCAATACAGGTTTATAATGCACAGAACAATAATGCGATCTTGGGGGGGGGTGCAATCACCTTTTTTTTTTTTAAATACAAACTTTATTTAACGGTTTATTTAACGTATGTACCGCAGGTGTGCGTTCGCGTCTGCGTTTGTCTGTTATATCGTAAAAGTAAATCCCCGTTAACCAGCCACGTAGATACACGCGTCAGATAATTAAGTTCTCGCGGGCCACATAAAATGACGTGGCGGGCCCGCGGGCCTTGAGTTTGACACCTATGGTGTAGACTGTAGAGTCTGTAGACGATATTGCTGTTTATCTGCAAATGCGTTCAGCATAATATCATAACAGTGTCACCGACTGGTCTTCGGTCATCACAGTAACTTCCAGAACAGTCTGTGTCTAAGAATCTAAGTGATCGTATAGTTTTCTAATTAAATGAATAAAACCTTATATATTTATAACCTTGATACATCGTTTGCAAAAGTAAGAAATCAATCAAACTAAACAACGCCATTTGGTGACGACAGAAAAACATGACGCACTTTCCATCAAATGGCTAATAACTAGCCGCAATTAACACGAGGTATATTCTACCCTAGTGCGACAAGCTCTCACCTGCAAATGCGTTCAGCATAATATCATAAGTGTCACCGACTGGTCTTCGGTCATCTATAAAAATATAAACACAATTTAGTCTATAAAAGAATATCTCAATATTATTCCAAGAGACGAGCGGAACTTGAACTCACCACAGTAACTTCCAGAACAGTCTGACGAGTCTGTGGCTAAATTTCGTTTCTCGGTTAATTTATAGGTTTCCTACAACCAGTAGATGGCACTGTTGAGCACATCCCTGAGACTAACATTTTCAGCAGGAATTTCATCACAAACAATCCATTCATTTGCAACCCGTTACAGACACATGTTGAGAAAAGGATTAAATATTAAAAACGGGTCAACCAAGTCAAAAAAAAACTCAGTTTCTTGCAGGGGACATCTTAATCTTTATAACCATAGGTAAGGTTACGAATTTATTTCATATTTTACCGGAGCTTTTTATAGCAAAAGAAGGTTATGTGGTGACAAGGAAACATCACTTGTTTTTTTCCCCTGTGGAGTGAGTAGGCATGTTGACAGTTTTACTTGTATGTATTCAGGATCGTGGAAGGTGTTTCTTGCTGCTGTGATAGTAAACAATTTTTTGGTGATAAAATAAAAACTTTTAATTAACTCTCAAATGTGTTTAAATGTCTGCTATCTTACATGTGGTCGGGTCCATTGTAGATGACAGTGTAGCAGCATACGTTCATGAATTACAAGCTAATGGTGGCAGATATAAACGTGATATTTCGCTCGCTGATAGGATATTAAGTACTGATTATGATGATATGCGGGTTATGGTGATACAATCCATATTTTCGGAGAACTAGCAACGTATTTGTGATGTGTTTAATTTGAAGACGCAGGCGTCTCTACCACTAGGGGCCGGCACAAACAAGTTAAAGAGGGACTAAACAAAAACTGCATGCAAACAGTCAATTAACTAATAATCCAATAATGCCAGGAACTGACCTAACAGGCAACAATAAAACTCGACAGGTGAAAAAACAGGCAGAAATGAGCGTCGTGAATGTTTTAACGTGCGCAGAGCAAGTTCTGTCAGAAAACTCTATCATAGCCGACCATGGTCGGCTAGCAATCATGCGTCCCATACTCAACCAATCACATGCACACACCTCTGATGGAGCGCCCTTTTTAAGCCAAGAATCAGTTCTCTCGTACTGCTTGAACGCTGATGCACTGCTCTTTGTTTGCTTATGGCTGGTGTTAAAATAAATTTGCTGTCACCCTCCACCACCCCAGTTTCCAACTGTTGTTTGGATCTGCTTTAGTATGGGGGGTTTATTTTTAGAAAATAGTCATTTGAATGCTAAATAAACATAGGCTGTGTCCGAATCAGAGCCCTATCTATTGCGCCCTGTCTCCTGCGTACAGTGCACTGGCAGAAGTGTGCTGTTTAATGTGCACTGTTTAGCAGTCCGCAAAAAACATCCGCCATACTATTTTCCAACCGCACTGTGGAAGTGTCGTAAGCAGGTCATAAGACGTCCCACCAGTGTTGCCATGTCCACGGTTTGCAGTCACGGGTAAAAATGAAAAGTTGCAAAGCGCGCACTTATTGTAAAAAGTAAAAACATGATAAAAATACGTTGGTTTCGGTTAAAAATATCCTATAATTTGGGTTAGTTTTGAGTCACTATTTGGCTGGAAAGTCTTACAAAATCTGGCCAGCCTGCTCCCCACTCACTGTCATGTTACATTACATTACATTATAGACATTTAGCAGACGCTCTTATCCAGAGCGACGTACATAGTGCATGTCATATGTTGTTTTTGTTGTATCTGAAGGAAAACGTCAGCGAAGGTGTGCCTAATTTTTTTTAAACGAAGCTTCACATCATATTTATGTGACCAAAATGTTCCAGTACTTCTTGAAAAGTGTGCTCACGAATGTACTCAGCGAAACCCCGGAAGTACTGTAAGTGTGTCATCCGGATGTTTGAAGTATACTGCAATTTGAATTATTTTCGCGTACTCTCAGACTTTCTCACCCTACTCTACTCACTAAGGCAACACCACATTGTGGAAGAGTGCTGATTCGGACACGGCCATATATTTTTTTCAATGCACCACATGGTAGCCTGAGCCCGATACATGGTAGCGGTCTGTAATGGTGTATTCTGCATACCGTCCCCTGCCATCACAGTGCCATGCCTTATATAGGCTATTATATTATAGGGTTAAGAACCTTTTATTATGCCAGTCTTAGATTTTGGTTAAACCTTATATGGCCTTTGTGTCACAATTTAGGTTGTTTTCATGAATTTAGGCTATGTACATCCTGCTTCAATGCCAAAGCTAACGTACAACTTAACCAGCCGAGGCCCTGAAAGGCAAGGTAAAAAAAAAAAGATTTGCGACAAAAGTCAGCCAAAAAACGGTATGTAGGAGATATTATATAACAGTGTGCTCCCGAATGTATTCAGCGAAACCCCGGAAGTAAGTGTGTCATCGGATATTATCTCCCACGTACGAGATAAAGGGCTTTATCTTCACGATCTTAGTGCATCGTCTAAGACTCTAGGCGAAAGTGCACTTAGGGCGTGTCCCAAGTCCACTTTTGCTAGTTAGACGGCGCATTATTTGAGCACTAAGTAAGGCGCAAGGTGCTAATGGGTGGAACCTAGCCTCTTCATTAATTATAGGTGTGTCTTGGGCATAGGATGCAATAGTCATATCCCATTCCCTTTAAAAGCATGCTTTTCCACCTTGGCGGAATGCTTATATGATGGCGAAACAGACATGCTCGTGCGTGTTTAGTGCGATCAAGGAATAGGCTATATGGATCAATAGTATGATCAATATTATTCAGACTAACCATTATAATGCGTTTTGATATACACAATAATAATCTTTAACATTAGGGTTTAACACCTGCACGGGTTCCCGGTAATTCCCGACAGTACTGTTATTTTAGAAAATTTATGCGGTTAATTTTTGTTAAAAGCACCTGCAACAGCTGAGAATGGCTTCCGTCTCACCTTAGAAAACGGCAAATTAGCCTGCTTGTTTAACGAATTTCGTTTGATTAATGCAATGAAGCATTATCAAACATCAATTCCATGAGGCTGTTCTCATGGAGTTCTCGAAGTTCAGGCTTCATCCGAAGTTCATTACCTGCATTCTAATATTGATTAATAACATAAATACCATTATTTTGCCTTAATGATGACACTAAATACAATAAATCTGTCAGGTTGGCAACCCATAGGTTCACACATATTTTCCCTTGTTTTATAATGTCCTGCTTATGAAAATGTGACCAACGCTTTAAAACGAGTCCACTTTCCCGGGAAGACCGTGGAAACTGCAATTTACAGCAGGTGAAACAGACCTGCTCCTGCATGAAGTTAAAGCGCACATGCAGCAAATGGCATTACAATGAATTGTGAATTAATTGTGTAATGTGCTGCAAATTTGTTTTCGTTTCTAATTAGAAACGAAAGCAATTTAATGTGGCATTCCCCTTCCCTGAGGGACAGGTATGTGGTCTTTGACCTATGGACCCTTTTATTATTATGCATGTTTTGATATAGCCTACATAAAAATAATATTTCACATTGTAATCTTGATATTTTTAGTCTTGCTTGTGCGCGCTCCTGTGTATAACAGACAGGAGGGTGTACGGGTCTTGTGCACACGCCTATCTAGACGCACTTAGTATATGCGCAGTTAAAATAACATGTAAACAACTGCGACGTGATTAGACCAGGTTTGTGGTGGTTTTAGCGCAAGCGCTTTCTGCTGGCTCAAGATAGCAATACGGCAAAAATGATTAAATTATTCTATTCTTCATTTTAAGACCAACCCGCCCAGTTCACTGGCAATGGGTGCAAGAATACTTGGTATTTAAACGACGTGAGCGCTAGGCGCTAAAATTAACCCTGTGCCGGGTGTAAGATAGCAAAGACACTTGTGTTTGGGTTAGCGCCACTTAGCACCGGGTGTAAGATAGGGCCCAATAACTTTGTACATACAAGTTTTGGCAGACTTTTTTTTTTTTCACCTTGCCTTTCGGGGCTTCCGTATTATTGAGACATCATACAAAAGAACGCTTCCAGAAGCAACTTACAGATATTGAATGAATAGTTAATTCCATGGACACCGCCGAGGGTGGTGCCTGGGAGCATTTGCACACGCACTTTTGAATCAGGTAGTGCTGTGGTATTGTCTTGCACCACCACTTTTGACCGCTAAATCCCCCTTTAGACATGTTAGAACTTATTTTGCTTGTTTTAATATTATTATTTTACTTTGAAGTGTCTTTGGCGTGCTGTTGGTGGCGTAATAGCCTATATATTTCAAAATTTCTAAGCTTATCACGACGCCCGCTCCGCCTGCCTACCCCGTAGCTACACCATAGACCAGGGGTCTTCAATCTTATCCAGTAAGGGCCGGTGTGGGTACAGGCTTTTGTTCCAACCGAGCAGCTACACACCTGATTCTACTAATCAAGGGGCTTAGCAAAGACTCTAGTGATTGATTAGTGGAATCAGGTGTGTAATTGCTTGGTTGGAACAAAAGCCTGCACCCTCACCGGCCCTTTCTGGATAAGATTGAGGACCCCTGCCATAGACTATGGATATTCAAATTTGGACCTCGAATCCAAATCCGGCCTTGGTTTTCTTTCTCCCAGGTAATTAACTGAACAATTAGTGCTGCTGATTGGCCAGACTGTCTTCACACCTGATTTGCAGGTAAAGGGAGGGTAGAAAACCATAAGGTCTCGGAACTAACTTTATATGTGTATTCGAGAAGCACAACAGTTTTGTTACTTTATAATATTATGTCTATATTTGTTCAGTGCAGGTAGTAGCCTACCGTTAATAAGCTGATTCTCGTTAGCTAGTTTGCTAACTTTGTTTTATTTTTATCCTGCTTGCTAGATAACGTTAGCTAATGGAATTACATGTTGCTAAGTTAATGACATTATTTTAGCTACCATCTTTGGTTCTTTCGACAGTCTGGACTATTAAATTCGGAGGTCAAAATAGCTCGCTCCCCGTGCCTGTGGCGCCACACTGTGATTGCTGTGATGAAAATGCAAGGATCTCCAAAGGAACACAGGAAATTTCCAAGTTTTTCAAAAGGTTAGCTAGCTAGTAAGTTAGCTGTAAACTAGGTACACTATCCATACTAGCATATGTGCCTGTTCACAATAGGGGGTCACATTCACAATAGGGTAGCTTAGCTAGCTATCTAGCTAACATTATAGAATACGTTTAATCAGATAGAAGCACCTATTCTATCACGTTATTGTTTATTTAGGTGCAACATTTAGAAATGTCTTCATTTCATAATTTTGGCAGGACAAGGTTTAGATGAAGAAAACTTATGTAATTAAAATAAATATTTGGTAACTTATTTAAGTTGAATTAATAGCACAAATATATATTAGTGGTGTGTGTATATAGTGGTGTCTGTGTATACATTGTTCAACCACTGCTGCAACTAAAATCCAATGAGCTATAAGGCAGGACAAGCCAGAGAGAGAGGGTGGCAGTCTTCAAGATCAGCTATAGGAGGGAAAGTCAGGGAATGTGAGGCAGAGGCAACAAGATTGTGGCATTGGTCCTCCACAGAGGTGGTTGGAGTCTTGATTTTAAGGGGAAAAGACAGTAATGTAGTTTACACATATACATTAATATTTTTCTCATGCGCAGTTAACTCATTTTCTGTGATAAATGTGATTTAGTCTACCACACCCAGCAGTTGTGTACAATAGATGTCCTAGTCCGCTACGGCCATTTGAGAATGAAAATGGTTAAAATGTCTCTGGAAGAAAAAAAAAAAATATATATTCTGAATCCAAGCAGCCACTGCCTCCTAAACCTCCAGCATTACTCCTGAAGTAAGATAATGATGCATAATATTTCATAACTGATGTAGGTATAATGTATAAGTATAAATGGACAATACAAATGTTTTGTAAAAAGGTTGTTGGCTGTTTTTTTTTTTGTTGGTATTTTGCTGTGGTTACGGTAGTTGCTTTGAGCCCTATATTGTGGGCCACCACCACCACTTTTAATCATGTGATGGCACCCCTAGTTCATTCTATAATTATAAAGGTGGGAAATGATGAGTTATAATGAATATTAAAGAGGTAGCCCTGCAAGTGAAATACTGTCTCAAAATTTTATGTGCCATTTTCATACAATAAGAGAATGTTACAATACAGAAATAAACAACTATACCTATTACAATGAGTCCTTTTTTAGTCTAGTCGTTCTCAAGTTCGGTCCTAGGGGACCCCTCTGTATGCTGGTTTTCGTTCCAACCACATTTGCAATCCCAGAATTTTAAAAAGCTCTTAAGTTTTCTTAATTTACGCTTTTCATGTTTTGAGGGAGTTAATGTATTCTAGTTTCTGTTTTCCACATCCAGAAGGCACAGCATCCTCCCTCCAGAAAATCAAAATTTTCTCAAAAGCGCCTTCCCTCTTAAAATAAATGCACATTTCAAAATAAAAAAACCTTTATTTTTAAGGGCGTTCCACTTTTTATTCCTGTCCAATACTCATTTGTGCTAAGACTTGGCAGTAAATGTGTTTTGTACAGTACAGTGATATAATTTCCTCTTATAGATACAGATAACAAGATGGTAGCCTAAATGTGATATTTCGAATGAAAGAACAAGAATGTAGCCTGTTCGAATCTTGGATCAGCCTTTAACAGTGTTCATTATCCTGGGTTGTGCCAGCACTCTATTGAATGATTATGGGAGCTCAAAGCCATTGAGTTTCCAAAATAGAAATGAATAACAAGGGTGGTGATAATTTTCTTCAGACAGAAACAATGTCTCCGTTTGCATCTGTACTGCACACAGCACTACAGTCTACAGGATTACATTCCACCATTAATTATGCCTGGTTGAAAAGGTCTGGTTTCCATAATAAAACAAATCCATGTCACATTAGAATTCAGACCAATGTTTTACCTATCAGAAAATTAATCTATATACAACTTGAAATTGCACTCGCTCACATCAAATAGGGCCAGCAGAGAATCATCTTGCATTGTGGTCTGGCAGGATGTAAAATTACCCCGTTGTTAAGAATATAGAAAAGTAATTAAAAAGATTGAGTGTGTTTCTATTCTTTAAGAAATTGCTGACATTGATTTCTTTCAATTTTTTTACATCCTATGGCCAGTTTTTTAAATTCACAGCCAAATATGTTCATATGTACTTTGCATTGTGTGTCAGGGAATTAGAATCTGAGAGAAAAAATACAATTGGAGATTAGCCAATGACAATAATGCCTTGCTAATGCTTTGTTACAGAAATCCTGTATGTCTGTTATTGTTCGGGGGAAGATAAGTATATCTGATACCATGTTACAGTTATTAAAAATGAAAGCACAATGTAAGCGTTTAAGTTGCCTGAATTCCTGTTCTTATTATGTGTCTTGAGGTATGTCCGGTTAGTGTTTCATTTTATAGACTACCTCTGCAAGGTCTCACTTCTGTATCCTGTAAAATACATTGCCAGATGACATCAGCAAATATCTACTTTTAACCATTTATTGTATTAAAAGCTTACATTTAAGTGCCATTTTACATTATTCAATGTTTTATTTAATTATCCTTATTTTTTCTCTACAGTAGAATTTACATGTTGCATCATTTTAATAAATAAAGTGTGTTATTATTATCAGTGATTTTTTAAGGCCTTATGATATTAAACAGCTAACCATCTGCATGTCTCATTTCTAGAGTAATTGTCCGAACTATTTCACACTATTGTGGTGACGAGTCCTACTGCCTGCATTTAGTTTCTGTGGTTAACACAAGGTGATGTAATGTATGGAAATGGGAGTGTGGAGATGATGGAATAGAGAGTTCCCGTTGTAATGATCCTGCCCTGCATTTTTCCAAAAGTACATGAAACCTTCAAACCACAACCATTTATTGTTTATACTCATGAGAAGAACTGTATTTAAAAAGACAACACATTTGACATATCTTCAGAGCATTGCTCAAGTACAAATTTTCACAAGGTAGCATAATAAGGTAACCTCGTGCCAAGTTGCCGAATAACATATGTAATGAAGTGACTGACTTTGTTTCTAGCAAAAATGCATGCCTGTTTTCAACCCGATCTTTAGGAACCTGGCATTTTCACATGATTACCTGTATTCATAAATGAGAAAGAGAAATAAATGCTAAAGTGGGATATATTTTTTAAATCAGCAAAAGGTCCAATAATAGGCCTTTAAAATAGATTTTTTTAAGGTCTAGTGCTCCTGCCTACATTTTAAGACAAAGACAGATGATCTGCCAGCGAGGATAATTGTGATAAACTAATGAAACCCCCAAAACAGTTATTTTCCACCGTGTCTGGAAGATGAGAAGCAGACGACGGAAAGTATTTGATAATATAACCCGCCTTCCTCCTGCAAAATGTCAGCAGTCTACGCTCACGCAGAGAGCCACGACATGGACAAAAAAACAATGGTAAATCTCCAAAAGAACACGGGTTCCTTTCATTGAACAAACAGGTCCGAGAGAGAAAAGGTGGCTGAATTCCTGTGAAAGAAGGAACTTGTCAGTATTTATTGGCTCTGTGGATTTGCAGACTCTTTTATATCGTCACACTCTCCCTACAATTGTGCCAGTGCTCTTAAATCTAAC
>CM040403.1:56859722-56886919 GCA_022702515.1 Ilyophis sp. 1 JC-2022 | reverse complement strand
CGTTCCCATGTTGACTGTTAAGATCTTTCCGAACCAGAAACCGTGGGTTGATAAAACAATCCGTGAGAGTAGTATATAGCATTCGGTAAATGTCAAAAAGTGATTGATGGTGTCAAAAGGTCAATTTATGAATATTAATGAGTTTATGAAAAATTATAATTATGCATAAATTTTTTTTTTTTCAAATGTATGAATTTTTTTTTATTTTTATGATTATGATTATGCATCATCATTCGGGGCGGGGGTTTGTGGGGTTTTCGTTTCAAGGGTTTGGCGATGTCATTTTATTGGGAATTGTTGTAAACGTTGGTGAATGGTTTTGTGACGAATGTAAATTGTTTTTATGGAGGGCCACGGTGCTTAGGGAAACATATTGGCAATTTATTGTGTTGTACATTTTTTATTTGAAAAACATCGTGAAAAAGTAATGGTGTATAAATGTATAGGTTGTTAGTTGTAGCAGTAGTAGCAGCGGCAATTAAGTTTTATTTTTAAAAAGCAGTTTGTGTTAACGCAACAGCCGCGTGTTAAAAAGAATAGAATAATTCAAGCAGTTTGTTAAAACGTGAAAAATAGCCGTGGACTATATTGAAAAAACATTATACTGAAACATTGTAAAGATGTGTTAGAAGCCAAGAAGGAAAAAAAAAGAAACTTAGCGTTGAAAGGCGAACTCAATACATAGCCAGTGAACATAGAGAATAGAATAAACCTAGAAGGAAAAAAAAAACTTAGCGTTGAAAGGAGACCCCGTGAATGGCTACATAGGGAGAGACAGTGGACAAAACACTTAGAAGAAATTTCGGAGTCCGTGAATTCACAATACTGTGCAAAATAGACAAAGATAGGTCCAAAAGGCAAGATAGAGAGTTTAAAAGAACGCCTAGAATGGTTCGAAAGAAAGACTATGAAGAAAGAATATGTTACGTTTTAAAGAATTAAAACGAAAAACGAAAAAAGAACTCGGAAGGTTTCAAGTCGTAGCGGCCTATATACGCCCAGCATGTTGGCAGCTAGCGGCTATCGGGCATGACTAAAATTGTCCAGAGAAAAGTTTGTATGTATCAAACAGGAATACGCCCCCCAACATACGAACGTCCTGTTACGTGGAATTTGACGCACGCTCACGTTGACCAAGGCTGGAATTTGACGTAGTGACTTTGGCGCGGGTTCGTTTCCCCCATGCTGTGCTGGCGATAAGGGTCCAAGCAGCTGTAACATAACCGCGGGGGGGGGGGGTCCAAGCCATTTTGAACATCGCATTTATTTTAAGACTGGTTTTTCAAAGGGGTAATTAAATACGTGGTTTTTAAATATATAAACTAGAAACAAAATATAAAGATCTTTTGGGGAAAAACTTTTTTCCAAAACAGCATCTCTAAACGTACAAGGCCTATTAAAGCGAATTTCACAGGACACTTTTATAATTAGTCTATTTTTCATATCTTTAAATTCTTTTTTCTGCAGGGTTATAATAGGCATGTTTGGTATCGAATGGTTTGTAAAAACATTATGCAATTTAAACAGATTTGCGTTATTATATGTAACATATAACGTGTAATAATATCTACTTTTAAAAATGTGTCTAAATGTTTGGTTTACGTAAACCATTTTGCGAAACCAAATAGTGAAATTGTGGGCGTAATTGTAAAAGCATGGCACAACCAATCAAAGATGAAGGCGCCGACCAAAAGCAAGTTATAAAAACAAACGCTTACAGATAGCGGGATCAACGCATATCTCTGAAGACATTACAGGCATCTACACCCATCGAGAAGAACGGAAAGACTTGTTACTGGTTACTTTTCAACACAAGGTAGCTATGTGTTCCTATATTTCATTATCGTACAAGTATGAGATTTACAAGTTGTTAATTAAGCATGCTGAATGTTCTATTTCTTAACAAGGCTTTTGTTAATGTAAATGTATTACAGACTACGACGATATATATGCTGACACATTGGCAGCCAATGCTTTGGGGTCCGAACAAATTGTAGGCCTAGAAGATTTTATACGGTTGTTACCCCTTGAAAACAAATTAACCAGTGTGGTAGAACTCAGGGCGGGTAAGTTGTGTTATACATTTGTTTAAAATGTACTTTTAAAGAGGTTGTGTGTGTGTATATATATATATATATATATATATATTTATTGACGAATGTTTAAGTGTATTAGACACGTGCTCTCTACACAAGGCCAAAAAATATTTTACAGATTTTATTTCACAACGACAACAACTTTAAGCAGAGTATGATGTGTTTTTTGTTTGTCTGTTTTTATTTATTTATTTTTTACTGTTGTTTAAACGACCCCTTTAAATATGATTTATATTTATATATGCTTGTTTAATGTTTAATTGTTTTAGATACGTTGGTTACAAGAACTACAACCAACAACGAGGCCCAGGTTTTGGCATCGTTCGAGGACGCTCGATACACGTATATTCAAAGTAGGAAACGGTTAAAAACTTTGTTTTATCTGATTTGGGTATATTGCGCATTTGTAGTTATCGTTTTGTCTGATTTTATTAAATTTTTATTTTTAAAAAGCCACTGAAACACCTCTAGAAATGTGTACAGAGGAGTCAAACAGCGGACATAAAAGTATGACGAGGGAAACCACGAACCCAGAAACGGTTGCATACTACAGTGAGTTGTACACGTTTTTGAACGCGTGTGCGGGGGTGCACGCGCGCGTATGCGTGATCGTGTGTGTGTGTGCATGTGCGCGCGTGTGTACGCGCGGGTGTATGTGTGCGCGCGGGTGTATATGTGTGCGTGTGTGCGTGGGTTTGCACGCTTGTGAGTGTGAACGCTTGTGTAATGTTTTTTAAATAACAATGTTTGTTTGTTTGTTTGCTTTAAATTAAATATGATTATTTAAGTATTTTTAATTTAGAATTTTTAAAGTATAATTAATTAATTATTTCTTTTTTTTTAAATTCTTTTTTTTTTTTTCCTTTAAATTTTAGTGTGTGTGTGTGTGTCTGCTTTAAATTAACTGATTATTAAAGTATTTTTAATTTAGAATTTTTAAAGTATAATTTATTATTTTTTTATTATTTTTTTTTTCTTTAAATTTTAGTGTGTGTGGGCTGCCGCGTTAGCTCAACGGTAAAAGCGCTGACTTTCAGTCAGCGCAGTTGTGCTCCGAGGATCGGGGTTCGCGCCCCGGTCCTGCCATATCCGAGCGTGGCCGGCGCCCAGTGGAAGCAGCAATTGGCGGCTGCTTCCGGGTGGGGGGAGGGGCTCGGAGAGAATCGCTGCGCACGGGGACCTAGGGCGTGTCACGGTCAGGAGCTCGCGGAGCTACGCCCTGTAGAGGACATGGCCACGAGCTCCACAACTAATACCGATTGACGGGGTTGTGTAGCAGTGGTTCTCTAGCGGTTGCTACATGGGGGGGAATTGAATTAGAATAGGGGTTCAATTGGCTACCAAATTGGGAGAAAAAGGGAAAAAATCAGAAACAAAATTTAAAAAAAAAAAAAATTTTGTGTGTGTGTGTGTGTGTGTCTGCTTTAAATTAACTGATTATTAAAGTATTTTTAATTTAGAATTTTTAAATTATATTTAATTATTATTATTTCTTAAAAGTTTGTGTGTGTGTGTGTTTTAAATTAAATATGGTTAAGTATTTTGTAAGAAGTAACGGATGAGGAGCTGGTGTTGATACCCGAACCAGACACCCCAACAAACTCCGAAGAAAGGCGACCGAGCAATCGTTGTGGTGGCACCGAACAAGCTACAGCGCTAGAGCCGGACCAAACAAGTGTGACAGAAGCTGCACAAACCGCGGACCACGCGGGCCTTCCGGTGAGTGTAACCGAGCAGCTACTGTGTATTATTGATAAAATCGTGGTCAATGATAGAGAGCGAACAGAGCTGTACAACAATTTTCAGGCCTTTGTAAACGAACATCTGAAATAAATATGGCCCCGAAAAGACCACGTACTGATTCTTGTTCCGAGGGGTCGAGCGGTAAAAGACCTGCTACGGATGATGCTGAAAACCAAAACACTAACCGTTTAGAGTTAATGCATGAAAATGTTAACCCGCATCTCTTAGCACTTGTTGAGGATGTTAATCAAGGCTCTATTGACACGCATGAAACAAGTAATGAAACTGTAGAGCAGGGGTCACCAACCCTATGCCCGCGGGCACCCGGTCGCCCGTTGGCTCCTTCTCAGTCGCCCGCGAGGCATGTTCTAAAAATAGCAATATAACGCGTGTATCTACGTGGCTCGTTATCGGCGATTATGATGGCACCACCCGCCCCACCCCCCCCCCGTCAACAACTTCAATCGAGGTCCGCGAAATGTTTTGATAGCAGATAGAGCATGATGTTTTTGCTGGGTTGTTAAGCGCGCTGGCCGCTGTAAACCGTGAACATGCACGTGTTGAAACGGATATTAACCCAAATAAATTAACAACACAATTAACCCAAATAACACGCATGGCATTACCGCGTTAGAGATGTCCCAAATCCCTGTAGATGATAACATGCACGGGCTTACTGAAGTCAACCAAAATGGTGGTGCTGTTGATGACACAGACATTCAGGTGATACGCAGGCCCAAATTCAACAGTACAGAAATTCGGCACCGTTTTAACTTTGCATCACTGTACGACTTTGACAACTACGCAGAGTTTTATGTGTATGTCTTAAACACTTTAGAACAGCTACTGGCTAAAGTTCGTGAGTTGTCGAGCCCCAATGATATCGTACAACTAGAATTAAGGGGTGATTCGTTGTCTGAGGGCGTAACTGTACAACTAAACAGCGACATGTTATGGCTGATGAAACGCTGATGCTTGTGGCTCACATTATTCAGAACCCTAATGGTGGTGTAGGAGACCGGCGAAAATTATCGTCATGTCTCAAGAGCGAAATCATTCGCAAAAAACTAAAACATTTAATTGTTAGCTACAACAGCGGTAACAACCTATGTTTTGCAACGTGTTTGACACACCTTTTAAATCCGGCATTAAACACATGTGAAGCTGAAAGAGAGGCTGAGCAATTGCAGCGTTCCGTAGGCTTGGGTGTTCAGCACAAGGTTTGTTTTTCGGACATTCAAATGTTTGAAAAGTTTTTAAACATCAAGATTGTTGTGTTGTCACAGTGCAAATAACGGGGTCTTAATATCAAACATCCGAGGCTATACACGCAAAAACACTATGCCTATACCTCGATGTCATGCACTATTATGGCATCAAGTCATTGAAAGGTTTCTTAGGTAGTCAATATGTTTGCAACTTTTGTTACACACCGTACACAGCGAAACATAGCCACAAATGCAAACATCATTGCAACGTCTGTTTACAGGCAGATTGTTTTAAGCATCAGTCGACAACGATAAGGTGTGATGACTATGCGAATCTGTCGATCAAGCTTTTGCTATGCAGAACATAAAGTTTTGAAACGACACAAGTCTAGCGACAAGATGCTCAGCATCTGTGATACACGCAAGTTCTGCGACAAATGTGCACGAACATATATTGTCGGTAAACCGTCTAAACCACACACATGTAGTCTAAAGACCTGCACAGCCTGCAAGGATTTATTGACCCCTGATGTTGAACATGTGTGCTACATACAACCGGTGAAAACAGAGCACCCAAGCGTACGTTATGTGTTTTATGATTTTGAGTGTCGGCAGGACCACACATTGCAAATTTCATATGTTGCATTGATTTTAATGGTAAGCGTTGGACGGCTGCTGGTGATGATTGTGTACACACTTTTTTTAAGAGGTATCGAACACCAAAGTACAAGGGCTATACATTCATTGCGCATAATTCGAAGGGTTATGACGGGTACCTGCTGATGCAGTATTTGGTTAAGCAGGGTGTGACACCAAACATCATAGCACAAGGCAGCAAACTCCTGTGTGTTACAGACGATGCTTTTGGGCAGAGGTATGTTGATTCACTCTGTTTCCTGACTATGAAGCTTAGTGACATGCCCAACGCTCTAGGTTTTGACAATGTGAAAAAGGGGCATTTTCCCCATTTCTGGAATAAAATTGAGAACCAAAATTACATCGGCCCGTACCCGCCACCCTTGTACTATGGGGTTGACACAATGATGGAGAAGGATAGGGCTGAATTTAATGTCTGGTATGATAACGTGTCTGGGGGTGTGTTTGACTTTCGTAAAGAAATGTCAGAGTACTGCCAGAATGATGTTGTTATTTTGCGGGAGGCTTGTTTACGATTTAGGACCGAGGTGCTTTGGAGCACGGGTTTAGACCCGTTCCAATGCATTACAATAGCCTCTGTGTGTATGAAGCAATTCTGCACAAACTTTTTGCCCAAAAACACCATTGCAGTCACAGCGCCCGATAATTATGTTCAACAGCAGAAAGCATTTTCCACCGCATCCATCCAATGGTTAGAATATGTGAGCCACCGGGAAAAGTTTTTCATTCAACATGCCTTGAACCAGGGTGAGGTTAAGATGGGTAACTACCATCTAGACGGGTATTCAGAGTCGGACGGTGTACGTACGGCTTATGAATTTGCGGGTTGTTTATGGCACGCTTGCCCAAAATGTTTCCAGCCAAACACGATTAGCCCTATCACAAAAACAGATTTTGGTTCAATCTACCACAAATTTCAAGAAGAAATTGACACTTTGCGCCGCGTATACAACCTGAATGTTGTCGTGATGTGGGAGCATGAATGGGTAAGACTTAAACGTGAGAACCCCGAGGTTCAGGAGTTCCTGAGACATCAGGACTATCCTGAGCGTATGGAGCCTCGGGATGCTCTGTTTGGTGGTCGAACTAATGCTTTGCAACTTTACTACAAAGTTCGAGAAGGTGAGCAAATGCACTATTTTGATTTCACCAGTCTATACCCGTTTGTGAACAAAACTAAAGTTTACCCAACAAATCACCCCATCATCATCTTCCGTGACTTTGAACCGATCGAAAACTATTTCGGTCTGATCAAAGCCCGGGTCAACACCCCAAGAAACCTTAAAATACCAGTGTTACCATACAGAGTCTCTGGTAAATTAATGTTTCCACTCTGCCGGACCTGCGCGGAATCCGAGCATCAAGGTTGCTGTCAACATTCTGATGATATGCGCTCTCTAACAGGTGTATGGTGTACCGTTGAATTGCTTAAAGCTATTGAAAAAGGTTACACCATTGACAAAATTTTTGAAATCTGGCACTTCCAAGATAGCTCCGAGTCTCTTTTCAGTGACTACATTAAGACGCACTTAAAGGGTAAACAAGAAGCGTCAGGATACCCCTCTTGGGTTTCTGATGATTCTGACAAGGCGGCATATGTGCAGAGTTACTGGGAGAAGGAGGGCGTCCGATTGGACCCAAACAATATCACAGTAAACAAAGCCAAAAGACAAATTTCTAAACTGTTTTTAAATAGTCTTTGGGGCAAATTTGGCCAGAGAAGCAATCAGTCAAACACAACCTTGATCCGTGATCCCGAGCAGTTTCTGCAATTCATGTTTTCAGACGAGTGTGACATCTCACACTTTTCATTTCTTACCGAGACAGTAGCCCTGGTCCAGTGGAGACTTGCAAAGGGTTTCCCAAAACCACCCAGATACAGCAATGTGTTCATCGCGGCCTTCACCACTGCTTATGCCCGGCTCGAGCTTTATGAGCTCATGGATAAAATGCCCGACAGAGTTCTGTACCACGACACAGATTCTGTAATCTTTCTGAGCCGGCCGGGCGACTGGATGCCTTCTCTCTGTGATTTTTTGGGTGAATTGACTAGCGAGCTAGACCCTGGTGACCACATTGTTGAATTTGTTTCAGGAGGACCCAAGACGTACGGCTATAAAACACTGCTCGGTAAAACTTGCATGAAAGTGAAAGGTATAACCCTACATAATACTAACACACAAGTTGTCAATCTTTCATCACTCACAGACTTGGTACAGCACTATGTACAGAATCCAGAGGCACCAGCTCGTGAAATTATGACCAGCACAAAACAAATTGTTAGGGATAAGAGAGGTTTCTCTCTCAACACATGAACAGTTTCCAAAATATTCAGAGTGGTTTACAACAAAAGAGTACTGCTCCCGGATTTCAAAACCTTACCATATGGATTCTAAACAAGTGCTTGGGTGTGAAGGATTTGACAATCGTCTTCAGCATCCTTTTTTGTGCATAATCTCCGGCCCCTCAAACAGTGGTAAAAGTGTTTTTGTGAAAACACTGCTCGAAAATGCACAACATGTTTTGTCGAAAGTACCGCAGAACATTGTATGGTTTTATTCCTGCTGGCAACCCATGTATGACGAGGTGCTTCATAAAATAAAGAATGTACAATTTGTAGAAGGGCTTCCTGAATCTTTGACCGATGAAGTTTTGCGACCTTTGCACAAAACCAATATGGTCATTGTTGATGATCTTATGCAAGCGGCCAGTCAGAGCTCTGAAATTGAGAGAGCTTTTACCAAGTATACACACCATAGAAACCTAAGCATCATATATCTTGTGCAGAATCTTTTCTTCCAGGGTCGAAACAGCCGCACAATAAATCTTAATGCAAACTATATTGTTCTGTTCAAAAATCCGAGAGATAAAATGCAAGTTAATGTTTTGGCCCGACAAATGTACCCCAGAAATTCAAAGTTTTTCCTAGAATGTTTTGATGATGCTACCAGAAAACCTTATGGATACCTGTTGGTGGACTTAAAAGCACAGACGCCTGAGGACTACCGCATCAGAACTGGTTTGTACGCTCCAGAGTGGCCGGTTGTTTACGTGCTAAAGAAAAAGTAATATGTCGACACGTATTAAACGGAACTGGAGTCTTCTAAAAGCTCTATTTGAAGGTGATGCCCGGCAAAGACGGGGTATATTACAGTCTGCTTCTGATGAACTCATAAACACAATTTGTGAACTAGCTCTCAATGTTTTGCGTGGTAATATTCCCCTAACGAACACACAATTGAAAAAAATAAGAAAACAAAAGGCCTGTATTAAACTGTTGGCTAACAAGAAAACATCAATTAAAAAACATTTTAAAGTTATAAATCAAAGGGGCGGCTTCCTTCTGCCTCTACTGAGTGTTGCGATACCTTTTCTAACCAGTTTGATAGCTGGTCGCGGTGGCGGCTAAAAATATGGAGCATGCACAAAAGATGTTTCTGGTACCTCAAAGTCAGATGGACAAATTAAAGAATCTTACTTTTACGCCGGAACCCATCCGACAAACTGCTGAAAATGATTTGGATCAAACCATACGTAACATCTTGTCGAGGACTGATGTTGTACCACACGAGAAGGCAAAACTGTATACGATTGCTCTGCAATGTTTTATGGCTCTGATTAAACAAGGTGCTGCGGAAACACAACATTTGACCCTATCAATGCCTGTCGAGACTCACGATACTGTAAGACCTGAGACCGCCCGAGTTGACGATGATGTCTTACAAAGTGTACCACCTAGAAGCCGGAAAAATGCCACGTACGTGTTGGATAAAATTTCTAAATCAGGAGATGTGGTAACGTGGAACGCTGACGGGGAGTTTGTGTTTAAAGGCACCGCCGTAAGTGGCTCACATATGTTGGATCTAATAAAGAACATAACAGCACCTCACAAGATTTCTGAGAATAGAAGACCCAGGGGCTGGGGTGAATTTATAGAGGCTATGGCTATGCTTAACATGCCTCTTTCTGTTATACCTAATCAAAATGTTCGCGACAAGATAAATCGGCACAAAAAAACACCAAGTGCGGGTGTATTTACGCCAGAGCCGGGTCCTAGGCCTGTTTTCTCATCCCGTTTTAGACCATTCAGCATGGCTAGATTTCTGAAGCAGAGTGTGTGTACTTGTGTGCGTGTGTGTGTTTTAAATAATGAAAATGTCAAATGTCAATTTTAACATGTTTTTTATTTTACAATAAAATACATAAAGTAAAAACCAAACGAAACATGCTTGTTTTTTTGTTTTTTTTTCAACAACCGTGACAGATCTTAAACATTTCACCACAGCATGCCGTCTGTACACAGTTTAACATGTTTTTAAGACATTTATTCAAATATATTTTGTCAACATATCTTGATACCATAGCATCGTTCTTTTTCAAATTATCAGAGTAGAGGTCTATAATGTGGCTAAACGGAACCCCTTTGGCCCTGTTGTGTAGATAAAATATACAATGCTGGCCACACTTTGCGCTGAGCGGGTCTTGCACCTGTACAGTGTTGTAAATAATCCTTGTGCAGTTCTTTTGCAGAAAAGTGTTGATGCTATCTGGGAAGTAAATGTAGTCAGGTGGGTTGCCGTAGGAGTCGAAAAATTCGCCTGTCTTATCTGCACACACATACAAAGCCAACCAGTGCTCCCCGGGCTTATTTCAAGGGTGTGTATTCACAATGTACAAGGCGGGTAAATTATTTAGTTTATTATCCGGTAGCTCATCGCAGTACCATAAAAGTAATTTGTGGTGTAAGGGTTGTTACACAAAATAGCATCTAGTTCTCGGGTGTTCATGTTTAATAATAATCATACAAAACGTTCCTCCTCTGGTTCACTTCAATAATATTGTCGAAGCATGCGTAAACAATTAAATTAACGGTTCTGGGTAGCGGGGTCTGAATCTCATCTCCAGACGTATATTACCCGTCTTGATCAGGGATAGATGTTGGCTGCATCCTTCATCGGGGGTCAGATTAAATGCATAAAGTGTGTAGCCGTTTATGTATTCTTGACGATTTATACACAATGGTGAATCTTTCAGATGTCGCCCCGTTGCAAGTGTTAAACCATAAAATTCACGAACCGCTGAACCGGTTGTGTAATCTGGGGTGAAAGCCTTTGCCGGAATCTGAAGACCATCCATATTGAGTGATATATGTTCGGCGTCATAATGTTTGAAATTGAAAGGGTTCTTATTGTAAACTCCTGTAAAAGCGTCGTTATCTACTAAACCTATGATGACCGATTTCGGTAATTGCCCCAAAAACAAATTTTCTTGATTGCAAACTCTAAGACCAGCCGCCAAGCTGAAAGTTTTAAGGCTAACACGGTCAATAGGATATTTAACATTCGCTGTTAGTAGTGCCTGTGCATGGCCTAGTGTAACAGGGGGCGATACCCCGATTTTTTTAACAGTGTTGCCGAGACTATTTTAAGCCTGTACTGTTGTTGTTGTGCATCAGCGGTCATTAGGCAGAAATCATCCTTACAACGCACCATCTTGATTTTAATATCGACGCCGTTTATAAGTAGTCTCTCCTAAAAAAACATGTCTGTGTGGATGGGTCCGAGCAATTCAAAAGTGTTGCTTGCCACGGTATATAGGGCTCTGCTTTTCAAACCGCTGTTGTTCCCCGCCGGGTCTGTTTCGTCCATATGGCCGCCAGTATCCTTATAGAATAAGCCACTCGTAAATTGATTAGACATTGTGGCTTCAGAATAATTAAGTAGACATTCCATAATTGCTCTGTAGGGATACGTATTGCTAGACTGGCTCACCAGCCTGTCACCCAGTGAAACATCCACCTGTGAAAAAATGGTCGCTATGGGGTAATTAATAATCCCAACCTTGTCTGCGGCTGTGATATTGGTACCATCTGCACGGGTTATCTGACAGCGTAGGTATAATAGAGTGTTGTTTAAGTCAAGGTAATCTTCACCATTGCCGGCTATATAGAACTCTAGGGGGCCTGTGTCCGAAATGGCTGACAGGGGGGATACTTCAACATAGATGTTCTTATCAATGCTTGTTTGCGTATACGGTACTACGAAAAGGTCCAGTTCTGACTTCATACATTCCTCTGACATGTTGTGTATGAAGGCCATTTTAAAAAAATGTATCTACTTTTTCTCTTAACCTTCTTGGTTCGCTTTTTCACCCTCCGCGTGCTTTTCGTCACTGTGGCTCGACTGTTCACTGCGCGACGCTTTTTAGCTTTAGACCTGCTCGTGACACGCCCCCCTGGGGGCCTCTTACGTGCACGTCTTGTCATGACCATAAGCCCCGAACCTTCCTGGTCACCGGTGTTCAAACGACTCATCACAGCTTTGTTGACCACATCTTTGGCGATGTTCTTGGCTGCTGCTGTCAAATGTGGTTTGGCTATGTTGAAACCTTTCTTTAGTAGGGGTAAGGCCATTCGGAATAAACCTCGAAATAGTCCTCCAAGTCCACTGCCATACATAACACTAGCACCCTTATACCCCGGCAGTCCATTACCAGCTTGTTCCGTATAATAGGCTATATACCTATTTGGGTCTACGTAGAGGGGTGTCCTCGCCATTTTTATTCGTGATAGCGATATTTCACAGGCCTAAAGTGTAGTTTTATGTTGGCTTTGCCGTAAGTAAAGGCTATGTTCTCGTTCTGATCTCAGCTCAATGGTTATATCGTCAATGTGTTTCTTGTTGACATGTACGTAGTGTGGCTTCTCGTAAGAGATTGTGATTACGTCGTTGCTAGATCCTGTTATATGTACACATCGTAGCAATGGCACAAAACTATCTCCGACTCTCTGGTCGTCAATAATGTCTGTGTATACATACATTGTGTAGAACCCCGCCCGAATATCCGCTGGGTGGGGTGCCACAGGCTTTGTCCCCGATAATGCAACATTTGACTCCAACCCCAGCATTCTGGCGAGCTTTCCGCTAGCCGACAGGGATAGATTTTCGTCTGTGCTAATATAAATTCTGTTTTTCATTATGGCGTGGCCCACCTCAATAGCCATTTTTTTCATCTTTAAACTTCTGTTAATCTCATCCACAAGCGCTTTCAGGTTCTTGTAATAACCCCAGCTTACTAGGACAACATAGCTTGTGCCTTTTTTCGTGTCGCGCACGATAAGAGTTTTCGTCAGCATTTAGCATGCACCAAGTATAGGGGTATTGAATCTCCGCCAAAGCAACCTCCCATTGTCCTCGTAATTCGAGGGCTCGTGCAAACTTTGTTGTGTAGCTTGAAATTTTATTCCCAGGATAAATATCTAGACACGCATTGCTCGGGAGAGTGACATAAAAACCGTCGTCTTCCATGGTGTTCCCCTGATGATTTGGTCAGGTCTGTAAACTTTTAAACTCTTTTAGAGATCGACAACACGACTTTCGGGTATCCAGCTGTTAAACTTTTCGGGCCAACCCACCCATTTTACTAAAAAAACTTGTGTCTATTGTGCGTTTTCTCAGCAACAATTTTTTCGACCTTATAAGTTTTGTCTTTTCCCACTATAACTTTTTGTAATTCAGCCTCATAAAACACACCGTCAATGTTCGTACCATCATAATCCTTCAATCTGTATACCGGCGGTCTTCTGTGAACCCTTTCAACAACCGTGAAATATTCATCTGTATATGTTTGTTCATATCCTTTTGCAAACTTCCCACGTACTTTGGAGACCCTGACTGTGTCACCCTCCTCAAACTTAAACTTTGGCTTTTTAGATTTTTTTGGAAAGAGACCATACATGTTTTTAAAAACTTTAAAAACATTATCTTTGTTTACTTCAAGGGGTTTCATTTTAATAGTGCTGTGATAGCTATTATTGTACCCCTGCACCAAGGCCTGCACAACATCTATATACCGTCTTGTATTGTGTGCTGTAAAATAACGCCACATTCTCGTTTTCAACGTTCTATTGAAACGTTCAACCACCGATGCTTTAACATCTTCATTATCTGTGGCAAAGTGTATTATTTTGTTACGTTTCATCAGACTTTGAAACATTTTATTGAAAAACTCTTTACCTTTATCTGTTTGTATTTTTTTAGGTTTTCGACCTTTTGCGAGAATGCTTTGAAAAGCCCTGTGCACTTCGGCAGCTGTCTTGTTTTTAAGAACACAGACCCATGCATATTTTGACAATATATCTATACATGTCAGCATAAACTTCATATTATCATTATGTTCAGAGACGTTTGACATGTCAACTAAATCGACCTGCCATTGTGAATCAATGTTACTCACTAAAACCCTGTTTCTTTTGAAATTGACTCTGATGGGTTTGTGTAATGTGTACGCATCTTCACCAGATAACCAAACAGCAACTTTCTTGTCTGAGACTCTCAAATCTTTGGTATCACAAATACCCCTCTGTAGGCGCTTTTTGCCGCTGTAAGAACCAGGGTTTTCTGGAGAATAATACACATCTTTCAGATGCTTATCAACATCCATCCTTACGGTTATAGAAGTAATGAAGTACAATATTGTGGCGATCCGGGGCGATTGCGAGTAACGGGGATCGTTGTGCATGTCAACTGTTGTGTTCAAATGTTATGACGTGTGCAGTAGCAAGTGGCAGTTGACCTCTGAATGACCAGCAGGTGTTCAACCAGGTCCGCGCTAGAGACCGTTTGTTGATTGACGTATGACAGAGTGAATTACGTGTGATTGGTTGGGGTGAGCTGCAGGGCACCTATCAAGGGCCGCCTTTGTTAAGCAGGTTTATTTGCATAGAGGGGCTATAAAGCTGGCTACGATCCAGCAAGCGATGTCTATTCCAACTGTTAACTGAAGAAGAAGCAACAAGAGATTGTACTCTTACTCAATAAACTATTTCCATCAAGAGAACCTGACTCCGACTCCATGACTCGCCACAATGATGTCAGAAGCGGGACGATCTGGGAACAGATCCGCGACCTAGAGCGTCAGGTGACCAAGCAGATGGACGTTATCGCAGGAGCGTCTGCGAAGCGGCCCACGAATAGACCCGGAGGAAAACCCGAAGGAGCCAGCGCAACAAGACCGGAGCGAGAGAGGCCGATTACAGACCAGGCGGAGGTGCCCGCGCTGGTGGCTGACCCCGCGGCCGGAAATGAAGCGCAAGTAGGTCGGCCGGAAGCCAACGAGGTCGCCCCTGCTTCCAGGCCGAGCCAGACAGCGGCGCCGGCGCGGCGACCGACTACACCGATAAAGGCGGTGATCAAGCTACCCCGTTACACGGGAAAGGGTGAGCTAGAGTCGTACCAAAGCCAGGTACGATTCGCGGCTAGCTACAATGGCTGGGACGAGAGCCAGACGGCCACCCACTTAGCGTTAGCCCTGGAGGGCGAGGCCTGCCAGGTGCTGCTAGACCTGGACAGCGCCGAACCACTGACGCTACCGGCACTGATGACAGCGCTGGAACGTCGGTTCGGACAGCGGCAATTCCTAGAGGTGAGCCGGGAGAAGCTCGCCAAGCGACGGCGGACCGGAGCAGAGAGCCTCAGCGTCCTCGCCGCCGACATCAGGCTGTTAGCCCGCCGCGGCTACCCTCAACTCGATAACGCAGGCCAGCAGGAGCTAGCCTGCCAGACCTTCACACAGGCCCTCACTCCGGAGCGCCTACAACAACAGGTCCGCATTGCCAAACCGGAGTCCCTGGACGCAGCGCTTCGCGAGGCCGAGCGACTGGAGCTCATCTTGGGCACCACGCCAAACGGGACCCCGGTTAACAAGCCCCGGGTCCGAGCTGCCGACTGCGAGGACGGCGAGGAGGGGAGATGGGTTCAACGGAACCAAAACCGACCGCGGCAGCGACCGGAACGGGAGCGACGCTGCTTCCGGTGCAACGAACCGGGGCATTTCGCCCGCGATTGTACTGCCCCTGCGCCAAAAGCGAGAGCTCCACAGCCGACGGGAAACGACGACGGGACGGCCCAATGAGGAGACCGCCGCCCCATGCTACACTCCTCCTCAACCAGACCCGGGCCCAGACCAGCACTCACGCGTCCAGGCTGCCCATCCTAGCGAAAGCAAAAATTCCAAGAGCAAAAGTTCCGTTTGATGTTCTTTTAAGAGCAGAGGAACAGGCCCACGAGGCCGAGCCCCGTATTGGCAGACTGGGGACGAAGACCGGGCTGTACTTGCCTTGCAGTTTGGACGGACAAGCCTGCTGGGCGCTGGTCGACACCGGAGCCACTATTTCCCTGGTAAGGCCGGGGGTACTTCGGGGTACCAGCGGGCTGCTTTCAGGTGCATGGACCCCTACCTCTACCCAGCTAACCTCCGTCACTGGGCAGAAGATGGGCATGCGTGGTAGTAAACAATTACAAGTGTGTGCAGGAGCCCAGCGAGTGAAACACGAGTTTTGGTTAGCAGATATAAAAGATGCATGCATTATCGGTTTAGACTTGTTAGCGTTGTGGGGAACTAGCATAAATGTGATAGCCGAGACGATAACTATTGGTACTGAAACGCTGGGCCTCCGATCAAAATGTGAATTACAAGCAGCCCGCCGAACTGAATGCCCTGGGGTGCCCCCCAAACACTGTCGCCCCAGTTCTGTGCTTGAAATGGCCACCGCTGATTCGCCGCTCGTTACCGTGGTACCACCTCAGGTTACAGTGCCACCGCAGACGGGCGGGCTAGCCTCAGCTACCCAGCCCTCTGCGGGGGTGCTGCAAGCCGTCCTAGCATTATGGACGCGCAGCAGCAAAGGGCTCACACCGCAGCAGAGCCAGCAGCTTAAAGCCCTGCTTGTCCGTTACACTCACCTATTCGCTGTGCGGGACGAAGAATGCACACAGACCGAGCTGGTTCAACACCAGATTGATACTGGCTCGGCTGTGCCCATTCGGCTACGTCCGCACCGGCTGTCTCTAGCCAAGCGACAGGTGGCGGAGGACAAGATAAGGGAGATGGCAGCTGCGGGCATTATCGAGCCCTCTGAAAGCCCATGGGCGGCCCCTGCTGTCCTGGTAAAAAAGAAGGACGGGGAGTGGCGTTTTTGTGTAGATTATAGGCGTCTTAATCAGATCACCAAGAAAGACGCCTATCCACTTCCCCGTATTGACGAGGCCTTAGACCATATCGCGGGGTCCAGTTGGTTTAGCTCGCTGGACCTCCGCAGTGGCTATTGGCAGGTGAGGCTGTCCCCGGAAGCGAGGGCAAAATCAGCTTTCACGATAGGGCAAGGGTTGTGGCAGTTCCGGGTCATGCCGTTCGGGCTCTGTAACGCCCCTGCCACTTTTGAGCGACTGATGGAGCGGGTGCTGTCGTCCGTCCCGCGGAGTTCCTGTGTCGTGTACCTGGACGACCTCCTAGTACACGCCAGCGACTTCGAGCAAGCCCTCGCTCACCTAACTGACGTGCTTACGGAGATTGGCCGGGCTGGGCTACGGCTCAATCCTAAAAAGTGTCAGCTGCTCCGGAGGGAGACAGCTTTCCTGGGGCACGTCGTTAGCGAGCAGGGTGTAGCCACTGACCCAGCTAAGGTGGCTTCTGTGCGGGAATGGCCGACGCCTAGCAATGTGGGTGAGCTGCGGAGCTTCTTGGGACTAGTGTCGTACTACAGACGCTTTGTCTTGAGCTTCGCCACCCTGGCTAGTCCGCTTCATCGCTTGACGAATAAAGGTCAACAGTTCGAGTGGACAGGGGACTGCCAGAATGCTTTTGACCAGTTGAGAGACGCCCTAACGGCGGCTCCCATTCTAGCATATCCGGATGTCGCGCGACCATTCATCGTCGACACGGACGCTAGCAATGTCGGAGTCGGGGCCGTGCTCTCCCAGGTGGGACCAGACGGGGAACGAGCGGTAGCCTACTACAGTAGCGCGCTGAGCAAGGCAGAGCGAAACTACTGCGTGACTCGGCGCGAGCTGTTAGCGGTGGTCAAAGCGGTTCGCCATTTTCGCCCGTACCTGCAAGGCTGCCATTTCCTTATTAGGACAGATCACGCGTCACTAACCTGGCTTTTAAATTTTAAAGATCCGGAGGGCCAGGTAGCCCGCTGGCTCGAGCTGTTGCAGGAGTACGATTTCCAGATTCAGCACAGGCCCGGAAAGCTGCATGGTAATGCAGATGCGCTTTCACGGAGGCCCTGTGCAGAGCTGGACTGTAGGCCTTGCACTAAAGCCGAGCAGCGAGAGCAGGTGACGGAGATAGCGTGCCCAGTTCGGGCTATAGAAGGTGAGGTTGGATGGTTGCCGTTTAGCCAGCAGGACCTGCGCCTAGCGCAGGAGGGCGACGGCGAGCTGCAGCAAGTGCAGCGCTGGATCGCGGCAGGTACACGGCCTGCATGGGGAGAAGTGTCGGCTAGTAGCCCAGCGGTTAAGGCTTATGTGAGTCAGTGGGGGAGCCTGACGTCGCAGGGTGGGCTACTCTATCGGCGGTGGCAGGCCCCCGGTTCCGACCAGGATCTCCTCCAGCTGCTGGTGCCCCGTGCGCTCCGCCCCCAGGTACTTGGACTGATGCATGGCTCTGTGGGGGCGGGGCACTTTGGCATCAGCAAGACTTTGCACCGACTGCGGAGGAGGTTCTACTGGCCTGCCTGCCGCCGGGACGTGGAGCTGCACGTCCACTGCTGCGACGCCTGCACGGCCAAGAAGGGGCCGACGCAGCGGTCGCAGGCCCCCCTTCAGCGGTACGTAGTGGGGGCTCCTATGGAACGGGTCGGGGTAGACATCTTAGGGCCTTTCCCCGTCACTGAGTCCGGCAACCGCTATGTGCTTGTGGCCATGGACTACTTTACCAAGTGGCCCGAGGCGTACGCGGTGCCGGACCAATCAGCGGACACGACGGCGGAAAGGCTCGTGACAGAGATGTTCGCCCGGTTCGGGGCCCCCGAGGAGCTGCACAGCGACCAGGGGCGAAATTTCGAGTCGCGGGTGCTGGCAGCTGTGTGTACGCGGCTGGGAGTGGCCAAGACCCGCACTACGGCGTTGCATCCCCAGAGCGATGGACTGGTTGAACGCTTTAATAAAACCCTGGCCACCCAGTTAGCCATTCTAGCTAGCCAGCACCAGCGAGACTGGGACTGCCATTTGCCCTTGGTCCTGTGGGCCTACCGCTCCGCCGTGCAAGAGAGCAGCCAGTGCTCCCCCGCTGCACTCATGTTCGGGCGAGAGCTAAGGACGCCCGTTGATTTGGTGTTTGGAGCCCCGCCCGGATCCACGGAGCACCACCAGTCAGAGGCCGGGTACGCACGGGCTTTGATCGAGCGCCTGGAGACCGCCCACAGCTTTACCCGCCAGGCCCAATCCACCGCGAGCTTCAAGCAAAAGCGAGCGTATGATGTGCGCTGTCGGGGACAGCCTTTCACCCACGGAGACAAGGTATGGATCTATTGTCCGATCCGTAAGAAGGGTCTGTCCCGAAACTGCAGTCGCATTGGCGGGGCCCTGGTGAAGTGGTGGGCCGGCTGAGCGAGGTGGTCTATCGAGTGCGCATGCCCGGCCGAAGGAAACTGGTGGTGCTTCACCGGGACCGTCTAGCTCCTTACCGGCCGCTGTTGGATGGTGTTGAGGAGGGGATGGGCGTCGGCGAGGATCAGCCCGCTTTACGTGCGCCCACCCCTCCTCCACCAGAAAACCCAGTGCCAGCTGAGGGCCCTTCTCGCCCACGGAGAACTCCTGCCCGTTTCCGGGACGGTGTTGAGGAGGGGATGGGCGTCGGCGAGGATCAGCCCGCTTTACGTGCGCCCACCCCTCCTCCACCGGAAAACCCAGCGGCAGCTGAGGGCCCGAATCGCCCTTTTCGCCAACGGAGGACTCCTGCCCGGTTCCGGGACTTTGTACGTGAGTGCGGACAGTTAAAGGGGTCGCAAGGGACTGCTGACCCCTTAGGTGGGGGCAGTGTGGCGATCCGGGGCGATTGCGAGTAACGGGGATCGTTGTGCATGTCAACTGTTGTGTTCAAATGTTATGACGTGTGCAGTAGCAAGTGGCAGTTGACCTCTGAATGACCAGCAGGTGTTCAACCAGGTCCGCGCTAGAGACCGTTTGTTGATTGACGTATGACAGAGTGAATTACGTGTGATTGGTTGGGGTGAGCTGCAGGGCACCTATCAAGGGCCGCCTTTGTTAAGCAGGTTTATTTGCATAGAGGGGCTATAAAGCTGGCTACGATCCAGCAAGCGATGTCTATTCCAACTGTTAACTGAAGAAGAAGCAACAAGAGATTGTACTCTTACTCAATAAACTATTTCCATCAAGAGAACCTGACTCCGACTCCATGACTCGCCACAATATAAAAAACCACAGTATTTATTATTTCTTTTCTTTTTTTTTTAAAACACAGATTTCATTTTACATTACAAGTGTGTATATGGCAACGTTTCACCTTCAGAACATATGAACCACAAGTCTTCCTTCATGGAACCCTCGATTTCCCAGAAGTCTGTATCGACCGCCTTAAAGGCCTTCTCGCTGGCCGGGTCAAGCTCCGTTCGTAGGATTTCATGCAGCTTGTCACGAATGTTTGTTTCCTCGCGAATTTCTGCAATAATCGTATCAACAGAACCCTGTATCCTCATAGGCTCGGGTTTAACCACAAACAACTCCATGGCTTTGACAAGCAGAGGACTTAACCATGGTTTCTTCACTCTTGCAACGAAATTGTCAAAGTGATATGCAAAATAGTGCGAGTCCGTCTCGGTTAAACAACTGTGTCTAAGCTGGCTTGGATGGTCAACTTCACAACCCAGACATTGACTCTTCAGTTGTTGTTCAATAGCGCAGTCCAGAAGTCTCGCGATGATGATTTTCAAAAGTTTAATCATCGGCGTTGTTAGACAACCGTCTGTTTCACATCCTTGTATTTCAAACGAACCCGCGTATAAAGCATTGTCCACAGCGTTCAGTTTGTCAGCGAGCCACGGCCCTGTAGCCGGTATGTCGTTGTGAGCTGGATAATCAGTCTCCCAAGATTCTGAACACTCGGACACCTGTAGGGGCGCGTACATTTTGTCAAAATTCGGAGACATGTTAGTCAAGAGGTTTGTACCGGGGTATGGAATCAGGCTTTTACAGCGTGTCTTTTAAAGACCACCTCAAACTTATAACCACGCCTTGAAACCCTTGAGTTCTGAAAGGGTGCTTTGATTGGTTTTCGTGTTTGTGGGGCGTGATTTGAATTTAACATGGTTGAAAGGCCTTCATGTTTGGGCCGCGCTTTGAATTTAAAATGTTTGAATGGTTGATATAACAATGATGAAGCTGGTCTTTAAATAGTATGTAAAAGAAATACTTTTATTTTTTATTTTAAAGTTCACAAAACAATCATAAATAACGGCGCCACAATATGTATAGAGATAATAGCGATATACAAACGCACACACACACAAACCAAACTAGAACACTTTTTTAAAAAACGACAAATTTATGTTATACACTATTGTAAAGCTAATTATACAAAGTTTGTCTAATAATCTTCATCAGAGACACACGGCGTTGATGGTGCTGTGTTTTCCACATCATCCGACATGTTGGCCGCTGCGTCAAATCTTGCCCGCAGGTTAGTTTTCACAAATCCCATGGATCGCAACACCCCATAGTCCTCAATCATTGTATTGGCTTGTTCAATACAAAGTTCCAACAACGGCAGGTCATCAAAATGAAAACAAATTTGTACATCTGGGACTTCGGCTGATGCGTATTCCTCGCTAATGATCAGTCGATTAGCTTTTCTGCGTCTTGTAACACACACCACAGAGCAGTCGCCTGGCCAGCTTACAAAGCTGCTATCACGATGTACATTATCGACAACATCGTAGTAACTGTTTTGGAATAGTCTCCATTCCTTAGGTTCGAAAATCACAGAGTCTGTGTTCTCACCAAACAACTCGCCGTCACACATGTTGAAAAGGGTAATTCTTGGTACGCCAGCCTTGTAGACAACGTCTGTACGCAGTCTGGATATAGCGTGCTGTCAGCCGTCGTAGCTTCTGGAGAGTTGGGTGTAGTAAGTTGTGCGTTCGCCATTTTCTGGTTGCTTTGACAAGTTACTGCTTCGATACCGGCTTCTGCTAAATATTTGCACCGAAAAGTCTGTCTTTTATGCATGTCTTTTCGCCAGCACCGCATGTGGGATACACCCACAACCATCACATGGTGGATACCCCCTCCCCACCCAAACCCCATCAATCAGCTTGGTAATCTCTAACTGGTTATTTTGTCAGAAACCGTAAAATTAACACGCGCCAAAGTCACTACGTCAAATTCCAGCGTTGGTCTGCGTAAACGTGCGTCAAATTCCACGTAACAGGAAGTTCGTATGTTGGAGGGCGTATTCCTGTTTGATACATACAAACTTTTCTCTGGACAATTTTAGTCATGCCCGATAGCCGCTAGCTGCCAACATGCTGGGCGTATATAGTCCGCAACGACAGAAACTTTCCATGTGTTTTTTCGTTTTTTCGTTTTTCGTTTTAATTCTTTAAAACGTAACATATTCTTTTATTTAAATTCTTTCTTCATAGTCTTTCTTTCGAACCATTCTAGGCGTTCTTTTAAACTCTATCTTGCCTTTTGGACCTATCTTTGTCTATTTTGCACAGTATTGTGAATTCACGGACTCCGAAATTTCTTCTAAGTGTTTTGTCCACTGTCTCTCCCTATGTAGCCATTCACGGGGTCTCCTTTCAACGCTAAGTTTTTTTTTTCCTTCTAGGTTTATTCTATTCTCTATGTTCACTGGCTATGTATTGAGTTCGCCTTTCAACGCTAAGTTTCTTTTTTTTCCTTCTTGGCTTCTAACACGTCTTTACAATGTTTCAGTATAATGTTTTTTCAATATAGTCCACGGCTATTTTTCACGTTTTAACAAACTGCTTGAATTATTCTATTCTTTTTAACACGCGGCTGTTGCGTTTAACACAAACTGCTTTTTAAAAATAAAACTTAATTGCCGCTGCTACTACTGCTACAACTAACAACCTATACATTTATACACCATTACTTTTTCACGATGTTTTTCAAATAAAAAATGTACAACACAATAAATTGCCAATATGTTTCCCTAAGCACCATGGCCCTCAATAAAAACAATTTACATTCGTCACAAAACCATTCACCAACGTTTACAACAATTCCCAATAAAATGACATCGCCAAACCCTTGAAACGAAAACCCCACAAACCCCCGCCCCGAATGATGATGCATAATCATTAAAAAAAAACATTTCATAAATTTTTATTTTTATGCATAATTATAATTTTTCATAAACTCATTAATATTCATAAATTGACCTTTTGACACCATCAATCACTTTTTGACATTTACCGAATGCTATATACTACTCGTGAGGATCTGAAAGCGCGTTCCGCTGCCTACAACAAAGGGCTCAGTTCTGGAGATATGACACTGTACAAAGCGGCGTCCTACAAGCTCAGAAAAGCAGTGAAAGCAGCCAAAAGGCGGTACAAGGACAAAGTAGAGGCTCAATTGTAGCACTCAGGACAAGAAAGTCCTTCACAGGGTGATCCGAAATGCCGAACGCATCACCAGGACACCTACACCAGGTGGTGCAGGTCCAGAGCAAACCGGATCATTACGGACATTCATCACCCCAATCACAAACTATTTCAGTTGCGGCAAGCGTCTCCGCTCCATCATGGCCAGGACTGAGAGGCTTAGAAGGAGCTTCTTCGACCATAAACATTTAAAAACCCCACACAACATATACCCTGTATTTATTATTTATTACATTGTTTATATTGGAAATTGTAAATTGTTTATAATGGCCACTTTTTTCTTGCTTATTTATTTCTATCCTATGTTTATGTTTGCTATTTGCACAGTTGTCTGAGTTGTTGCAACCCCATTTTACTGCTGTTGTACTTGTACAATTATGCATGTGACAAATAAATTCTTCTTCTCTCTTGAAATGGTAGACAACTCGAGACAGGGTTGACCCAAAAAAGCAAATATTTGTTTCTAATCAGGGCTTTTGCCATTGTTGATGATATCTAAACCTGATCCCGTAAGGGCTTGCGTATTATCGTAAAATTTTCATTTTACCTAGTAGCCTATTTCATTTTTATGGTCACATTGTGTAATGTGTGAAAACCGTAACCCAAACAGAGCTGAAGTGCACATCCTTTTTGTTGCAAATGAATCAAGAAATCTTGGCCGCTAAACCGCAACACCACAACATAGGTAGGCCTACACATAGACGGATGTTTTTGTCTGCTTTGGTGTGAGATTGAGACTAGTGACCAGGTTTTAAAACAAATGTTTGTTAAAAACATGTAGCCAATGGCACAGTTATGAATAGATTTTTTACAATACTGCAACAACATGCTCTAAACCAGATCATATTTTGCATGGGAACTTTATTTTCTGCGTCTGACAAATGGATATTTGTTCCCATTGCCTACTGCGTAAACGTGACCTGAGCTAAATCTTTCGTTGGTAGTGAGTATTGTAGGCGACTGGACCATGTTGGCGGCCTTTCACATCTTTTAAGTACAAGTGAAACAGTGAACAGTTAATACTGTTAAATTTATTAACCTTTGCAATAAAAAGATGTTCGTCAATAAAAGAAGTATAGCATGTACACAATCGTTTTGTCAAAAACTTCTTTAGGCTTTGAAAGCAGGGAAAGCCACGATTTTAACCACTAGGCTAAAGCAGATCATGTTTGCTGGCTGACTTCATAATTCGAACAGTTAACAGTTAATATTGTGAAATATTTTATTGTGCTGTCCTCCATACGTGAGTGAGGTATTTTGACAGCCAGAAAAACTCCTTAATTTCACCAAGACTCCATAGACAAGAATGGATTTTGCCCACAGGTTTATTGGCTAGGAAAGGGTAAAACTGAAAACAGATACAGAAAGTATAATTACTTAAACTGCATGATATCTGACGACAAGCTCTTAGCTTAGCTTACTAAGTAATCTTTTAACTAAATTATCATTTTAGCACTTAATGTACATAAACGTGAATTATGATAATGATGGAGCAATTGAATCTTCAGATTACTCTACATAAATCTACAAAACAGAGAAACCATAGCATGTAAATGGCACCGTGCATTAACTAATACAGAATGTATCTAACATATTTTTTACACTCAAAATTATGAAATTTCACAAAATGAGACTGTAACAATACACTTATGTATTAAAGGCAAAAGATACATACAGACGATGCTGCCATACACATAAGATGTGTGCAGAAGGATGCGGATTGATAAACTGCAGGTCTGTTCGTGAGCAGTACTGTAGTGATGTGCAGTTCGCGAACGAATCGGTATTATGAGTCGACTCTTTATGCTGAGTCATCTTGAGTCGACTCGCCAGTTCGAGGGAATCGTGCTAACCCACGGCTCTCGGCTCTCGGCTCTCGGCTCTTACTCTGCCTGCTTTCTACTACAGCCGGGAGACACTCCCCCGAGACACTCAGCAGTGGTAATGCGCGGCGTGCAGTTTCTGATTGCTAGAACCTACGTAAGAATACATTTTAATTTGATCTAACAATATTGCACACACTTTTGTGAAGTTAATAATCGCCCCAGCTCATTCCAACGTTATTATAACGACTAATGGTTAAAAGAAAGATACGTAGGTACAGTAGCTATACTACGGATCAGCACGAAACCACCTCGACTCAGAGCCGTGAAACAAACAAAGCCCTTTCAAGTTTTAACGGAGAGGAAAAGAAATGCTGCAGGCGACAGCATCAATAATCGAGTTTAGCCTACTCAGCGTGTATCAACCAGAAACCATATTTGCAAAGGAATTCTGTACCTAATAGGCTATCTAATTATATTCCGAGACGTCGACACTTTAATAGCCAACTGTTTATTATTATATTAATACATTTGGCTGTTTACGAGGAAATTGCAGTAGGCTATAAAACAGAATTAATATGCGATTGTGTTCAGCTAAGTTAGGCTACTAAAAATGACAGCAAATACTTCAAAATGACAGGTTAGGCTACTAAAAATGACAGCAAATATATTTAAAGTGGTGGCATTTTTATTTTAGAACTATTGACCAACAACAACAGTGAACAGAATAAATAGCCTACAATTGTGTATGATATAATAAATAAAGTACAGTTAAAATAAACACATTTAAATAACCCTATGGTGTCCAAATAAATAAACGACATAGGCTCCTGTACATCATATGCACACACTGACACATATAATAAATATCTGGCTTGTTTGTCAAATTTGGCTGGCTATCTCACTTATACAGTATTCCATCCACCTCATTTTCAGTAGACCTAGGGATCTGATAAAAAATAAGATTAATTATTAGCATAGATTAAATAAGCTCTATACAAAATTATAACCATTTCAATGTCTATTATTTACCTGTAAGATCTACATGTCTACAATCTATGATCGAAAAAACGGAGATGGGAAAGTCGTAAATAAACGTAACCTGGCGATTACAAACTAGCTTGAGATCAGTAGGCTAACTGTAAATTGAGAAGACTATTAGCAATGGAAGTATCATTCAGATTATTTGGGTCTGAATAAAATATCAAGGCTAGTTTACAAACTTTATTTTGTCTACTTTGTTACCAGCTAGGGGTCCCTGCTGTCTCTGAAACAGCTTCTAATTCCAGCTCCGCGAGTAGCGCCGCTGAAAGAAAAAGATGCGGCTCTCAAAAGATGCGGCTCAAACAGCTCTCTGTATTAACGCGGGAAGTAACCAAAATGGCTTAAAGGTTAGTTATCCAATGAGGATAATTAAATTCTATATGGCAGAGTATTTGGGTCCCTTGAGGGCAAATTTGTTTTGGCATGAGCAGAGGGGACCATGCTACACCCAAAAATTTGACTTCTAGGTGAAACAGGGCGTCGGCAGTTGGCGTGTCGATGTTCAAAAAAATTTCACCATGCACTACAGCGCCACCAGTGTTGAATCTGGGTCATTAATTTACAGGATCCAAGAGTTGTTACGATCCGAACCAAGTATGTTCAAATTTGTGTGATTCTAAGCGAGTCAACTTCCCAGGGACCGAGCGAGCATACTAAAGGTCAAACCACAGAAAACTTACAAAATGGTGGACAATTCAAAGAGAGACTTGACCCAAAAAGCAAATATCTATTGTTTCTAATCAGGGCTTCTTCATTGTTGCAAGTTTTTTAAATCTCTACAATGGGAACAGTGAAATTTTTTGATCTCTATCGCATCACCACGTGCGTTTGATTGGGCTTATGCCCTTTTTAACTCAGAGTCTTGATCATTAACTCACCCCAATCAAGTTTCATCAACTTTATGTCAAATGGTTTTGGAAATTAGTAGCATTTTTTATGATAAGCCAACCGCCTTTTATCTTACCGAAGCCTTAGAAAAAATAATGTGCAACACAAAACAAATGTGCATCATTTTTTTATTATTCAGTCATTTTAAAATGTATTTTTGAAATTAATTTTTCGGAAAAACCTAAATTTTCCCACTATAAAAAAAAAAAGTTTCACCGCGCCAAATTGTCTGGGTTGGTACATGAGAACTGTCAATTAGCTATGATTGGACAGACTGGTGCCCTCACTTTCCACACATTGT
>CM040403.1:56786222-56859222 GCA_022702515.1 Ilyophis sp. 1 JC-2022 | reverse complement strand
ATGCACCTGACCACACCTCATCTTAAGACCAACATGCCCAAATGGGCGCTGTTCTCTTGCTATTTAAACATTGTGGGCACTGGATGGTAAAATGACATCTGCATAGGTCTGAAACTAGCAAAGGCACTTGCGTTTGGGTTATCGCCACTTAGTGCCAAGTGTAAGATAGAGCCCCTGATGTGAGTGGCAATATTTTGTATAAAATTAGGCTACATTGCTGATGCCTTTTTTAGGTTTAATCTTACTAGTTTATTTTTAGTTTATAGTTAATTTTACTAGCGAATAATTAGCTAGTCTAATTTTCAAGCCTTCTTTTTGGCATTTAATCCAGCTGTTGCCTCTATCAATAAATAAACTACGTTTTACATGTTGACATGGTTATCAGCCTACATGTTATCAGATCCCATATTTTCTCCCTTGTTTTTACAGATACAATATTATTCCCCAACACATTACAGAGTTTAATTGGAAATCCAAATCCCTCCAGAGAGGGTTTGTGTCTTTTTTGTGTGATTGTTTTTAACCACAGTCACACTTGCTAAGTAAACGTATCAGTACATTGAATGGTACAGTCTGTCTAAAAACTGAATTCATTGTGTTCAGTAGCTACCATTGTAAACACTGACACATCTGAAAAGAATGCCCTCAGAATACACTGATAAATGTTGCCCCTTACATACCATCCATTTAGATTACAAATGAGCTCAGGGAAATTACATTGCTTGTTGTCTTCCTGTTAATACTAATCCAATTCAGATGGCAGAATCCATTGTATGAATGAGGATGATGACAGTAAATATGTCATATAAAACTTGCTTACATTCCTCCCTGTTTTGTTGCAATCGGCAGGATATGCACCATAGAGTACTGGATGGGTGGGAGGGGCCAGGCAGTGAAGCAGAAGTATGTTCGCTGAGTACAAAAAAGCTCTCTGGCCATTGAATTCAATGGAGAAAACCAAGCTGATTTGACAACCAAACGTCACGTGGCGCTGTAATGGAGACATGTAGTACAGCTGTCTCTCGTTTTCATGTTTGTTAAATCAAGTTTTTGTCTTTTGTTTTTTTTCATGCACTGCTACATTTTATAGGACAGGGAATCAAGCAGATACATATTCAGGGCACTCCTGCTGCTCTTTTTTATAATTATTATCAAGTAATTGATAATACATAATTATTATGTCCAGTCGGGCTGTTTTTGTTTATGGTCATCACCGTGGAGACGCATTCAAAACATGTAGCCTACTCTGAGATGTCCGTTAGATCTGCGGTGACAGGGTTTTTATTTTTTAACCAGAGTTTGAGTATCGGGACTGCGGGAAATCCTCGAAAGGCCATCCCGGAAAAGAGGGAGAGGAGGACGAGGAAGGAGCGAGTGTGTGTGCATGGAGGAGAGTCGCGGAGGCGGAGTTTGTGTGTGTCGGCGGGGCTTGGATTGGAGCAGCTGTGATCTGGGAGATCCGCACTGTTCTGGTCGTCTCAGGGCAGCTTTGTCCCTGTGGTTCTTGGACTGCTTGGTGACACTGGACAGCTCAAGACAGCAGAGGCTGATGAGGCGCTGTTGTTGCTTTTGATTTTCGCACTTAATTAGTTTGATTTTTTGTGTTTGTTTGTTTGTTGTGGGTCTGCCCAACTGTCTGTCTTTTTTGTTGTTGCTGGCTAAAACTGAAGTTCCTTTACAGGAAAATAAAATGTATTCTATTCTAAAGAAAACCTAATCAGTCAATTTTTTGTGATCATAAATTTCATTATGTGTAGCAGTTTGTGAAACAATGATCGTTTTGGTTCATTAGTGTTGGGGAAATATTTATTAAAATGACATTTTCCTAAAAATGTAACATATTGTCAACAGTCTGCTTTTCATATGAAACGTATTGAAACGTTTAAAAATATCATCAGGGAAATGTAATTTCGCCTTAAAAGGTCTGATATTTCCCATTCATTTTAATGGGAGCTCCAATCTTTTGCACACACAGCCCAAAGACATGCGCAGTACAGGCTTACATCCGGGTGCTTCAGAGCTTACTTTCCTGTCTAGTTAAACATGCATGTCTATGGTATGCACAGGCATTTTTTCTGTGACTTCTGTATATGCATACAGTGTTTTCATTGGTTGATGTTACCTGCTTCTTGTTTTATTGAGAGGAACAACTGCAAGTGTAAGAAATGACAGTCAGCCATTAGCCGCAAAGCGGCACACAGTTAAACAGTCCCTTTGGGTTTGCGGATTAATTGAGCAATGATGTAAGGACTGAATATCTTTAAATACCTCTTCTCAGGCTTTGTCTTCTGAGGTGGGAAACGTATTTGAAATGTATAATCAAAATAATGTGCTTGATTTCAGGAAGCCACTGCCTGGCTCCCTAAATCAATCAGTCTGTCAATCAGTAGGGGGTCTGATTGTTCAACTTCCAGAAGCCTAGCCAGGAAACAGTCTATTGTACTGCTAATCAAGTCTACTTTGTTGGAATAGTTGTCAATCATTCAATCACAGCCGCTATTCTATAATTAATTACTATGGGAATCAGTAACCATGCCACTCTCTTGTAGTTATGATAAGTGGCTGAAACCATCTGGGTGTTTGAGACTTGAGTGGTATTGGGACAATCCTAAAATCTTACACAAGGGAATGGTAACCTGACCCTATCACCTTCATCATTCAGCTGCTAGCTTTATGACACTAAATATCACTAGCACCGCTATTTTTCAACGTACAGAGCTGTTACAATGGGTGTGCTTTAAAGCCCCAGGGAACACATTTTCGTGAGTGTCTTCTAATTAGGTTAATTTGGGTCTTGTGGACATACAATAATACTTTTTAAAAAAAAATTACTTTGTGAATTCCAGAGATACAGGTGTCTTTTGTCCTTGTTTATGGATTTAAGTTGGGCGGTACTATAAGTGGGATTCATGATGTCACTAATCCCAAACCAATCACAAGACTGAGTCGCTTGTCCCTCCCACCAGCATTTGTCAAAACGAATGCGTTCCTGCATTAATGCCTTATTCGAACATGTCGTGTGTTAGCTAGCCCTGTGGATTTCAGTAATGTTACACGTATCTTAACGTTAGATAATAATGTCGCATATGCCTTCTCATCGCTGTGGTCGCCGGTGCTGGCTGCGTTTTTTTTAAGGCACAGAGCTGAAGCGGACTGTATAAAAATGCATTCAACATGCAAGCTAACCAACGTCAACTAGCTAGCTAACTAGCAGCAATACCCATGTCTTTATTGGAAGAAACAAATGTAATAACAAAGTTAAAGTGTGGTTTATTATTACATGGAAACTTGAACCCACCATGCCGTCACCACCTGTGAAGCCAGAGAACGCGGGTTATCTGGTTGTGGAATTTCTACACTCTGAAATTCAGTGTCAGTAGGTTCGTACATATGGCTGTACAACCCCGATTCTCTCCGCTATTTTGTATTTTTGTTATGTGTGATGTTGAGTGTCTTCTTGAACAGAAATCAAGTGTGCTCATTAGAATATTATGATCACGCCCCGACCGTCCTATTATAGGTCTGATCAGCTAATTCAGCTGTTTTTGAGCAGTGTTTTTATCACATTGACCTTTTTATTTTTCATTCAAACTTTGGTGGATGCTTAATAAGACACTCAAGTTTGATATCATACGTACATTTTAACGATTTTAGGCTTTGTTCCATGGGGCTTTAAGAATGATTGATGGCATTAGACTTCTGGCATGTTGCAATGGAATACTGGTTAAAATGACAAAGTTTCCATTGAGACAGTCATCTGACAGTCTATTAACGTTGCATTATGTTCAATGCCATGGTCAAATAATGTACGCTGGCAGGTGTGTGAGGTGTGGGCATAATTTCGGAGGAAGAAGATTCAATGCATTTTGTCAGAATTCCCCGAAACACACCACGTGCACGTGCAATCTGTAACACATGTTAATCTACAGTTGTACAATGTGTAACCACTTGCTATTATTTTATACATTTCCGGTCATACATAAAACTTGTCACAATGTTGATTCGTTGTTAATTGCCATAATGGTGTTCATTAATGATTGTGGCCTTCAGGGCCGTAACCAGGGTTTAGAAATGAGTCCCGATTTTTTTTAGGGGGGTAGAAAATTTTGTACATTTTAAAGTGAAATGCATCAATCTGGTGCACTTTGAAAGCAAAATAAAGAGGCTAGATCTATGAAGAACTTTTTTGTGCTGTTGTAAACAATTCAATCATAAACAACATCATTGATTGTATAGATATGAATGGTGATGACACGGCAAAAAAAATTAAAACACCCACAAAGCATGGTAAATGAGACGGAGTTTAACAGTTCACAAATGGTCAAAACACAAAATCGGCGAGAGCATACATTTGAGCTTTGAGTAATCCCTTTCATATTGTTCTATTTGTTTATATTGGTAACTATGAGGATTCGAATCAGCCCCAGCTCTAGAACTTAATTGTAAGTGAGGCATCAGTGTTGCAAATAAATCAAGGTCTCTCCAGTTTAGGCATTTTCATTGCAGACCGTATAATCCACAATGCTTTGGTTTAATAAACACCAGTAATTCACCCACACAAAACAGTTTCATTGCTATTTAAACCTGTCATTTTTCATAAATATAGACCAGGACAGATTGTGGAAAAGGGATAAATAACTGGCTCTTTGACATAATTGAATTGATTCATAAACTAAGTTACCTTGTTCATACATGATGTGATTTACTTAGCTAGAATTTCAAAAACATCAAATATCCACTCAATAATGTTTGTATATACACTGCTCAAAAAAATTAAGGGAACACTTAATCAACACAGTATAACACCAAGTCAATGAAACTTCTGGGATATCGATCTGTCCAGTTAGGAAGCGTAAATGATTGTGAATCAATTTCACCTGCTTTGGTGCAATTGAAAGTGACAACAGATGGACAGGAGAGGCAACAGCAAGACAACCCCCAAAAAGTAAATGGTTTTGCAGGTGGTGGCCACAGACCATTCCTCTCTCGTTATCCTTCCTGGCTGATTTTTCTCTAGTTTTGCATTTTGCTAGTGCCCTTGTCACTACTGGTAGCATGAGGCGGTACCTGCAGCCCATTCAGGTTGCACAGGTAGTCCAGCTCCTCCAGGATGGCACATCCATATGTGCCATCGCAAGAAGGTTTGCTGTGTCTCCCAGCACAGTCTCAAGAGCGTGGAAGAGATACCGGGAGACGGGCCATTACACGAAGAGAGCTGGACAGGGCTGTAGACGGGCAACAACCCAGCGGCAGGACCGGTATCTGCTCCTTTGTGCGAGGAGGAACAGGAGGAGCCCTACAAAATTACCTCCAGTGGGCTACTCGTGTGCATGTTTCTGACCAAACTGTCAGAAACAGACTCCATGGGGGTGGCAAGAGGGCTCAACGTCTTGTAGTGGGACCTGTGCTCACAGCCCAGCACCGTGCAGCTCGATTGGCATTTGCCAGAGAACACCATAATTGGCAGGTTCTCCGTTGGCGCCCCGTTCTCTTCACAGATGTGAGCAGGGTCACACTGAGCACATGTGACAGACGTGAAAGAGTCTGGAGATGCCGTGTCGAATGTTATGCTGTCCGCAACATCATCCAGCATGACCGGTTTGGTATAATTGACTTGGTGTTATACTGTAATGATTAAGTGTTCCCTTATTTTTTTTGAGCAGTGTAGTTAGATGGCTAGCTTATGGACATTTTATGTTTTTGACGATTTGTGTGTTTATTGTTGAAAACGTAAAATGTCCACTTGATAGCTAACGTTTTTATATAACGTTAGATAGATCGCTAGCTCACATTGAATAGCTGACGTTAATAGGTCGCTTGGTATCAACCCACCATTCGGGTCATACTACTAGCTAATTAGCTAACGTTAGCTAGCTGACATTTTCAACAATAAACACATGAATCGTCAAAATAATATTGATTACATTAACTAGAATAGATATGCCAGTGATGTCACTGAGGTTTGAGGAAATTAGAGAGTGAAACCACTTTTATTATTGATTGTTGAGTTTCTTGACAGCGTACAGCATACCTGTGTAGTGCATTGCGATGAGCGTCATTTGACAAGGATCTTTGACTAACGCAACTGGGTCGGGGAACGTACCCTGCAGTACCACGCGCCTTCCCATTGGCTGTAGGCTGGACTTGGGGTGCGTTCAGCACAATAAATCGTTTCATGCGCGCAGCACACACTTTAGAAACGGTATAGAACAATATTATTACTTTTTAAAAACGTGCAACTAAAAAAACTGTGAGGTCCAGACCTCATTGTCCTCATATGTAGTTACGGCCATGGTGGCCTTGCAGTTCCAGCACCAATGATGATATTTGAAAATGGGGTCTATACCCAGAGAAAGAAAAAGAAGGTCAAAGGAGGTCAGCGAATTCCGCTATCCAAACCCAACATGGCAAATAATTTGTGTGCACTGCGGTGGGCCGAAACAGGGCAAGAAGCAAAGTCCCTCAGGTCATGCTACTCGGCCTCACATGTCATTGTGGGAATACATAAACCCGTGACTCCATTGATCTTGCTCAAGCTGAACCAACAGAAGAAAAAACCTCAGACCGTTTTTTAAATGTGTCAGCGGCAAAAACCAGGATGCGTTAGACCATTTGGTGTTTTCTTTCTCTTTGGGACAGGTCCACTGGCTGCATCCTTGTTGACATTTTTGTGTCTAATCCATGGGAGTGTTGCAGCAGGGGTTTTAGAAGAAGCAGCTCTCTCAGAACCAGCTGCATGAAGACTCCTGAGATGTACTGTACTCATGGGGGAAAAAACTGCAATAATACGGGAAAAATTTAATTCACCATTCGGATCCTTAATAACAAAAAAAAAAACACATGCCAGGCATCACATTTAATGGTAGTCTTCTGATATATAAAGGTAGTGGCCAAAAATTTTGTTATTTTTCAATTAAGTCACTTAATAGTGTGTTGGGCCACTTTGTGTGGGCAGTTCATGTGCTGTGGTAGCGGAGGAGGAATATGACTTCACTTTTCTAATACTCCGGTAACACTTTACAATAAGGGAACACAACTCATGCCTTAACTAATGAATGACTCATCATGATTTCATCATGATTTAATGCATGATGTATCATGAACTCTGGGTGGCTCAATATTAATAAATGATCAAGGCATTATTAATTCATGTGATTACAGTTCACTTAATGCATCATCAATTAATGAACATTAACTCACAGTTAAGTCATACATGAAGTAACATGTCATCAAAGTAGCTGCAAACCCGTTAGGTAGACAAAAGCTTCTCAGACCATCAGTGGTGGATTTATCCATTTTGGGGCCCCCAAAACTCTTCCTGACAGTGTGCTGACAAAGCTGTTCGCTGAACAGAAATTCAGATTTTTATAAATCACCCCCCCATTGCTTGTGCATATAAGTAGACAAGATCTGTGTGGCTTACAATATCACATGTTTTATGTTATTTTAATTTAATTTATCTTAGGAAATTTATAATTTGTCATTATTTTTCAATATTAGCCTATTTGCAATATTCAATAATTCAGACTAATAAGCTGTTGGGTGAACCCTACTCCTACTTCTAATATGTTTCTACTAAAACTATGGTGCTTTAGTCATATTTTCAACCGAGTTATACCATAATACAGAATAATCAATCCGTGATTTTACTTGACACAATAACAAATATGTAGTATTTATGTTTTACTTATCGTACAGCCAACAAAAGACTCTGGTTGGTCAATATATGACTCACTCAACATATGACTCTGATTAGGGAACGGGTACAATAATGATTAATGTAGCCTACAATTACACGCATGCTAGGACCGTGAAAATAGGAAAAATAAAAATAGGAAGTGAAGAGTTGAAAAATAAAAATAGGAAGTAAATGATAAATGGAAGAGTAAAATAAATGTTTTTTTATTTATTTATTTTATCGACTGATTGGAGGCTAAGGATATTATTAAAAGCGTTTTTATTTTTTACAATCCAGATAACCCGTTTGTGACTTTTGTCGCCTTTAGCTTTCCGTATACAAAAACCACAACCGTAATGTACGGTAGTTCGAACTTCCATGAAAACTAATAGAATCTATTAGACAGACAACAGGCGCTCGTTGAATGAATGGAAGTCAATGGAGTTTTTACAAAACAGTTCGCTAAACGGGTCATTATCAGACAGACGAAATGAAAAGTTTCCCTTTTATTTTTAGATTATATATGCCTATGTTGTCAGGACTGAGTACTACTACTTCCAACCCGTTATGAAAACAAACTTTAAAACCGGCTAGCGCCGGGCAGATACGCGTCATTCTAAGCATACGTTATGTAACTTTAGTTGCTAAGCTAACTGAAAACACTACTGCGGATGCCTGATCACTTTCTCTTGTAAGGACAAAACATCCAATGGGGAAAAGCGTCATTTTTGTATCTTGTCATATATCTAAAATCTTTGACAGAACTCTGTGGTATGGATCTATTTTCGACAGACTGTCTATGGTATGAATCCATCTAGCAAATGTGAATGCGCTGCGGAAGATCCTAGACAAAACCGAATGCTTTTAACCCTTTGAAACTACATGAATGTTACTTAAATTCCGGTAAGTAGTTTATGTAGCTAGTTAGCTCATTGTAAATGCGTTCAATGTTGGCTATGTTTGCAAAAAAAAAATCGACGTAGCAGCGAATCAATCTCAGACACAAATAGCTAGCAAGCTAGCTGCTATGAGGCCTACTATCACTTGTAATTTTGCTTGCTGGCTTGCCAATGTCCAATTTATTTAGGCTAGTTCAGTGGCATTAGTATTAGAACACACAAGGATTTGCATTTTGCTGCTAACTGTAACAGTAGCTAGTTAGGCAAATGTTAAATTGCATAATTTCCTTAGAAATGTCCTTTTCGGAGTAAAATTTGTATGCATCTAACGTTACCCTGTCATGTGAGCTCAGGACTGGACTTATTGAAATAATTAGATTTTGCGAGGAGCATGTACAGTAGCCTAACTTAGTTATCCTTCAGTTGCCACCAGTAATATATATACAGTATATATATATATATATATATATATATATATGTGTGTGTGTGTGTGTGTGTGTGTGTTAAAACGGTCTCTGGTGATAGATGTGATCTTTTTCCTCCTATCTGTGCGTGCATATTCAGTGTGCAAGAAAACTCCTTAACTTTATTTTGGTGATCTCGGACAAAAAGAAAAATATTGAACTGAATTAGATTCAACTACTTTACGTGATGTCGTAATACACCTACATGTAGTTCAACCTTCTCATACTGATCTGTCAGCTAGTCATCATCACGTGTTCAAGAAGACCAACCAGAGTAATCTCCGATGAGTAACAACAACTAGCTTTGTATCGTGTCAAGTATAATTGATTATTATTCTTATATGTATTGTGGATATACCTGGTTTTAATATATGACTGTTAACCTTTTAGTTTTGGTAGAAAAAGGCAGGGGTTTCTAAATTATAGCCCAAGCGGAAATTGAGAGGTGCAGTGCACTGGAAGCCATATTGGTTGCTGTAACTTCGGCAATAGAAGCAAGCAGTTAAGTCTGTTCAATATCATAGAGTTCAGTGTATTGCCCACTTTTTTTTGGTGTCTATCTCTCTGAGTGCCATTCTAGTTTTGATTTGTAAATGATCTTCTTTTAACAGTAGGGTCGTGGGAGATATGGCAGGACATGGAGGAGGCGGAAATGGATTTTTGGGATTTTGAGGTATCAGAGGAAATGGCCAGTTCTGAGACTGGTGAAGACTGCTCCCAAATTTTGAAGACACGTTCGTCGGGGGACCACAATAATAAGTGATCAGTGGCGTTGCCACTGCCGGATACACACATTTCATTGTTACCCACAGCAGGAGCTTTATTGATCCTAACAGTGGGGGACATACACAAAATATAGAGAGGGCTAAGGGGATTTATAAAAATAAGATATGGCGACTGAGAGGAAATGGGAGTGAGGTCCTTTTGAATGTCTTAATAAATTGTGTTTCACATGTATAATTAATAAAACATTGATTTTCTATTTGGATTACTTTTTTTATTTTTTTATATTTTGTTTCAGATTTCCCCCCCCATTTTCTCCCAATTTAGTAGCCAATTGAATCCCTATTCTAATTCAATTCCCCCCATGTAGCAACCGCTAGAGAACCACCGCTATACAACCCTGTCAGCCGGTAGTAGGAAGGAGGGCGCCACGTCCTCTACAGGGTGCGACTCCTCGAGCTCCTGACCGTGATTCCAACTCGCCCAGGGCCTTCTGTGCGCAGCGATTCTCTCCGAGCCCCTCCCCCCACCCGGAAGCAGCCGCCAATTGCTGCTCCCACAGGGCACCGGCCATGCTCGGAACTGGCAGGTCCGGGGCGCGAACCCCGATCCTCGGAGTACAACTGCACTGACTGAAAGTTTAGAGCGCTGTGGTGAGAGACGGCTGGCTTATTGGTTGCGTTAAATTGCTGTTTACTGTGTCAGAGTATAGATTCCTAACTAGGCCTACCTTTTTCTAGGGAATTGGGGATTTCAAACCACCTCTCACATGCACAGAACACTAACACAATAACAAAATTAATAAATTACTTATTGTATTTATTTCCAGGCTGCAAGAAAGACCGTAGTGCTTGGCAGATGGAGACAATGCACTTGTCCGATGCAGAAAGGCTTGAACTTTAACAGTTTGTGTGATGGAAGATTCTGCATTTTCTGCACGTTATATACTGCCAGGTCTTTTTACTTTACCATGTAGGCTACTTTACTATTTACTTTATGACACCTGAATGGACAATACTAAAGGATGTTTTTTCCTTGATTGAACATCTGCTAATAAAACTTTGATTTTAGTGTTGGAATAATTCTTTCTTTTGCTTTTTCTGGACCATTTTGACTTTGTATGTACCTTTAAATTGACAACCTCCATATACAGATGCAGCGGAAAAAATTTGAATATCATAAAGTTCTATATTTTTTGTCACTCATTTCAGAAATTGAAACTCATATATTATATAGATTCATGACACATAGAGTGAAATATTTCAAGCCTTTATTTCTTGTAATTTTGATGATTATGGCTTACAGCGAATGAAAACCCAAATTCAGTCTAGGGCTGTCAGTTTAGCGCGTTAATTAGATTAATTAATTACACTGCTAATTAACGCGTTATGAAAATTAATGCAATTAATTATGAGTGGCAAAATGCGCGAGCATTTTAAATTTGGCCCATTGAGTGACCCGTAGGCTACTTGGCAGTGGCACGTCACTTCCCACCTGCGTTGCTAGTCAAACAAACAAAGCAGGGTGACAACAGACATGGACGCGACTCAGGGGAGCGAGGCGAGCAAATCATTACTAGGGCCTTTGAATGGCAAGTTTATTTATAAAAAGAATGAAGACGGGACTATCAACAAGAACGCGGTGATTTGTAGCTTTTGTAAAAAAAAAAATTCCTATCACCGGAGCTGCTCCAGCCTGGCTTATCATTTAAACGCTAAACATGTCCGGACAAGTTCCACTGTTAACGTTACCGGTGCGAGTGCTAGCGTGAGCTCACTTCGCCAACCCACGCTTGCAGAATTTGGGAAACGAATGAGCAAAGCCACGACAGAAAAACTGACAAACTCAATCGCAAAGTGGGTTGCTGCTGATTGCAGGCCTATTTCAATCGTGGAAGACGAGGGCCTAAAGGAGGCATTTCAGATAGCGTCATCTGACCCAAATTTCCAGCTCCCTTCGAGAACTACGGTGATGAAACGAATTCACCAGCTGTACGGTGATGAAAGGACCGCAAAAGAAGAAGTGTTGGCAGGGGCCTGCCATGTCGCCCTAACGGGCGATCACTGGACCTCGGTTAGCAATCAAAACTACTTGGGAGTCACAGCACACCTAATCGATAGTGAGTGGAAACTTAAGTCTTTTGCATTAACCGTGAGCAAAACGGTGACCCGCCATTATGCCGATGCATGCGCCGAGCAGTTCGATGCTGTGACAAAGGAATGGGAGATAGAAAACAAGGTGACAACGATCGGAACCGATAGTGCAAGAAACATGGTCGCAGCAGCACGTCAGCTGCCTTTCGAGCACATCCGATGTGCTGCACATATGCTGCAAAGAACCATCACAGTTTGCCTTGAGGACAGCAGCTTTGACACCGCCATGGCAAAGTGCCGCAAAATAGTAGGGCACTTCAAACACAGCCCTGCCAGTACAGAAGAACTGCACCAGCAGCAGACTGCCCTCGGACAAGCCAGAGAGCCCCTGGTTCAAGACGTATCCACAAGGTGAGACTGTTTACTACCTATCGGGGTAATTTATTCTGAATAGTTTTCTTGCTCCTGATGAAGGTGTGTGTGTGTAGGTGTGTGTGGGTGTGGGTGTGTTTGTTTGGTTCAGTGCAACTACTGTACTGTATGTACAACATGCTGCTCAAAACTTACAGCCCCCTGCGGGACTAATGCAGTTTTTGTTTTATTTTATTGAAAGATGGAATTCGACGCTCTCGATGATCTCACGGTACCTGCGGAACCAGGAGGCTGTGAATGCCACTTTGGCCCAACAGAAGCACAACCTGGCCACACTGACCAACCTAGAGTGTGACAAACTACAGAAGCTAGAGGTCGTTCTTGAACCCTGCAGGTATGTCCCTGTCTCTCGCACGCACACCCGCGCACACTCTCACTCACACATACACACCTCTCTCTCTCTCTCCCCCTTTCATACACTCACCTCTCCCTCCCTCCCATACACCACTCTCTCACTCTCTCTCACACACACCTCACCTCTTGCTCTCCCCCTTTCATACACTCACCTCTCCCTCCCTCCCATACACCTCTGTCTCTGTCTCTCTCACTCTCTCTCACACACACACACACACCTCACCTCTCTCTCCCCCTTTCATACACTCACCTCTCCCTCCCTCCCATGCACCTCTCTGTCTCTGTCTCTCTCACACACACACACCTCACCTCTTGCTCTCCCCCTTTCATACACTCACCTCTCTCTCTCACTCACTCACACACACACACACACACACACACACACACACACGTCAATAATGATGTGAGTTCTTATTGCCATATTTTTGTTCCACTAGATATGTGACTGAGCTGCTCGGAGGTGAGAGCTATGTCTCATGCTCTGTGGTGCTCCCCGCACTCTGCCATCTCAACCGTGTCATGGATCCCACTGATGAGGATCCGGGCTACATGATAAAGTTCAAAGCCACCTTTTCAAAGGACCTAGACACACGCAAGGCCACCATCAACAACAGATGGCTGAAGGTGGCTACAGCCCTTGACCCGCGATTCAAGGACTTGAAGAGCATACACAAGAATGAGAGGGATGAGGTATGTGTGTGACTGAGAAGACCAGTGTTTTGCGAGTGCATTGGTTAGAAAGTCCTATGCAACAAATTAATTTTCCCTCTTTTAAGGTGTGGACCTGGATTGAGGAGATGCTGCGAGGATCAGAAGCGGGACCTGCTGCTCCTCAACCCAAAGAGGACGAGCCAGCAGCAAAGAAGAGCCTCCTCCTGCTGTGCTCTTCAGACTCCGACTCGGACAAGGAGGAGCAGGGGCCTCTAGCCCGCTACAAAGCTGAGCCGTGCATTGGAATGCGTGAGTGTCCACTGGAGTGGTGGGCAGCTCACGCAGGAGCCTATGGACAGCTGTCCTCTCTTGCTCGCAAATACCTGGCTACTCCTGCCACGTCTGTGCCATGTGAGAGACTCTTTTCACTCGCAGGTAACATCATACAAAAGAAGAGGGCAGCCTTACACTCAGACAATGTAAACAAGCTTGTTTGTCTGAGCAACTGGCTTAAGGAGACATAAAGTTGTCTGTTGTCACATCCTGTAACGTTAGCTTGATGTGCTTGACCTTGACCTGAAATTTCTTTTGAATTTCATTTATGAAACACACTTCACCAATAAAAATGTGGATTTCAAATCTTCTCTTCTTAGTGTATTCAATTGATTAGTCATGCACTGCAATTTTGTAATGTTCTAGAATTCGAATTCTTTATTTGGGGACCTTTAGCAGATATTAGATTAAAATGCGATTAATTAGATTAATTAATTATAAATCCTGTAATTAATTTTTTTAATCGCCTGACAGCACTAATTCAGTCTCTCAGAAAATTAGAATATTGTGAAAAAGTTCAATATTGGAAACTCATGGTGTCACACTCTAACCAGCTAATTAACTCAAAACACCTGCAAAGGTTTCCTGAGCCTTTACAGTTTTATACGATTGCTTTGATTCATTTTGCACAACAGAGTTTCAATGTGCAAAACTCTTAACACAGAATGCTATACTGCTCATTTTGGGTTCAAAATGTAATATAGCATGCAAAATAAAAATACCGGTGTCAAATCAGAGAACATTATATGCAAAATGTTTATCATAGCACCAGAACATTGGATATGTTCATCGTTGAAGTTTAATTATTGATGCATTTCCAAATACAACGGCCATTATCAAATAATGCTGTCAAACACAAAATAATTGCCATCAAAAAAGACTATGCAAGGGTCATTTCCTCATAAGTACTTGAAATGATAGCAAGCATCCCTTGTGATAGACTGCAGTGTGTATATATATATATATATATAGCTTGTGTTTTTATGGAAGACAAACTAAATATTAGATTACAGTAGGTGACAAACAAAAAACAAATCATACAGTAATGCAGTAAACTCAACTGTATTTTACAGTAAAAGCAAAAACAACAGTAACAGCAAAAACGGTAAAAGCAAAAGCAGTTACAATAACAAAACACTTTACAAAAAAAAAAAAGCATTTCAGTGCTTAAGCAGCATCTTGCCTCTCTGCTGCATTTGGCCACAGCATTTCATCTACGTCGCATCTGATGTCTTCATTTACAAGGCAGCGTTGGTAAAATCTTCGGGAGTGTCTTATCCACCCCTGGCACTGCTGGGCTATAATGTCATCGCACGCCTCATCCAAGTCCTGAAGGAGTGTCGCCTGCTCATACGGACGCCGATCATACACCTTCCACCTCCAGGCCGAGAAAAACTCCTCTATGGGGTTTAGAAAGGGGGAGTAAGGTGGAAGGAATTGTGATCGGAACTCTGGATGGGCTGTAAACCAGTCTCGCACAGCCAATGCACGATGGAAGTTTACATTGTCCCAGACAATGATAAACACCATCTGAGCATTTGGCTGTACGAGACGATTGTACAGCCCCTCCAGAAAATGTATGAGGCGCATGGAGTTGTATGCCCCCAGCAGAGGGTCACGAGCCTCAACTCCATTGCGGGAAATGACAACACACATTGAGATGTTGACTCCACGCTGTGGCATTTTATGTAGTGGTGAAGAGATTATCAATTGTGTTGCAATGCTACTCACCTGGGCAAGGTTGTTGTAAGTACTGAGACATGACTACAAACACATGTTGAATTGATTTAGTGATCTGCATTTGTATTAACAGTTTTGCACTTTGTATGTCAGCATAGGATATAGTGTCTTAAGGTAAGAATTCTGCAAGTCAGTTTAGCACTTTGCGTTAACAGTTTTACACTTTGTATGTCAGCGTAGGATGTAGTGTCTTAGAGTACGAATTTTGAAAGTCAGTTTGGCACTTTGCATTTTGAGTTTTGCACATTGAAACTCTGCTGTGCAAAATGAATCAAAGCAATCGTATAAAACTGTAAATGGTCTCTCAGTCTGGTTCATTAGGCTACACAATCATGGGGAAGACTGCTGACTTGACAGATCATTGACACCCTCCACAAGGAGGGTAAGCCACAAAAGGTCATTGCTAAAGAAGCTGGTTGTTCACAGAGTGCTGTATCCAAGCATATTCATAGAAAGTTGAGTGGAAGGAAAAAGTGTGGTAGGAAAAAGTGCACAAGCAACAGGGATAACCGCAGCCTTGAGAGGATTGTCAAGCAAAATCCATTCAAGAATTTGGGGGAGCTTCACAAGGAGTGGACTGAGGCTGGAGTCAGTGCATCAAGAGCCACCACGCACAGACAAATCCAGGACATGGGCTACAAATGTCGCATTCCTCGTGTCAAGCCACTCCTGAACCAGAGACAACGTCAGAAGCGTCTTACCAGGGCTAAGGAGAAAAAGAACTGGACTGTTGCTCAGTGGTCCAAAGACCTCTTTTCAGATGAAAGTAAATTTTGCATTTCATTTTGAAATCAAGGTCCCAGAGTCTGGAGGAAGAGTGGAGAGGCACAGAATCCACGTTGCTTGAAGTCTAGTGTGAAGTTTCCACAGTCAGTGATGATTTGGAGTGCCATGTCCACTGTGTTTTCTGAAGTCCACAGTCAACGCAGCCATCTACCAGGAAATTTTAGAGCACTTCATGCTTCCTTCTGCTGACAAGCTTTATGGAGATGCTGATTTAATTTTCCAGCAGGACTTGGCACCTGCCCACACTGCCAAAAGTACCAAAAGCTGGTTCAATGACCATGGTATTACTGTGCTTGATTGGCCAGCAAACTCACCTGACCTGAACCCCATAGAGAATCTATGGGGTATTGTCAAGAGGAAGATGAGAGACACCAGACCCAACAATGCAGATGACCTGAAGGCTGCTATCAAAGCAACCTGGGCTTCAATTACACTTCAGCAGTGCCCCAGGCTGATCGCCTCCATGCCACGCCGCATTGATGCAGTAATTCATGCAAAAGGAGCCCCAACCAAGTATTGAGTGCATAGAAATGAACATACTTTTCAGAAGGCTGACATTTCTGTTTAAAATATCCTTTTTTATTGATCTTATGTAATATTCTAATTTTCTGAGACACTGAATTTGGGTTTTCATTAGCTGTAAGCCATAATCATCAAAATTACAAGAAATAAAGGCTTGAAATATTTCACTCTGTGTAATGAATCTATATAATATATGAGTTTCACTTTCTGACATGAGTGACAAAAAATATAGAACGTTTTCACGATATTCAAATTTTTTGAGCTGCACCTGGAAGGCAATTCATGGGTGTGGATTTATGCTAATTGTAAAATCAGGTGAACACGCTTGTCATTTACGATTAATTGGCATGTATGAACATACGCACGGAATACGAACAAATTTCTTTGTGAAAACGATTGTGGTTTGATGGATCCGGTGTACATTTTTTGGAACGTTTCATGAATGAGGCCCATTGTGAGCATTTATTAAAAAAAATTGGATTCTCTACATACCTGAAAAGCATGCCCATACAATGATTGGCTTTAAATTCAGCCATTTTTATAAGAAAACAAACCGTTCATTTCAATTTAAAATATGCGGAAATATTATCTGCACATCTAACCAGTTATCTGCACATTTAACAAGTAGCTCAAGGCACAGTGACAAGAAGCTGAAAGCTTTGGCAGGAGATAAAATTCCGTAATAAAAGTAATGCTGTATTTCCCAGGAATCATTTATACACATGAAAAGGTGAAAGGTGTAGGGTGAAAGTATCCACCTCAATTCTCTGTCATCTTCCAGGGAAAGTAATGTAAACTGAGACAGTTTCAGATGGCGAAATTTTGGCCGGCACTGCAGGTTACTAAAAACTGCAAAGTCATTGCAGGGCTGAGTTTAGGGGTTTGTGTTCAGGGTGACTTCACTCTAATTAGGAACATACCTTCTAAAACTGTACCACAGACAGTTCCACTTGTGCTGGTGCAGTATTGAATTTAGAAATCTGGGTTATGCAGAGCATAGGTTGTACCTTCCTCCATTTAAAGTACCTTCCTCAGTTATTTTCCATTTGTCTGTGTGTATTAACAGAACATACTATCTAAATATATTTAGAATGTTTCTACCATCTTGGAAACTCACAGTAATATTAGTAATATTTTATTAATTTCCATTTCAGGGGTGCCCAATAATATCTGAAAAGGGCCTATTGCAGGTTTTTGTTTTAGCCCAGCACTACTACACCCTGGTAAGTCGAATCAGGTGTCTTAGTGCTGGGCTAAAACAAAAACCTTCACCCACATTGGCCCTTTCTGATTAAAGGAGTAGTTCAGTATTTAGCATGTTAAGCCTTGTTATAAGGTTATTTATGATCATATACAACGGTCCATATCAACATTTTGACAAACTGTGCAGTCTTGAGATATATTGCTCATTTTATTAAATCCATTGACTTGTATAGACTCCAAAGAAGGTTTAGATAGATACATCCGCAGCCGGAAACCGGAAATACTTCTGAATTGTTTTGGAAAGTTTGTAATTTTCCGTTGCTCACTAGCAGTCTTGTGCGCTTGCAGTGAAGGAATCAGTCGCATAAACATACACTCATTTAGCAAAATGGATCCTTTTGAAGAGTTTGTACTAGCTGCAAAGCAAACCCTGACCTGGTGACCCAGAAGCGGCTCTTCTTCTTCTACGGTAGCCTTCAAATTCAGCCAAGACCTTCCAATATTTAAAGCGGAAGTTTACAAACGTATGGCTGTACGGCGACTGAAAATAGTTCTGTAAATCTTTAAATGGTTATTTACAAGAAGACACCAGTGACCACTCTGTGAGTTTCCTGTCTTTGAAAATGAGAGTTTATGGTGTTTTTTGAAGAATTTTCTATCTGCCCATGCAGATCAATTGTGTAAGTTAGCTGTGAAATGAGCAATGAGCAATATATCTCAAGACTGCAGTTTGTCTAAATGTTGATATGGACCGTTGTATATGATCATAAATAACCGTATTATTATGTCCCCTTTAAGATTGGACACCCGTGTTCTAGATCATGAATTCAAAGTTAGTGAGAATTACTTCCTTAGTGAAACAAAGTAATAGAAGCACAAACACAATGAAAGTGTTATTTATTAATATTTTTTTGACGAGATACGGATACTGACTTTACCGTTATTTGTGTTATCTGTGGATTTCTATGGAACACATAGAACATAGGGTCTTTGCTTTGATTGAGCCAGTATTGTGTCATGTTAGAAAATAAGGAAACGTTGTCGCTATAACATTGGGATAGTACAATAGTTTATAGAGATAGAATTGCGAGTTTTAACACTTTTAAATGTTATATTGTGTGACCAGATTATGTAAAAATTTCACCGTAAAAAAACACAATGGGCCTCATTCATGAAATGTGAGCGAATTTGTACGTAAATCATCCGTATTAGCAATTTTGCCTGTATTTTGGTATTCATCAACATTTTCGTATCCGAGATTTGTTAGTACCTCCAAACAAAATTTACACCTGCTCTGGAGCAGACGTACCTCGTCCGTAAATTCAGAATGCCGGTAAATGTAGCTTCTGAGTGATTAGAATTAGAATATGAATTTATTTTTATTTTCTGTTAAATTCACAAGACTAAATGTAGCCTTTGAAATACACATTGCAAACGTGAAGGAGAGGATATCTGCTTGTCTGGCTGACATCTCTGAGTGGATGACTACCCATCACCTGAAGCTCAACCTCGACAAGACAGAGCTCCTCTTCATGCCACACAAAACCTCCCCGCTACTTGACCTCTCCATCACCGTTGACGGGACCGTGGTGGCTGCCTCCCGCTCTGCAAAGAACCTGGGGGTGGTCCTGGACGACCAGCTGAACTTCAAAGACCATATCAGGGCGACGGCACGGTCCTGCAGGTTCCTCCTGTACAACATCAGGAGGATTCGACCGTACCTGACCACCTATTCCACCCAGCTTTTGGTCCAGACGATGGTCACCTCACGCCTGGACTACTGTAACTCCCTGCTCGCAAGCCTACCAGCCTGCGCCATCCTGCCTCTTCAACTGATCCAGAACGCAGCTGCCCGGCTTGTGTTAAACCTCCCGAAATTTTCACATGTTACCCCCCTGTTGAGGTCACTCCACTGGCTGCCAGTTGCAGCCAGGATCAGGTTCAAAGTTCTGACCCTGGCCTACACTGCAGCCAATAGGACAGGCCCTGTCTACCTGCAGGACTTGAACTACCTCCAGAACTATGTTCCTGCTCGACCGCTTCGCTTATCTACTGCAGGGTGACTTGCACTCCCCCCCCTCCGTGTAAATGGCACTCGCTCGTCCCGACTGCGGAGCTTTTCCACCCTAGCTCCCCAGTGGTGGAACGAACTTCCCATTCCCCTACGTTCCATGCCAACCCTGCCTACTTTCCGTCGTGGCCTGAAAACGCACCTTTTCAGACTCCACCTGGACTAATACTTATCTAGGACCTCATGGTATGTGTTCTTGGTGAACTGTGTATTCAAGGTATTCAAGTTTATAATATTTAGAATAGAATTGTATTAGAGCTGATTTACCCAGTTCACTGTGAACTGCATTGTGTTCATTACTAGGGATAGCTGCTACTGTATGGGAAGAATGTGCTTTCTTATCTGTTCTGTAGTTACTTCAATGACCTTTCTGTATGCACTTACTGTACGTCGCTTTGGATAAAAGCGTCTGCTAAATGAATGTAATGTAATGTAATAAATTATGATTGTAAAAAGCAAACACTTTAGATAAAGCCTATTAATCAATTAGGCTATGAAGCTGTTTAATTAGACCCATAACGTAGGCTAATGAACGCTCCAAGTAGCCTACAATTTTTTCTAAATGGCTAAACATTTTAATTCTACATGGCCTTACATAGGCTATGCTAATTAAAACACACATTTAACCATTGAATGAAATTTGCTTTAAAGTGGCTTACATGTCTGTAGCCAGGGTTGCAATTGTGGTCAACAGCTTAATCCAGCTAATGCCAGCGTACATTCAGTTCCCCTATGAGATGCAAAGCCAGGTGGAGGTAAAGCTGGGTTTTTATGAAATTGCCAACCGTCCAATATTATCGTGCTATAGACTGCACGCCCCAGTGCACGTTTTTGTTGAAAAGTCGGTGAAATGCCTTCAGGAGGAAAACCGGATAAACTTTATTTAAAAGTGAAAGTTTTTTAACCGGTTAGAATGTAGCCAGCAGGCTATATCCCGGGAAAACCTGATCTGTGTGGGACACACGCATCAATGTGACCACAATTAGAATGTGCCATAGAGATTCTAAAATAAGGTTACAAAATGAATAACGTTTAATTTATTCCCAGGCTACGATAAAGCAATGCGCTCGTATTGATGGTATGTTAGCTCCTGGTAGGCCTTTACTTTACCAGTTCATGACGCTGGTATTTCCTTGATTGAACATCTGCTAATAAAACTTTGATTTCAGTGTCAGAATAATTATTTATTTTGCTTTTTCTAGGCCATCCTGACTAGGTATGGACCTGTAAATGGAAGTGACAGCCTCCATATAAGGAAATTCATGGGCGTGGATTTATGCTAATCACAAAATAACGTGGACGCGCATCTTACGTGAATACGAAAAAATCTACCTTTTCCACACAGTTTGATGAATGTGGCGTACATTTTACGTACCAACTTCCTTCGGACATAAATGTACGCGTATATTTAGGAACGCTTCATGAATGAGGCCCAATGAATGGAAATAAACTATAAACCACTTCTGGCCCAAATACGGGCCGGTGCTAGTTAAGGGGTTTAAAATGGCAATTACGTTTAAACAATGCATTGTAGTCCTCAGACAACTGTCAAACCGGTTTGAGAAGTGGTCAGTTATAGTAAGCTGGAGGCTGAGAGTTCATATTAAACTAGATTAACCATTCCTAAAGAAATTGTAGGTGTGATTGCTTCAGTGTTATCAATTGCTGGAAATGGCATAGAAAGATGGTAATATGGTATAGTGTGAGGTGGAAAATAAAAGGTAGAAATGGTATGAACTGGTAATGCGGTATAAAGGGATCTAGTGAAGGTCAAATCGTTAAAATATGGTGATTTTGTGGTAAGTAGTCTAAAAAACCTGGAAGTGATACAAAGAAGTAATGAATTGTGATAAAAGCACAAAATGGTAATCAAATAATCTGGGATAGTATTGTTGGGTCATAACAGTGTTGTAGAGGAAGGCATTGTGAATGCCAAATTTACTGTATCCTGTGTACGAGCATACTGCTTTACTGTAGGCTATACTGCAGTATGCAAAATATCCTCCATATAAACCTGGACATAAGTAGGCTATATCAGTTGCCTTTACACTCTTTGCCTATATCTTGGGATATTGAGAACACTCAATTTGGCCGCGCAGGTAAGGCTCTGCTAATTTAACAGCTTTTCCAAAAAAGTATACTCAACTGGCATAATCAAATAGTAGGTAAGTGTGCTTATTTGGACAGTCGTAGACTGTAGAAAAATACTGGTTAATACAATTTTACCTTGGTTTTAACAGAATGCTCATCTACTGATTTCTCCACTTTATTAAACGAACTATGATTCCGATTAGTTCTATTCATCTAGCCTACCTAGCGTGCAGCTAGCTAATAGTCGTTTAGCTAATAGTAACTAAGTTTAACTTGACTCACATGAACTTGAGATTATAACCCAATCATGTGTAGCGGATAATTTATTTGCTGTAGCTGTCATAATCGATTGCATTTAGATTTGCTAACGTACTTTTAGGCAGGCACCTGTCACCTTGGCATTTTCATGCAGAATGAAAGGTTTGATTTTCCTGGTAGTTTACCCACAGAATTTGTTGAATAATGTTGAATGGAGTGATAGTAGGCTAGATGAGCATTTAGCTAAAACATAGGCAAAAACCTAGCTAACATTAATCTGTATGGTTAGGTAACGCATTTTCTAACGTTCGTGTTGTTGTTGTTAGTAGTTAGTAGTTGATAACTTGAACTGTGATTGTCCAGTTGCTTTCTAACCCTAGCTTAGTATGAGTAGTGCTAACCTTATGCTAAAGTTAACAGTTGGTTGCTAACTTAAATTGATAGATTGCAGTAACGTTAACAGCTATATATGTATAATATATAATTACAAGGCAGAGACCGAATAAATATTGTTTCAGCACGGTAACGTAGGCTAAGTAGGCTACCGGGAGAGCCCGATCGCTACGGACAAATGATAGTCTGTCGATACGGGTATCCAGACTGCCCTGCACCAAGCTGCTATAATTCCTAAAGAAATTGTAGGCCTAGGTGTATTTGCTTTGCAGTGTTATCAATTGAATCCCTGCAACGAAAAACCATATAAACGCCATTTTTTTCAAAATTGAGATAAGCATCATTTATAGTACTTTTATATCCACTTTGTATAATGAAGTGGTAAATTCAATATTTCACGCGACTTATTCCGAGTATTTTAAAATTCAAAATAGCTTAACGCGGAAAAACCGTTTATATCCACAAGCAAAAATGGACGGCCAAACTCTAACTCTAACTGCTGCTGATCAGAGGAGGATAAATATTGGTAAAAAAAAGAAAGACTAAAATGAATACATGGAAAGATGTTCAACGTAAGACCCTGAGGGATGCAGGGAAACCTTACATCAACAGGAAGGGAGACGTGAAAAGGGGAAAAAGTCCGCCCAGACAGGTATGTGGAAGAACCGTATATGTGATACATTGTAAATAGCTAGCTGGACTGCCGTAACGTTGCCGCGCTAGCGCAAGTTTCACTGCCCTACCCAACGTTATAGGTAGCTAACGTTAACGTTACATGTAGCAAGTTTTGTATATGCCTAATAGATCATTAATCATCCTTCTGCCTGTAGGGGTTGGTGTGTGTCTGCACGAAAGACTGCAGTAAGTTAACGGAGGAGCGCAAGTTGCAGCTGTTTACTGAGTTTTATGAAGCTAATTACCAGAAGCAGCAAGCTATCGTTCTCTCTGGGTTAGAGCAGGTGAGATAAAACGATGTAGGCTATATTGTGTTTATGATAACAAACAATGCTTCTTGTCTAGTCTCCATGCTAAAGATTGTGGCTAATAAACTGTGACACCCATAGGCTACAATGTTTTTTAATCTGTTGCTGTATTCTGAACGTTAATCATTTTGAATAGGTTTGCGATAGCTTGCCATACACACAAGTTAGTAGGTGTTGATAGTAGCAATCTATTCAGATGAATGCTTTATTAGTGTGATTCTCTATCTCCACCTCCCAATAAAAAATCAGAATCAGACGAGATGTATTTGTATATGTAGGGTAAAAGTGTAGGGAACAAAGTAGGGAAGTTGTGTGGGTAAACTTGGTGCAGTTGATTGCCGATGGCATCAGAGGCAATACTCATGATCGGACTAATCTTACTAAATACCCTTCTTTGTAGCCAAAATATTTTCTGACAAAAGAATAATTGAAAGAAATGTGTTATCAATAATTTTTTAAGCATAATGAGGCTCAACAGTATAACGATTTTAAACTGTTGTACTGCATGGGATATATACTGTTCTTCCACAATTTCCAATGGTCACTGGAGATATACTGTTCTTCCACATACCAGACATTAAAATGTTCCTAAAATCAAGAGAAAAAAACTTTTGCAGAAAAAAACAATCATATTAGAAACATGTTACTGTGTTTTAGTGTATTGCTGGGAAAAAAAAGATTAAGTCATATATAAAATAAAATAAACTATAAATATCTGATTATCTGAAAATTGAAAAAATGGATATATATGGTTCTTCGTCTGTGTGAATCAATTGCTGGGAATGGTAAAGAAAGATGGTACGATGGTAGCCTATAGTGTGAGGTGGAAATGCAGTATAATGGGATCAAAATAAGGCGAAAGTGTTCAAATATGGTGATGTATTTTGTGGTAAGTAACGTTAGTCTAAAAAACTTGGATACAAAGAAGTAGCCGAATTAATTGTGATGAGTTGCCCAGCGCTCACGTAGAGCAGAACGTTGTGATTCAAAAGTCTGCTCAGTGCTCACACCGTGAGCTAGCCTCCTGCACGTGCTCATGTCAAATATCTCAAAAAGTTTATATGATATAAAGGTAAAAAGTAATAGCAACCTGGAGGATGTATGAAAGTATAATATGAGGTATGAATGGTGTTGATGGTGTGAACGGTGTAGGAGGAGATAGGTTTTCAAAAATCAGCGGAATAATAATAACGGTAAGTCTGAGCGATAACAATAGGTGTGGTTTTTCAACCACACCTAATAATTCTGCTGGTAGTTGAAACCATGAGTAAATGAATGTCCTTGCCTTCACATGTTTCGACCTACCTGTCACTGCAACAGTATTACAGTCCTTATATACTGGAGAAACATGGGAACGTTGCTCTTGGCTCATTCATAAACCACATGAAATCTGAGCTCCCCGCCTCATTGGGCCCGTATCAATTTGCATATCGCCCTAATAGGTCCACTGACGATGCCATAGCCTCTGCCCTCCACATGGCCCTGTCCCACCTTGACAACAAAAACACATCTGAGAATGCTGTTCATAGATTTTAGTTCAACATTAAACACAATTATCCCCCAGAAGCTGATAGGGAAGTTGGCCCTGCTAGGTGTGAACACCTCCTTGTGCAACTGGATCCTGGACTTCCTGACCGAGAGACCTCAGACAGTACGGATCGGAGACTACACCTCCAGCATCATCACACAAAGCACCGGTGCACCCCAGGGCTGTGTGCTCAGCCCACTGCTGTTCGCACTGCTGACCCATGACTGTTCTGCCAAGGACAGTTCAAATCAAGTTTTCTGACGACACAACAGTTGTGGGTCTTCTCACCAGAAATGATGAGTTGGCATACAGAGAGGAGGTAAAGCAGCTGGCAGCCTGGTGCAACAAGAACAATCTGTCTCTTAATCTAGACAAAACAAAAAAGATGATTGTCGACTTCAGGAAAGCCCGCGCTGTCCACGCCCCACTGCACATCAACAGCTCCACCATGGAGATTGTCAACAGCACAAAGTTCCTGGGTGTGCACATTGCAGATTACCTCAACTGGACCCTTAACACCACCTCCCTAGTTAAGTGCAACAGCGTCTTCACTTCCTACGGAGATTGAGGAAATCAAGCCCCCCCCTCCCCCCATCCTCACTACATTCTATAGAGGTACCATTGAGAGCATCCTGACTAGCCTCGGACTGCATAGTGAAGACGGCTGAAAACATCATTGGGGTTTCTCTTCCTTCCATTCAGGATATCTATTATAAGCGCTGCACTAGCAAAACCACCAGCATAGTGAAGGATCCATCCGACCCTTCCCATTGACTCTTTGCCCCCCGACCATCTGGAAAAAGGTTCGGTAGCATCCGAGCCAGATCTGCCAGACTCTGCAACAGCTTCTACCCACAGGCAGTAAGGCTCCTCAACTCCGTGCTACCTACCTCCATCCGCTTTATCTTAATAAACTGAGCTCAGCTGCGGGGTTTTGAGGGAAAAAGGTTTGGTTTCCAGGGTACTGTTTCCACTTCAGATGCATCTCCTGGTGAAAAAGGCATATATTTAACTCTTGTTTTTTGTAACCTTTGGTTAACTCTTGTTTTTTTTTGTTGCTGTACTTGCAGTTTTACACTTGTTTTAGGAATATGTAACTGTCAAATTGTGGTTACAAAACAGTCCACAAAGTGGGCGTCTCATAACATTTGACTGACACCCACGTACGCTTAAAAGCACCATTACTGTCATACATCAATGTGCCCACACTTCATTAAGTAACTGCTTATCAGAGTCACAAGTTGTCCTTGTAAAGATTTGTTAAGATATTCCTCTGTCAAAGAACTCCTCTAGTGCCATTGATGAGCTGTTTTCTTGAGCAAATAATTTGTAATTGATGAGTTTGAAAGAACAGTTCTGGCGAAATACCGAAAAAGATTCCAAAAGATGTTTCATGCAAACTTGTTCTTTTTGTTCTTTATTTTGGAGTGCATTAGGGTTTAAATATGTTGTCAGTTTCTCTGCAACTTTGTATATTTTGGCACATTAGCTATTTACTGACTGCTCCATGTATCGGCTGAGCCAGTGTTTGCAGAGGGGATTGTCCTTCCATTTATGACAAACCATTTAAAAAATGCACATAATTTGAGGTTTTCCTGTTTTTCTAGTGGAATGTTGCACTCAGTCAAACATGGATGACATCTACTGTATGCGCCACTGAAAGCTCTCATGCCCTGCTAACAGGTGATTCTCCCATGTTGCTGGAATCCATGCCTCAAAACTGTAGTTGATGTTTTTTATTTTTTTATTTTAAATGTCGATCGATGTTGTTTTCTGTGTGCAGAGATAATGGCAAACTCTGCAGACTATTAGCTCAATCAAGTTCATTTTGTCTTCTTATTTCGAATAAATGTTTTAGTTTCTTTTGTTCAGACAATGAGATAATAGATTGTATTTACCTGACAGTTTCGACTGACATCTGCAGTCTTCCTCAAAGCGTCACCTGACAGCTGTGATGCGTCGTCAGCTGATGTTTTATCAGGGGTGGCCAGCCTGACAAATAAAACATGGACACACACAAGAACTCACAGACCACCTAAACAACATGGACAGCACTGGAAACATCAAGTTCACCCACGAGGAGGAAACAAACAAGACCATAGCATTTCTGGACATGAAAATTCACCACAAAGACGACGGCAGCATAAAAATCTCAGTATACAGAAAACCAACACACACAGACCAATATCTACTTTGGACATCCGAACACCCAACAATACACAAACTGTCAGTAGTCAGAACTTTATACCAACGGACCAGCATCATCACAGATGAAGAGGACAGACGAGAGGAGGAGAGGCATATCCAACAAGCACTTACACTCTGCCAATACCCTAAATGGGCCATAAACAAAGGAAAACAGCAAGCCCAAAACAAACAAAATAAACAAAAGGAACGGAAAACAACACACACACAGAAAACCGAGGAAAACAACAAAGGCATAGTAACAATACCATACATCCGGGGGATAACAGAACCAATACAAAGGATCATGAAAAAACACAGAATAGCCACAGCAGTAAAACCTCACATAAAACTACGACAACTTTTAGTTCACCCTAAGGACAAGGTAGAACAGGACAAAAAATGCAACATGTAGGTCATGTAAAAAAACATACATTGGAGAGACAGGAAGGACATTCAGCATCAGAAAGAAAGAACACCAAAAGGAATGTGAGAAGGAAACAACAGGACGACTCACAAGAACACAAAAAGAAAAAGCGGAACAAGAAAACCTAAAATCAGCAATTTCAGACCACTGCAAATGAAACAATCACATCATGGACTGGGACAACGCAAAAATCATTGGGTCAGAAAACAACAAATACAAACGCTGGATCAAGGAGGCGGTTGAAATCAGGAGGCGGGCCAACGGCACCATCAGCAGGGACGAGGGAGCATACATGCTCTCACACACCTGGGACTCTCTCCTCCAGAGGACAACGGACGGCGGGGGGCGTGGCCAGCCTGACGGATCTGTTAAGATCTGTCAGGCTGGCCACCCCTGATAAAACATCAGCTGACGACGCATCACAGCTGTCAGGTGACGCTTTGAGGAAGACTGCAGATGTCAGTCGAAACTGTCAGGTAAATACAATCTATTATCTCATTGTCTGAACAAAAGAAACTAAAACATTTATTCTGCAGACTATTGAATCAGTCTGTGTGCTGTGTACCAGGTGGTCACTCAGGCGTTAGTTTGACATTCCATCCATGTTTACTTTCTTCTTTGGGTTCTATTTTCCAGCAAGCGCATGGTGTGCGGCGAGCCTTCATAGTCAATGGCGTAGCGCATGGCGCACTGGGTGTGCAGCACACAGCTCACAGCAGAAGACCATAACGTTATATGTACAGGTACTGTCATGGATCTGACCTTTCTTCCCTTATCTCTACGTCGCCTTATTCGTTTTTATCGTTTACCGGTAGTCTATCGGATTTTCCTGTGTTCCGTCACGGGTTTTGCTTTCACCTTGTCATTAGTGAGTTCACCTGGTAGGTATTTCCGCTCACTACTTATACCCCGCTTCCGGCCTCTCTCGTCGCTTCTATGTTATTCCACTTAGCATTCGAGCCGGTAAAGAGGTATAGGAAATTGGTTAGAAAGCTAGTATAAAAAGATCTGTCAAGATCTGTCAGGCTGGCCACCCCTGATAAAACATCAGCTGACGACGCATCACAGGTGTCAGGTGACGCTTTGAGGAAGACTGCAGATGTCAGTCGAAACTGTCAGGTAATACAATCTATTATCTCATTGTCTGAACAAAAGAAACTAAAACTTTTATAAAAAGAAAGGGTTTAGAAAGTAGGGTTTTTAGAAAGTAAGAAAGTTTCGTTTGGCTCTCATTTCAGAGCAGAGGCTTTCTCGTTTCTTTCGTTTTGTACTCTAACTTACGAGTGCTCTTACCCAAGATAAGTTTGGGTCTTTTGAGTTCTGTTTCCTTTCGTTACACTCCAATAACGGGAGTAAGATAAGCGTGTCTGCTTATTTCCTTTGTTTCACCGTTTCTACCGACGAGCGCTCTAACTGCGCTGACTCCAGTTAAAGGGGTCTTATAGTTTTTGTTTTCTTTGTTTGTTCGCTCCACAAACGGAGTTAGATAAGCGTTATTGCTTATTCCTTTGTTTTGCTTGTTTAGCGAGCTCCTCGTTTATATTGCGAGGTTTATTGTTGATTCGGTAATCGGATGATTGTCCGTTACCAGTGGTGTTCTTACGAACACTTTAAGACTGCCCAACTACTTGCACTTGGATCTCTAATATTCCCATCTCTGTTTCTGACAGAGATCCCTCATAGAACATGGAAGCCACAGGGGAGTTTCCAGCAGTAGTTGCCAACCTTAAAGTGATCATTTCCGCTCAGGAGGTAGCCCTGGCGGACCAGAGAGAGAGTATTCGTGCCTTGCAACACTCACAGCAAGCTTTACACGAGCAGATGCATCTACAAGCTGTAGCGCTACAAGATCTGGCGGAAAGTATCCGAACTCTCTCCCTCAGGTCCGATTCTCCCCCAGTTGCACAAGCACCTATACAGGCTATTCCTCCAACACTTACACCTGAAGCAAGGGAACCGAGACTCCAACTCCCCTTGCGGTATAATGGAGACGCCGGCAAATGTCAGGGGTTTTTGACACAATGTCTGATTTTTTTTAAAATACAGCCCTCGCGGTTCCAGGCACAAGAGTCCAGAGTAGCCTTCATTCTCTCTCTCTTGACCGGTAATGCTCTCGCATGGGCCGACCCACTTATTAGAGCTAATTCATCCATTGTTAGTAATACGGAGCGGCTTATGGCGGAGATGGTGTCAGTGTTCGATCAAGACGTTTCTGGCAAAGAGGCTGCCATGCGTCTAACCCATCTTCGTCAGGGCACTGACACTGTAGCCGCATTTGCTATTACTTTTCGTGCTCTTGCGGGAGTGACAGGGTGGTCCGATGAGCCTCTATGTGCTCTGTTCCTAAATGCCTTATCGGAAAACATAAAGGACGCCATTGCGGGTATCGAACCACCCACTACATTCGGGGCTCTTGTATCTACGGCCATTTGGTTGGATAACCGGTTTAGAGAGAGAGAGAAGGAGAGGACTTATAAGGGTTTTAAACAGCACCCACCTCGTTACTCTTCCTCTCACACGCCAGCACCGGCTCACAGTCCTTTTGTTGCTCCCATTGAACAGGAGGAGTCCATGCAGGTCGATAGTTCCTCCATGCGCGAGAAAGGGGATGCTAAGTCCCGTGAATGGCGGTGTAGTTATTGTAAGAGGAAGGGCCATTTAAGGGACCACTGTCCCAAACTTGTGGGAAAAGAGTAGTCCCGCTAGTGGAACCGAGTCGCGTAGCGGGACTAGAATTAAATTACCCTCGGACCTTCCTGTCGGTCTATTTGCGCTGGAACGACCGCCAGATTTCCTGCAAAGCGTTCATTGACTCAGGGGCAGTTGAGTGCCTCGTTGATTCCAACTGGGTTAAATCCCACAAAATTCCCACCCACCCTCTATCTCTACCTCGCCTAGTCACGGCTCTAGATGGCCGTCCCCTAGGCACTGGCACTATCTCCCGGGTTACCGCCGCTATACGCATGTGCGTTCCGTTTCGTAAACATACGGAGGAGATTCAGTTTTTTTTAGTGGAATCCCCAGTTTATCCACTGGTTTTGGGTCATTCCTGGCTCACTCGCCATAACCCACACATTAATTGGGGGGGTGCGGGTCCCGTTATTCAGAAATGGAGTCCCAGATGCAAACGCCACTGTTATGTCGCCAGTCATTTTTTGTTGAGAGAAGGGGGTGAAGATTATGCACAGTCTGACTCAGAGAGTGAGGATAATTACGCTAGTAACCAGCAGTCCTCTCATGTCCCCTCCGAGAATGGAGAGGAAAGTTTAGACTGGGATTACTCTGCGGAACGACCTCCTGCGTGGCAGGAATTGACGTCCGAGTCAGATATTGATTGGGAGATTCATTCTGTCTCGGACACTGAGGATGTTGAAGTGGGAGGAACACTCGAATTCCAGCTGCCCGCTAATGTTCCTAAACAGTACGCCGATCTGGCGGAGACATTTAGCAAACAACGTTCCACTTCATTACCACCTCACAGACCTTATGACTGCGCTATAGAGCTATACCCAGGCACTACCCCCTCTAGAGGGTCTCTTTATTCGTTATCCATCCCTGAGAGCGCAGCCATGCATAAATATATTGAGGAAGCTCTGGTTAATGGGTTTATTAGACCTTCCACCTCGCCTGCAGGGGCGGGTTTTTTTTTTTTGTTAAAAAGAAAGACGGAGGTCTCAGACCCTGTATTGATTACAGGCCCTTAAATGATATAACGGTTAAGAACAGGTACCCCCTTCCTCTTATGAACTCCGCTTTCGAGCGCCTTCAGGGGGCGTCTATTTTTACTAAACTGGACCTACGGAACGCCTATAACCTCATTCGTATTCGCGAAGGCGACGAATGGAAGACCGCTTTTAACACGCACAGCGGGCACTACGAATATCGCGTCATGTCGTTCGGGCTCACTAGCGCCCCCTCTGTGTTTCAGGCGTTGATTAACGATGTGCTGAGGGAGATGCTGGAGAAATTCGTCTTCGTGTATCTTGACGATATTTTAATATTTTCGCCCGATTTTACCACACATGTCGGTCACGTTCGTCAGGTTCTTGCTGCACTTCTCAAAGCCCAATTATTTGTAAAGGCAGAGAAGTGCGTTTTTCACACGGGCTCTGTTTCATTTTTGGGTTTCATTATTAAGGAGGGTAAGGTACAGATGGATCCGGAAAAGGTTTCCGCTGTAAAGAACTGGCCCACGCCGTCTTCCGTAAAACAGGTATAACGTTTTTTAGGTTTTGCGAATTTTTATCGGCGATTTATTTGAAATTTTAGTGCGGTAGCAGCGCCCATTACTGCGCTCACTAAGAAGAACCTTGGCAGCCAGTTCCAATGGAATTCTAAGGCAGGTTCAGCATTTTCTGAATTAAAGAGAAGGTTCACTTCCGAACCCATCTTGGTTACTCCCAACCCCTCCCTTCCCTTTGTGGTAGAGGTAGACGCCTCCGAGCTAGGCGCCGGAGCCATTCTTTCCCAATGTTCGCCACTTGACCACAAGATGCACCCCTGCGCTTATTTCTCTCGCGCCCTAACATCGGCAGAGAGGAATTATGATGTAGGGGATCGAGAATTGCTTGTGGTCAAGTTGGCTTTGGAGGAATGGCGCCATTGGCTTGAAGGAGCGGAACATCCATTCACTGTCTGGACTGACCATAAGAATCTTGAGTACGTTCAGCTGGCTAAGAGGCGTAATTCACGGCAAGCTAGGTGGGCGCTGTTCTTTCTAAGATTTAATTTTATTATCACGTATCGCCCCGGGTCTAAAAACGTCAAACCTGACGCTCTCTCGCGGATTTACGACCGTTCTGAGACAGACTCAGTTCCTGAGCCTATTATCGCCACTGACCTCATTGTTGTCCCGGTTATTTGGGAGGTTGAGACAGCGGTGCAGAGAGCCTTGCGCTCAGACCCAGGTCCAGGTGGGGCACCGGCCAACTGTCTTTTCGTGCCTCCTCGTCTTAGGTCGCGGGTCCTCCAATGGGGCCACGCCTCCCAACTCACCGGGCACCCAGGGGTTCATCGAACTAGGGACTTTTTATCTCGGCGTTTCTGGTGGCCTAGTCTGGAGAGAGACGTACGCTCATTTGTCGCGGCTTGTCCGGTTTGCGCTCGCAGCAAGGCCTCTCACCTTCCGCCCTCGGGTTTTCTTCGCCCTCTACCTATTCCCACCCGTCCCTGGAGTCATATTTCCCTGGACTTCATCACGGGGTTGCCGTTATCTTCAGGCAATACTACCATTTTAGTGGTGGTCGACCGTTTTTCCAAAGCGGCCCATTTTATTGCGCTGTCCAAGCTACCCTCGGCACCTGAGACAGCGCAACTTATGATTGACCATGTGTTTCGTCCGCATTGCCTTCCGTCGGATGTGGTGTCCGATCGCGGTCCTCAGTTCGCCGCCAAGTTTTGGCGGGCGTTTTGCTCGCTGCTGGGGGCTTCGGTTAGTTTATCTTCCGGGTTTCACCCGGAGACTAACGGCCAGACAGAGCGTACTAATCAGACTCTAGAGAATACTCTTCGCTGCCTTGCCGCATCCAAGCCTACCTCCTGGAGCCGTCACCTCGCCTGGGCGGAGTACACTCATAACACGCTGCGTAACGCCTCCACCGGCCTCTCCCCCTTCGAGGCTCAACTGGGTTACCAACCACCTCTTTTTCCTGAGCTTGAGAAGGAGGTGGAGGTACCCTCCGTAGGATCTTTCGTTCGGCGGTGTCGGTCGGTTTGGAGACAAGTGCGGTCGTCTCTTATACGGGCTTCGGCTAAACAAAAAGTTGCGGCTGATAGGCATCGTCGAGCTGCACCATCCTATAGAGTGGGACAACGGGTTTGGCTTACTACTCGGGACCTTCTGTTGCGGGTCGAGTCCCGCAAACTCGCTCCTCGTTTTGTGGGTCCCTTCAAAATTGTTAAAAGAATCAACCCAGTCACATTTCGACTGCAACTGCCGCGCTCAATGCGCATCCACCCCACGTTTCACGTCTCTCGTCTGAAACCGGTACTCGTAAGCCCCCTCGCCCCGGTTGAGAGACCACCTCCGCCTCCCCGACTCATAGAAGGGGGTCCGGCTTATACCGTTCGCCGCATTGTGGCCGAGAGACGTGTAGGTAGAGGGTGGCAGTTTCTTGTTGACTGGGAGGGTTATGGTCCGGAGGAACGTTGCTGGGTTCCATCGAGAAACATCCTGGACCCGCAGTTAATCACCGACTTCCGCAGAGATAAGGTTGTGGAAACGTCCGGTGCCGTTCCTTAGAGGGGGGGTCCTGTCATGGATCTGACCTTTCTTCCCTTATCTCTACGTCGCCTTATTCGTTTTTATCGTTTACCGGTAGTCTATCGGATTTTCCTGTGTTCCGTCACGGGTTTTGCTTTCACCTTGTCATTAGTGAGTTCACCTGGTAGGTATTTCCGCTCACTACTTATACCCCGCTTCCGGCCTCTCTCGTCGCTTCTATGTTATTCCACTTAGCATTCGAGCCGGTAAAGAGGTATAGGAAATTGGTTAGAAAGCTAGTATAAAAAGAAAGGGTTTAGAAAGTAGGGTTTTTAGAAAGTAAGAAAGTTTCGTTTGGCTCTCATTTCAGAGCAGAGGCTTTCTCGTTTCTTTCGTTTTGTACTCTAACTTACGAGTGCTCTTACCCAAGATAAGTTTGGGTCTTTTGAGTTCTGTTTCCTTTCGTTACACTCCAATAACGGGAGTAAGATAAGCGTGTCTGCTTATTTCCTTTGTTTCACCGTTTCTACCGACGAGCGCTCTAACTGCGCTGACTCCAGTTAAAGGGGTCTTATAGTTTTTGTTTTCTTTGTTTGTTCGCTCCACAAACGGAGTTAGATAAGCGTTATTGCTTATTCCTTTGTTTTGCTCGTTTAGCGAGCTCCTCGTTTATATTGCGAGGTTTATTGTTTTTTCATTTTTAGTTGTTTCTCCACTACGGATGATTGTCCGTTACTAGTGGTGTTCTTACGAACACTTTAAGACTGCCCAACTACTTGCACTTGGATCTCTAATATTCCCATCTCTGTTTCTGACAGAGATCCCTCATAGGTACAGCTAAAAAAAAATAGAATATCATGAAAAAGTTCAATATTTTTTTGTCACTCATTTCAGAAAGTGAAACTCATATATTATATAGATTCATTACACATAGTGAAATATTTCAAGCCTTTATTTCTTGTCATTTTGATGAATATGGCTTACAGCTAATGAAAACCCAAATTCAGTTGTCACTAAACTGTTCCATATAGAAAAAAGTGTGTATTTGTTAGGTAGCTTAGGATATTATAATAAAACATCCACCATATACTGAAATTGTTATGACCGGTGGAATAAGGGACCCAGTAGCAGGCAGGAGGACAGAAAAAACCGAAGTTTAATCTTAGGTATGTACAAAATCGTAATCCAAAGGAACGTCAAAAAACAGGCAGAGATCAATAACGGGAAGGCACGGCAGAAGTACAAAAACACAGTCCAGGAAACAGGGTCGCGAGAACACGAGCAGAAGTTGGAAAAACCAGGAAATCAGAGGCACGGAAAAAAACTAAAGAACGGCCAACAAAAACCAACAAACTCAAAACAAGAACTCAGAAATAAACAGATACTAAAAACCTAACTAAAACACGAAACAGACTCAGAAGAACAGATACAATATAACTCAAGGAAAACAGGCAACAAACCAACGCTAACAGGATATGTGACGAACTCGCAACGAGGGACTAAGACTACTGGGTTAAATGCAGGTGTAGACAGGTGCAGACACTTAGCTTGAGAGCAGCATGCGAATAGAAATCAGGTGTGGAAGGTTGACAAGGAAACAAGATAATTAGTACTCGTTAGTAATAAACCTATCCTGACCTAGCGTTAGTAAATGACATGCACGAGAAACGTAAGGTAACATGAACACATGGTTAGAGAGTTAGTATTACCCAATCCTGATCTAACGTTAGTAGATTAGTAAATAGACACGGGAGAATGAAACAATTTAGGGAAGCGTGAGCGACAGCAAGAGAAACAGCATGCACGGAAGGCTGCGGAAAAACACGGAAATATGTATGCTTAAGAAACTACAAATACCTAAATGAAAATACAAAACAGACAGACTCAGTCAGACTTAGAACATAACAGAAATAGCCCATGCATTTTTTCGGAAAGGTGCTTGATACTGTAAAGTCACTGATGAGAAAAGGAGGGCACTCACTGGTTCGCTGCTGTCTCATTGAAAAACATGGAACATCTGGTTTGCTGTCAATTACTGCTACTTGAACACAGCAGCCAGCCAGAGAGAGGAAAGGCAAATCAAACCATAGGCTATATGCAACGGAGAAAGTCTGGAAACTGGGAAGGTCTCATTTTTAATGTTACGTTACAATCTGTTCAAGTCCATTTTATTTATAGAGCACATTTAAAAACAACAGAGTTGACCAAAGTGCTATACAAAGATTTAAAAGTATCACATTAAATTACAGTAAAGAAATACAGAGAACGGTATATAGAAAATACATATACACTATATACAAGCAGCACAACACCTACTTTAGAAGACGTACATAGAAGACACATATACACTGTATACAAGCAGCGCAAAACTCAATTAATCAAACAATAGTGCGTAGAAATACGTTTTTAGCCGAGACTTGAAAGAATCGAAAAATGGGGCAAATCTGATGGAAGGTGGAAGGCTATTCCATAGTCTAGGGGCTGCAATTGCGCGCGGTCGCCTCTGCCTTTTAGTTTTGAGTGCAGGACGGCCAGTAAGCCCATGTCAGTTGACCTGAGAGACCTGGATGTAGTGTAAGGGCTTAGGAGATCTGTAATATCGGAGGGTGCCAGTTGGTTCAAGGCTTTGAAAATGAAAAGCAGGACTTGAAATCAATTCTGAAATGAACTGGAAGCCAATGAAGAGAAGCCAAAACGGGAAATATGGTCCCTCTTTCTGGAACCAGTCAGAAGCATGGCCGCAGCATTTTGGACCAGCTGCAGGCAGGAAGCAGATGACTGGCTGATCCCAGTATACAGGGAATTGCAGTAATCAAGCCAAGAGGAAATTAATGCATGGATGACTTTTTTCAGATCACTGAGTGAGAGGAAAGGTTTTATTCTTTTGATAGTCCGTAGCTGAAAGAAACTGGATTTTACCACTGCATTTACCTGTTTATCAAATTTGAATGCGGAGTCAAAATCAGGCTTAAGATAGGTGGATAGTTGACTGTTTATTTCCCTTTTAAATGGTGCCCCATTTGCAAGGAACATGCATTTGTGGGATGAGCAGCACAGCTGAGTATGTGGGTTGCGCCCATGAAAAATTTACCAAATCTTCTCTGCCAATGCCAAACAGCTTATTCTGCTGTTGCTATTGACTCTTGTTTTGAGCTTCCGGTACCCCCAGGTGCTCAATTGGTGTCTGCTCCAAGAATCGGCATGCCACGTTTGTCTGATCTCGATAAGGCCCGTGCGATAGGGCAACTTCAAGCTGGTGTTCCGCAAAAGCAAATTGCGGCATTATTTGGAGTGAGCCCTAGTACCATCTCCAAACTGAAGGCTAAGTTCCATGAAACGGGGGATGTCAGAGACAGACCGCGAAGTGGGCGTCCCAAGAAGATGACACCCTAAGAAGACCGGTTCCTCACCCTTTCAGCACTTAGGAACCGTAGGCTGTCTTCTACAGATTTGCAGTCAAGGTTTGCAGGACGATATGGCACACGGCTCTTGGCCCAGACAATCCGGAACAGACTGCACGCAGCCAATCTCCGGGCTCATAGGGCTGCCAGGAGGCCTGCCATGACTACCCTTCACCGTCAGGCCCGTTTGCGCTGGTGTCGGCAACACCTGCACTGGAACCTGAACATGTGGAGGAACGTTATGTTCAGCGATGAGTCCAGATTCTGCCTACGGAAGTTGGATCGTTGGGTCAAAGTGTGGAGAAGACGGGGAGAACGCTATGCTGATTGCTGCACCGATAGAGTAACACCTTTTGGTGGAGGCAGTGTGATGGTGTGGGGCGGCATCTCCATCACTGGAAAAACGAGGCTTGTCATCATTGGAGGCAATCTCAATGCAGAGAGATATCGAGATGAGATTCTGCAACCAGTGGCAATCCCATATTTCCACAGTCTGGGACCGAACTCCATCCTCCAAGATGACAACGCTCGCCCCCACAGAGCGGGGTTTATCAGAGACTACCTCCAGAATTTGGGAGTAGAGAGAATGGAATGGCCTGCCAACAGTCCTGACCTCAACCCAATTGAACACTTGTGGGATCAGCTTGGGCGTGCTGTTCGTGCTAGAGTGACCAACACAACCACGTTGGCTGACTTGCGACAAATCCTGGTTGAGGAGTGGAATGCCATCCCACAGCAGTGTGTGACCACGCTGGTGACCAGCATGAGGAGGATGTGCCAGGCTGTTGTGGCTGCGTATGGTTCTTCCACACGCTACTGAGGCTCCTGACTGTTTGTTAAATTAATAAATTGTAAAATTGCCAATATGTCTTGTTTCTTCCTTGTTACTGATAGACTTCAATCACCCAATCCACCAAACAATAGTCAATAGCAACAGCAGAATAAGCTGTTTGGCATTGGCAGAGAAGATTTTGCTAATTTTACATGGGCGCAACCCACATACTCAGCTGTGCTGCTCATCCCACAAATGCATGTTCCTTACAAATGGGACACCATTTAAAAGGGAAATAAACAGGCTTTCCAACGGTATAAAATGTATTGCCAAGAAGCATTGTTACAACAGAGAAATAATCTACCAAACACAAATTTTTGTTCGCTGTTTAGATGGAGAAAAGGAAGGGGCCCAAATAGAACCTTGTGGGACCCCACAGGAGAGATTGACTGTGGGGGAAGAGAAATTACTTGTATTAACTGAAAAAGTTATGTTTTTAAGATATTAGGTAAACCAGTCCAAGGCAATGCCTTTATACCGAGCCCATGCTCCAGACGGTCAACAAGAATGGTATGGTCTACTGTGTCGAAGGTGGCACTGAGATCAAGGAGAATCAAAATGGCACAGTTTCTGGAGTCAACAGTGAGGAGCAGGTCATTATAGACTTTCAGTAAAGTCGACTCTGTTCATACATTGTAAATGAAAGCGATTAATGCATGTAAAAATCTTATACTATAGCCCCATTAAATGTTTTTTCACTGGCAACATTGCTGCCAGTCTTTTCACCATTTTCTTACGGGATATTTTTTACATTGTAGAATATTGATAATCATAATTAGGACTGAGCCTAGCCTAGCTACTACAGTTTTGTAGCCTACAATGAGTATAGTCTATGGCTGTGTTTGAAACCTCTTACTATATACTTACATACTATATAGACCCTTTTACAACATCATAACAACAACATCATGCGTGTGCACTGTAACTGGAGGCAAAACAATTCCTTTTTTCTCCAAACAGCCGATGAGAAATTTATAGATAGCTAGCTGCTTTTAAATAAACTGCAAAAATGGCATCAACCTGTTGCGTCTTTGGGTGCCAAAACAATAAGACGAAGGAGGGAAAAATTCGATTTTACAGGATACCTTCAGCATCTCCAGATTCAAGCAATTCACCGGGCAGATTCATATTTATAACTTAATACCCGGGTGTGCACACTTCATATCAGGCAAAATACTTTGCTAAATTGCTACGTTATTGTGGATACTGTGTTATTGTGTTGCTGGTGATCTATGATAGCTAAAGTTAGATCATGTGCATTGTGTGTTTGAGGTTTTTTTTCATTTCCTCATTGTTTACATTGTGGTTATCTGTGGTGGTGGCATGATATGTTGTATAGCTAACGCGTTAGAGGTAACAGTAGCCTAATGTTAGCCATTACACTCCATTGACAGTTTAATTTTATTTGCAATCGTTGACCGAGGGGAGAGAAATTGCGATAGTGGACAGCGAAGAGGGAGATAAAGTTTTCTTTATCATTGGGTGTGAATAAAAAGTTAGGCTACCTTTCGTTGCATTGTCGATGTCGATGCGGTCATTCATCTGTAATGACTGTGCCACTCTAAACATGCGTCTCCTCAATAAATCCCGTTATAGACCACCACTTTTTATTTTGTGGCGGCCGTGCTGATATTGAGTCAATGTGGTAAACATTTAGAGGTTAGCTAGTGAAGTATAATAAATCGAACAATCCTATCACCGCCCTGTCGGGAGGGGTCAGGACCATTCAACTACACTTTACTTAAACTTTCTTCCAAATAGACACCACATTCCAGAGTCTGGTATAACGTAATTTATTATAAAAAGATTTGCACGAATATACATACCCAGGCTGATCGGCTAAACATACATATGTTAAAAACATTCTCAATCACACGGTCCAGTCTAAGTCAGTCAATTTCATGCTCACCCACAAGACGTAAAACAGGTCCGTTAATGACAGAAGCAAAACATAACAAGCGCATCATGAAGTTCAGCTGACATCTTATATGTTATTGCGACCCCCCTTTTTTTGGGGTGTTCCCATTACCTGGGCGATTACTTTTCCACGGTCTGCAGCGGTCTCTGCCGGTCCTAATTAAGCATTACATATGACCCTTATTTATATGGTAGTTTTGATGAAATGCTATGATTTAATCATATCAGAAACATCCTAGTCACGGTTTGACAATAGTAGTTCAATACATAGTTTTTACACCAATGTTTGTAAAGATAGAAGATAAATGTTTTCTTTGGATTTAATAAATTCTATCAGTTCCTCAAACTGCACACACATACATTTTCAAGGCTAGAGTGCTGGATATTCTTCTCCTCAAAGAATGTGTAGGGAGTAATTCATGCTTATCTCTTCAGACGGGCTAGGAACATTTAATTGCCTGTGTGTGTGTATGTGTGTGTGTGTGTGTGTCTGTGTGTGTGTGTGTGTGTGTGAATGAATGGGTTCATTGCCTACTTTTTGAGATAACTAAAAGCTCGTCGTGGGAAATTTTGGGGAGTGTATTGCAATATGGCTGTTTTCCGCTGAGAGCGAGTTTTTCTTCAATTCCCCTGCATGTGGGTGTGTGTATATGTCCTTGATTTACAGGTGTCGAGATGAGCTCATATTGGGTGCCTAGCGTGGGACCATTGTTCATTGAGTACACTTCGATACAAATAATGAGCTCATTTTCCGGCGTGAGTGTCTGAGGCCTTGAATATGTGCTGTTGTGCACATATGGGCCTTTGTGCAATTCATCCTACCACAGAAAAACATATTCATATTAACACTACATTTTAATACAGTTGGTCCTACAGTATGATATATAATTGTATATAAATAATGAATAATCTATAATTTGTCACAACACTAGATAGCCAAGAATGATTAGAAATCACTTCACCTAATGTTAGTTGGAAGCAACTAACGTTAACTTTACTAGATAATGAATGAAAAACCAACAATAATGCTGCTGCAGTCCATCATCATATAGCTACCTGCTCGGTTAGCTAATGTTACTGGCTTTAAATTTGTAGAAGCCACCACAGACGACGAAAGCCCTGACTACACAACTAAAAAACACTGGGCCACTAAAATGAATAACGTTAGGAGTCTAGGACATCCGCAGTGAATGTTCTGAGTTTACTGCATTAAGTAGCCTATCAAGCGCATAACATGTAAGTTGATAAGTTTGTTTGTGTGTTGTGGGTCTGCCCCACTGTCTATGTCTTGTTTGTTGTTGCTGGGGCTACAACTGTAGTTCCTTAACAGGAAAATAAAAGTTATTCTATTCTATTTTTTTTACTTTCCAGTCTTTTTGATTCCAGTCTGTTCCCTGGCTGCACCTCATTCCTGTGTTCAGTCCTGTGTACCTGTCCAGTCCAGCCTGCCCCAATCCAGCCTGTTCCCATCCAGCCCAGCTCCGGTTCTCCTGCCTGCCCTGCCTGTCTCCATCCTAGCCCTACTCCTGCCCTTCATTCTCCTTATCCCCTGCTCTGACAGATTTCCTGGCTCTGACCCCTGTCTGCTCCTAGAACTTGCTTTTGCCCAGCCATTTCCTGCCTGCCCGTTCCTAATCTCCTGCCTGCTATCCTGTGTGGGCTATTACTTGTAAATAAAGTCTCCTGTGTGGAGTTCAACCAGCCATCTGTCTGCATTTGGGTCCAATCCTACACACTGCCGTAACAACTTTCCAGTTATATATGTAGGTCTAATAAATTAGCCTACCACACGAAAAACGGCATGGAAACACCATGCGGGCCTAACGAGGCGGCGGAACAACGAGCATAGATGAAGTTGAAACTAACCAGAATTAATAGGAAGAATTTACAGCCTATTTAGTGCTGTGGGATTCTGTTGCTGAAGGTGCACTATGGAGAATGTTTATGTTTTGGAGCTGCATGTAGGCTGCCCCCGTTCACTTCCATAATGTGTGGCTCACCAGCAGGCGCTCCATGTATTATGACGCGAAGGCTGGTCTGACTCTTGACATCTTATTTTCTGGTACTCCTACAAGCGATACTATAACCTGCATTTGAATGGATCTCTATGAGAATTGGGGGGTGGGACTAGATTTAGCTGTAAATTACATTGGAATAGTATGGAACACATGGTTGGCTAAATGGCTGAGTCAGCAAGGGTCTGATGTATCAAACAAGCCTTAAACCATCACTCTGCTGCCAGATATGCAGTAGATATGGATGGATAACTTGAAGGGTTTCTTCTACTGACTTATCAATAGGAGTTCAATAGGACAGTTTGTCAGGAGAAACAACCCTTAAAGTCATCCATCCATCTACTGCATATCTGGCAGCAGAGTGATGGTTTGAGGCTCGTTTGATACCTCAGACCCTTGATTTAAAATAAAATTAAAATAAATAATTCAGGCAGAATCGCTGGTTCTAGAATGCAGAATTTGAGGGTATAAACACAGTGTATGGTGCTGCATTTCTCTCAGAACTGTTCTTTCTATGGTTGCTACCAACTAAGCATGACCGCTTTGAATAACGCATTTCACCGGTGGAATGTTATGAGCTAGCTAGCTGGCTAGCACAATAGCATTTATATTATATAACTATATAAAATATGAATGTGAAAAACATCAGTAAATTAGCCAGATATAGTGATTGGTATCTAGTTAGCTAGCTATGCTGGTAGCTACATAGCTAGGTAGTTACCGATCGCTGAAATGTAAGACCTTCATGCTAGCTAAGCCTAATGCATGCTTAGGCTAACAATGGCAGTTTTTTTAGCTGATTTGGCTAGCTGGCTAGGTCTGAAAATGCTGGGAATAATGCTCATTTAGCAAATTCCTTGTAAAACACACATAAAAGTGGATTTTGACACCCACCTTTTCAGATTGTTACAAAATGCTTTCTATAGTTATAAATAGATAAGGTTAGTACACATTTGTAGGAATTAATTGAAGAAATTGAGAAATTAAGCTAATTGATTGGACCTAGGCTGGACCTTTACTGTTGTAGGATTCATATAATATTCTGTGAATATAGTACTACCAATCATCCAATTTGTACCAAATTGCTCCTTGTAATTATGACTTGGCATGCGCTAATGCTACACAAATAGCTAACCAAACATCTGCTACACAATCAATCATAAAACTAATTAACGCTATGATAATTATGCATTAAGATTCAATCCCAAGACAAAAGCTCCCCAAGATGACATGAGGATTCCAAATAAATGGTCAAAATAAAGCCATGGACCCCGAAAACCAATCACCAATCCCACTCCAATAACCACAATACAATACCAGTTCTCTATGTTTGACAAGAACTATGAAGCTGGGCCTTGGAGTATTGTTCATAATACTTAAGTGAATATGGTGATGGTTATCTTTCCCTGTCCAAATTAATGAATAATTTAAGTTGCTAATTTTATATTCAATTAGGCCCTACATAATGTGGAAGTCTCCGTTTCAGACCTTCCCATTTCTTGTGAGATCTTGCATTGATGGTTGACAAATCAATTCTCCAACATCAACTCTTAACTCTACATGTCTAAATCATTACACTATAAAATATTTCAATGAGTCCTCAATCTGTACAGGAGAAAATAAACATCTCCATATTCAATGAAAATACTGTAGCGACCCGGAAGCTGGGTCGCGCCAATGCGGACTTGTGGGCGCAATGCGCCATGGGAAATCGCAGGTGCTAGCGATTTCATGTAATTGTTAATGTTTAAATGTACAGTTTTGATTCAATGTTGTAATACATCGTTATAGTTGTTACCAGTCGTTATAATTCTGTGTTAATCTACTGTAGTTTGTTGTGAATGAATGCGAACACCATGAGTGAATGTGTATGTGCTAAACGTGGACCCCCGCCATTAGCGTATATTGAGTTGAGTTCCTTCGTGCTTTGTTTACGAAATAAACAAGTGACCTGGAGTCGTGCGGTGTATGGGGCACAGGTTACTAAGCAGCTGAGAACTTGTGTGGACCTTCCATTCTTGCTTGCACGCTCGCCACAATACATTAAATTGTATGAAGAAACAATCAAACTTCTAGAACTGATGTTATATACTACTGTTTGTTGGGGTGGGGTTAGAGGGATCTGTGAATGGATTTTCTCATTTGTGAGGCAGTGATTGGTAAGGTGGGGTGAGTCGGGTCGATTTGGGTCACCGAAAGTCTATTCTCACTCTTGCCCAACTCTCAAAGTTGACATCCCTGCAAATGTTAGTTAAAACTAGCCATGTTTGGGCATTACCCCCGCTAGCAAGCAAGGCATAAGCATTTAATCAGAGCTGTTCTTAAACTAGCTAGCTAACAAGCTAGCGGTATCTTGACGTTTGAATGCTAAATTTTTAGCTAGTGTGGTTCAGTGAACACTCATCCCGTCATTAGTCAGATTATGATATAGCTTCAAATTAACCAGGCAGAAACTAATACAAAATATAAAGCCATTTATAAATATAGGCTGTATGCCCAAGTATCATAGAAGCAAAGTTCTTGTTACTTTTCACTCCAAATAATTACATATTGTGAAACAAAAGCTTAAAACTAGCTAAAGTAATAGGATTCACTCGCTAGCGAACATGCTAACGCTATAAACTTACCGTAGAATGCTAGCTAACGTTAGTTAATCAAACTATTGATAAAGTAAGAACACATTTTTATGACATTTCAGAATCTTAGCTAGGTTATTGACATATTAGTTACATGTTAATGAGTACTTATGTAACATTTCTCACATGAACATAAAAGATTAAAACCAGTGAGCTGGGCTGGGGTATCAGCGGCTTCTTGATAACTGAATCCAGCTCTAGCCACTGCAGCTACCACATAGCCCGTACACCTTCATTATGCTTGTCATTAAGCTAACGTTAGCTTGGTAAAATATTTGTTAACCGTCAATTTTCTGTAGCGTTTTGCATCTCCTGCCGCAAATCTTAATGTTTTGTTGCACAGAATTAGAAGCACTGTGAAAGGTCAAGATTAATTAGCCAGGTAAGCTAGCTAGGCTGTGCATGCTAGTCTTTCCTCTGCCTGTCTGCCTCTTCATAATTAATACATTTCTCAAAAAAGAACACGTAACTTGTGAAGCCTCACATCACTCTGAAACTCGTCAGCAATGCAGATAACGTCCGACATTGTGACTTTTGGGATTGATATTAGGGGCTGGGAAAAACGCACATCTCATCCAGATCCACAGGTAGTGATGGCGAAATGCGGCTTCCTGAAGCACTGAGGCATTGCAGCCAATTGTATCGCAAATAGATTCATTACTCAAAGCCTCATTCAACACAGTGTACACTAGTGACACCTGCTGGTAAAAGTAATTTAGAGCAGCTAAATCATTACAACCAATCCCCAGGTTAAAAATAACGAAGTTGCCGCTAGCTAGCAGCAAGCGACCCTTTAGCTCACTGATAACGTGCCGGACTTTAGAACCATTGATGTGAGAGGAAGTCGAAGTTAGAAACCTGACTGACAGTACTCATAAATTATAGATTTAACTGTCATTAGGCTATTTGTTTCATACTACGATATATTATAAAATAATATTATGTAATAGGCTAATATTATATTAACCCTTTCATGCATGAGTTATTACAAAACAGCAATATTTTTTTCACATCAAACTCTTAATGCATGATGTCCACTTCAGTGGGCAGAAGGTTTTTCATATACAATACAAGAACTACGGTAATCTTTTGTTACAAATATAACTAATTCTGCTCTTTGCATCTTCCCTGATAAGAATATATATGTTTTAACATGCTCTGTTCTCTAAGAATATAAAGTTTTCACAGCTACCAGAGGGAGTTTGTATGTTTCCACCTCCACCTGCCATTTGACCTTCATTATGTCAAACGGTTTTAGAATTACTAGCATTTTTGTGATAAACCACACCCAATGCAAGATTCATTGGCTTCTCATTTGGCCATTTTTTGACATAGGTCTTCAAAAAGTAATGCATTGTATGAAAGAATGTGGGCTGAGTCCCTCAAATAGGCTTTGTGCAAATTGGTAAAATTTTGTAGGACGAGTTGCATTTTAAGAGTTTTACAAAAAATGCTAATTAGCGGAAAATTGAAGATGGCAGACTTTCCCTTCCTTTATTTATACAGGGAAGAGCCCTTGAGAGCAAGCTCCCATTTTCAAGGGAGCCCTGTTACAGTGAAAACATTTACAATAGTTACAAGAAAACATTTAAGATTACAGACAGATAGAAATAAACAAAATATAAAAACAAGAAGGTAAAAGCAAATCAGGTAAAACAAGAGCATTCATTATGCAGAGTACTCCCAATAAGTATTCTGAAGGATTCCAGGGGAATAAGCTGATTAATTTCAGAATTCAAGAAGTCTAAAATACACAGTACACTATATAGAAAACAGACAGATAAAAATAAACAAAATAGAAAAACAAGAAGGTAAAAACAAATCAGGTAAAACAAGAGCATTCATTATGCAGAGTACTCTCAAGAAGTACTCTGAAGGATTCCAGGGGAATCAGCTGATTCAATTTCAGAATGTTCTCCAACGAATTCCATTTATCAGCAGCATAATAAGAAAATGCACTCTTTCCTAGTACAGTCCTTGCTCGTGGAACAGACAATCTGATATGTGAATGCGATCGGGTTTGATAATTAGTGTTCACTTGACTAATGAGTGAGGACATGTACAGGGGGAGTTTCCCAATCAGGGCTTTATAAATGAATAAAAGACAATGTTGCTCCCTTCGAGCTGTCAGAGAGGGCCAGCCCACCTTCTCGTATAAAATACATCTGTGAGTAAGAAACCCATCACCCGTTATAAAGCGCAGGGCGCTATGATACACCGCATCAAGCGGCTTCAGGATGGTGGATGCAGTGTGCATATAAACAATATCACCATAATCAAAAACAGACAATATCAGTGACTGAACAATGAACTTTCTAACACAGGGTGCAAGACAGGACTTATTTCTATAAAGAAAACCAATCTTTCTCCTCAGTTTCTTTGTGAGATGTTCCACATGGGTCTGGAAGGACAGTTTTGTGTCCAGCCAAATGCCGAGATATTTATATGAACTAACGGTCTCAATTTGTGCACCTTGCTGAGTGCAAATACAGAGACCGTTTTCTATATTACGGGACCGTGAGAATAGCATTGATTTAGTTTTGTCAGAGTTCAAGACAAGTTTGAGGTCAATAAGTGCCTGTTGAAAAGAGTCAAAACCAGTTTGCAGACTTGCAACAGCCTGGGCGGGAGTGTCTCCGAAACAATATATAATTGTATCGTCTGCATAATAATGGACGTTATACAGAGCAGAGGAGGGTAGAATGCAATTTATATATAAAGTAAACAGTACAGGGCCTAAAATGGATCCCTGTGGAACACCTTTGCTAACTATGAGAGAGTTAGATTTATGACCATTTGCCACTACTGTTTGCTTTCTTCCGGATAGGTAGTTTGAAAACCAGTTTACAGAAATGTCATCAAGACCAATATGAGATAGTTTCATTAACAAAATATCATGATCCACTGTGTCGAACGCCTTTGAGAGGTCAACAAAGAGAGCAGCACAGTGTTGTTGACTGTCAATACCATTCAGTATGTTGTTTAAGACATGCGATGTAGCTGTTACTGTGCTGTGTCCTGGCCTGAACCCAGATTGTTGAGGTTGAAGAATATTATAAGTGTCTAGATAAGCTCGCAGCTGTTCATTTGCCAAGCTTTCAAGGACTTTAGCTAAGCAAGATAATTTAGAGATGGGTCGATAATTATTCAAATCAATCGGGTCACCCCCTTTAAAAAGAGGAACGACCTGGGCTGCCTTCCAAACAGAGGGGATTTCACCCGAGATAAATGTTAAATTAAATATATGCGCAAGTGCAGGAGTGATTAGATGCGCGCTAAGGCGTAGAAGAAATGGTTCGATGTCGTCTACGCCTTTTGACTTTGAAGTGTTCAGCTGTGAGAAAGCCTTAAAAACCTCGTAATCGCTAACCATACTGAATGAAAATCTGTCCCTAGAGGGAGGATAGGGGTTCACCAAGTTCACATTCACTGAGTTATGAATGTGACCATTGGAGTTTAGATTGTTAGACAGCCTGTCAAAGAGATGACCAGATGCCACAAAATGTTCATTAAAAGCATCACACATCTCGGCTTTATCTGAGATAATGTTGTTCTCAACACAGATTTGAGGAGGGAGAGCAGAAGTGGACTTAGCCTTCAAGGAGTTTATTGTTTTCCAGAAACTAGCTGAATTTCCTTGGGCATTTCTAAGGGAATTTAAATAAAAATCTGATTTGGCTTTCCTGATGGTACTGGTACAATTGTTTCGTAGCTTCCTGAACTGCGACCAGTCAGCTGGACTACCCGAGGACCTCGCTTTCGACCAGGCAGAGTCTCTGCGTCGAAGTGCTTTGGTGACGTCATCAGAGAACCATGGACTAGAGCATTTTTTTACTCTGAATCTTTTATACGGTGCATGCTTCTCAGTGAGGAAGTTAAAAATGTGAGAAAAATGGTTAGCAGCTAATTCTGGGTCTGGGATCAACCTTAATTTCTCTAAGTCAGAATAAAAGAGATCATGCAAAAAACCTTGTTCCTTAAAATCTTTAAAATTACGTTTCTTAATAATATGACCCTTGGATTTGCTTGCCTTGGAAACTCTGACACATGCAATAGGGCAATGGTCACTAATGCATTGAGCAAATACCCCACTGTGGGGATATTTGCATGGTCTATTTGTTAAAATAATATCGATCAAAGTAGAATTGGACGGGTTTTTCTTGTTCAGTCTTGTTGGGTGAAGAATGAGTTGGGTCAGATTGAGTTCTAGGCATAATTGCTTTAAACTAGTAGAGCTCTCGGAGAGCCAATTCAAGTTCATATCTCCTAAAATCAAAAGTTCAGAAGCGGTATATGCACATAGAATCTTACCAAAGCTATCTAGGGCCGATGTTGGTGCAGATGGTGGGCGGTAGACACCACATACAGAGATATGTACATCGCCCCCCACACAGATGTCCAATACAATACATTCAAAACTTTTCAAAACAGAGGAGGCTATGAGGACCTGAGTGACAAGATGTTCTTTAACATAGATCACTACACCACCCCCTTTAGCCTTTCTGTCTATTCTGAAGAGGTTGAAACCGTTTAACACAATGTCGAAGTCCGGAACTCTATATGAAAGCCATGACTCTGTGATGACAAAGACGTCAGGAGCAGCGTCATTAACCAGTACATTAATAAAATCCAACTTAGGTAACAGACTTCTAGTATTCAAGTGTAAAAACTTTAGGCCGCCAGTATTATAGAGCTCTTGTGGAGAGTTCAAATCAGTAACACATGTACCGATGGAGGAAAACGGCGCAGTAACCCCGACAGTTAGCAGGTTATCCTGAGTGACTCCGCTTGGCCGTGAGGCACGCCGGCGGAGGCGCATAAGGGAGGGAGAAATGACATCAATGCTACTAAAACAACTATGCAGTTCATTCGTAATAGTATTGAGCTGATTAAAATTTGAATTAGAATTAGCATTAGATTTAAAATTTAAAACTACTAGCCCAGGCTCCAGCTGAAAAACAGAATGGGGGGCGGTGGGGCAGGGGGTCTGTGGGGCTGGGAGACTTGGACTCGAAATGCGTCATAGAGAGGGCGTCCACAATATGGAGTCTAACGCAAAACCCATGTTAAAGGAGAGTAGCCTAGTTCCCTTTCTATTAAGGTGGAGCCCGTCCATATTAAATAGGTCATACCTATTATCGAATACCAGAAAATTATCGATATAAGGGATGCCGTTAAACATACAGAATCCTTTTAGCCAGATGTGTAATTGCCGGAGACGGCTAAATTTCATGTCCCCATATAAACAGGGCAGTGGACCTGAAATAATAAAGTCCTTGCCTGTCCGAGTGACGGTCTCAATGAGCTTGATGTAGTCCATTTTTAACAGTTCAGACGTACCAGATTTAATGTCATTGGATCCCATATGTAATATCAGTGAATCAGCATGACTGAAATTCATGCGAGGCAGAATGTAATCAATGTCTAATATTTCTGCTCCTGGGTGGCAACTGACCATACAGTTGTCTAAGATGATATTTCTTATAATTGAGTCACCGACTATGATTGCATCATGGCATCGGGGGGGGAGGGGGCATGTGTGGCTTTCACTCGAGTTGTGTGTGGGCGTCACAGGCTTGACGCTGTGGGGGGGGGCAGAATGCTGATTGCATACAGACTGCGTCAAGGCAGGGAGCTGTGCAGGCGGGCGTATGTTGCCTTCACTCGAGTTGGGTGGGGGCGTTACAGACCTGACGCTGTGGGGGGGGCAGTATGCTGCTTGCTTTCAGGCTGCGTCGAGGCGGGGAGCTGTGCAGGCGGTGATGCAGATGCAGCACTCACCACTGACAAGTCAGGGCAAGGGGGGCCATGAAAGAAGGGGTAGCCAGAGTTGCGAATGACGGCATCATTCAGGAATTTCATCCGTGATGAAGACAAGGATGACCTGACAGATGCTGTTTTCAGGGGAAAGGGGGGATTGTGGTTCAAGCGAGGACCTGTGGGTGCAGGGCGGTCAGCTGGATGGAACAGGCTGTTAGACAACAGGGGGCTGAAGCGGTTGGAGAGGGACAGGCCAGGTGGTGAATTACTCCCAGTCAGACAGGGATGCAGATCGAGGGTGCGTTGTCCATCCCCTCTCGAGGCGATGGCCCATTCCCTGACCGGCTGGGGGTGGGGGGTGGAAACCGCGGGCTGATGTTTGGGTTTGGCCCCAAGGTGGATCCAGGGGTCATCCGGGAGACCACCAGCATCCTCTGGGGCTCCGATGATGTTGGAGCCAGACCAGGGCATAGTAGTGTTATCGTTGTTGTTGTTTTCTGCCCGGGAGACAGCAAGTTGCAGGAGGGAATCAATCAGCTCCTCATCCTCTCGTATTTGATGGAGCTGTGAGATTCTGCCCTCCAACTCCGTGATCCTTCGGATGTAATTATGACAGCCAGAGCAGTTTGACGGCGAGGCAGGTTTGCCCATAATTAAAAAGAATATAGCGTAAAGGTAACTGTTCACAGAGAATCTGTGCTACTGAATATAGCGTAAAGCTAACTGTTTACAGTACATCTGTGCTACTGAATATAGCGTAAAACTAACTGTTTATAGTGCGAGAGTTGGTAAGTGCTGTTGATATTATGACATCTGTTACTTTAGTCTGTTGGTATTTAACTCAAAGTGAATGATATAATGCAAGTATTAAATAAACGCATTTCAGACAATTACGCGATAGTGTATAACTAAAGATACCAGCAATAGCTAATTTATCATACTAGCCTTTGGTCTTTGAGTTAGCTATTCCGCCAGCAAGACGGCCAAATAACTCGAAGCTAGCCAACTCTTGATTTAAAAACTCTACTGAGTTAGTTAGTACTAGGCCTGGGATACACGTTTTCTGAAAACCAATCTGGCTAAACGGTTTGTGGAATAACGTTACAGTTCAGCTAAATTAGCCATTTATTTTGGTTTAACCAAATTGGCTAAATGGTCAATATGCCACCTACAATAGCGACACAGTTCTTCAGACTGAAAGTGGCGATACTAGTAGCTTAAACCAAAGACTGAGTTCGTTATGTTAGTGTGTAACGTATAGCTAACTAACTTACAATTTGTTTAGCTAACTAACATTAGCCATCCATTATTTTCCATGAAGATATCAAGCTCGATAACTACGTTAGCTAGAAAGCTCGTCAAAATACAAACAGATCAACGTTAAATAGCCATTTGTGGTTTCTTGTGGCAAATTAGTAGGGCATGAGCAGCGGGACTTGTACGCCACATTTTAGATCAAGCAGGGCGTCGGCAGTGGACGTGTCAATGATTTTGAGTGAATTTTTAAATATTGTTTTATATTTGGATCTCTATAGCACCACTACGTGGCTCGATTGAGTTGAAACTGGAGAGGTCAAGTCCTGATTTTACATTTAACAGACCTACCAAGTAAAATTTTTGTCAAATGGTTTTGGAATTATTACAATTTTTGTGATAAGCGACGTTCACTGAAAATTCATTGGCTTGTCATTTGGCCATTTCTTGACATAAGCCTCAGAAAAGTAGGCGGAGAAGCATTTTAAGTGTTTTACAAAAAGTGCTAATTATCGGAAAATCCAATATGGTTGACTTCATGGTTCTTTGAGGAAAATTTGTTCATCATTAGCAGAGGGACATCTATACCACATTTTGTAAGTAGATCAAACAGGGCGTCGGCAGTGGGCATGTCAATGTCAAACTATTGTCATGTGCACTACAACACCACCAACTGGCTTATCGCCACCAAATTGGCTGAGGGCTTGTGAGATGATAACTTCTAACTATATGCCAAGTTTCATAAGAATCAGCCAAGCGGTTAAGGAAAACCACAGAGAGGTAATAGATGAGTACATTTAAACTAAAATGGCGGCAAATTCAAGATGGAAGTGAAACGGGGCGTCGGCAGTTGGCGTGTCAATGTAAACATTTTGTTACGTGCACTACAATGCCACCAGGTGGTCAATCTGCAAAAAGAGTTTGGCAATCCAAACAAGCCTGCCAAGTTTGGTGATTATAGGCCAAACCAGTTCATGGGTATTTTAGGTGAAAGGGGAGAAAAATAAAAAATAAAATAAAAAAAAGAATCCGAACAAAAGCAATAGGGTACCAGCAGCTACGCTGCTCGGTCCCCTAATAATAATAATACATTTTATGTATAGAGCGCTTTTCTCATGCTCAAAGCGCTGTACAACACTACAAGTACACTAAAAATAAAAATTAAACCATGAATAAATAAACATAAGAAAACCACACATGGGACAAGAACAAATATACAGAAGTGTAACACATATTACTTCAGTGACAGTGAAAGGGAGTACACAGATAAACTAGGTAGAACAGGTCAGAGAATTTTAGTCTGCATTATAGGCCCATTTAAACAGATGTGCTTTTCATTTCACCTTAAAGGTATGAAGGGAATCAGCAGACTTAATCTCAGCAGGAAGGGCATTCCAGAGCCTGGGGGCCACAGAGCAAAAGGCCTGGTCACCCATTGAGCGGAGATTAGTAGAGGGGATGGTGAGTCTGCCAGAATCAGAAGAGCATAAGGGACAGGCAGGAGTATATTGATGGAGCAGTTGGCAGATGTAATTTGGGGCAAGATGATGCAGGGCTTTATAGGTCAAGAGGAGGACTGTAAAATCAATCATGGCTTTAATGGGGAGCCAGTGGAGGTTGTACAGAACTGGGGTTATGTGTTTTTTGCTGGATGTGCGGGTGAGGACTCTGGCAGCAGCATTTTGTATCAGTCGTAATTGTGGAGGTGGTTGGGAGGAACACCAATAAATAAAAGGTGAACGGGTAATCAATTGGGAGACGTACAAAAGGTGATACAGAAAGTGTAAACTTTTCTATTCAAATAATTTTGTGTCAATTTAAATTTTTAGTGTGAATTTGACCACAAACATAAAAGGCATCATAAAATGTCAACATAATATGGAGGGTTAAGGTCTATTTCAGTTTCTGCTTTAAGTAAACAGATTAAACGGTACAGGCAAGACTTTAACGATTCACTGCTAAAAAATATCAGGAAATTAAACCATCAACTATTCCAAAAATCCACCTGCACATTTGCAAAACCTATATATACAATGCTTAACTGCAACCATGAGCTCATTGAGCTGTTTTAACTTAAATGGACCTGTACTTCAGAGAAATGCAAAATAATTATATGCCACACTTTACCTTCTATTTTCCTTCTAGTGCTCTTTTGAAATTTGTTTGTAGAGCATGGAGCATGGAAAAGTTTGGCTCAAACTAAATTATTTTCCCAGAATTGTAAAGATCTGAGTAGAATGGGCTGCTTCACTGCTTATTTTATTTATTTATTTTGTTTTACAGTGCAGCTCAGAGCAGCTACAGGACTGGATGCATTGGCCTCGTCTGTCCTGGTTGTCTCATGGCAATGGGGTGTAGACTGATAACTATTCTGTAATAACCACCTGTTCTAGATCATATAGGGAAATTGGGTTTGTGTAGAATGTAAAACTTTTTTCTTGTAAGAAGGAGGAGTAACTTTATGGCCGAAGGGTCTTCCTGTTGATATATGATCTCAGATTTTCTTGGTTTAACACGTCATAGTTTGGATAGCAGTTCACCTTACCATATTGTGCCGGGTGAGGGGGTGCTGTGTAACTTCTATTCCACAATCTCTATTGGGGGAAAAACAGTGCCATTGCCTGAGGTACATTCAGGATATTTAACATTTAAATACCCATTTCACACACAAAACCCTGGATTTACACGGGATATTGAATGCGGATTTGACCCATCCACACCACACTATGGTCACGGGAAAGTCCTCCTGTGATCCTCAGCGTAATGTGGGCATTAGCGAAAGGATGTCTTCGAATATTATTGGCTGGAGTGGAAATTAGAATATTGTGAAAAAGTTCAATATTTTTTGTCACTCATTTCAGAAAGTGAAACTCATATATTATATAGATTCATTACACAGAGTGAAATATTTCAAGCCTTTTTGATGATTATGGCTTACAGCTAATGAAAACCCAAATTCAGTGTTGTTAGCAATATAATATATTGCTTTTCGTGGTCAAGGAGGTAGATCAAAGATACTCTTCAATTCAATTCGAATGGTTAAAACACTTTGTCTTTATTGTGTCAGCTCCAGGTCTTTACAGAATAACACAATGGGTTAATACATCTGTGGTCCTCTGGAAGCGCGCTCGCGCGTGCACGCTCTCGCTCGTGGGACCCCCCCCATCTCTGCTACTGTGGTGCTTATATACTGTTTTGCTAAAAAGGGGTATGTCTTCTACCTTCCATTTTCATACATCACTGGGCGTATAATTCAAACCAATCAAACCTTTAGAATTACTCATGTTCAGCTCATGTCTAGTATTTTTCCATGAAGATAGAAACTTATGAGTTTTGGCGTTTCCTGTTTTTGCATAAACTGGCTCTGCTTTTGTGGCAAATCCTTTATCTGAAGAATGCTGTGGCCCTCCCTCTCAGAACTCTCAGAACACAGGCCCAAGGTCACCCATTCTAAACTCCACTACCACAGACAAGTTTATATATTCTATTTACAACCTGTATTTTTATAGGATTAAATGTCAGAATCCCACAGTGTCTCAGAAAATTAGAATATTGTGAAAAAGTTCAATATTGGAAACTCATGGTGTCACACTCTAATCAGCTAATTAACTCAAAACACCTGCAAAGGTTTCCTGAGCCTTTAAATGGTCTCTCAGTCTGGTTCAGTAGGCTACACAATCACGGGGAATACTGCTGACTTGACAGATGTCCAGAAGACAGTCATTGACACCCTCCACAAGGAGAGTAAGCCACAAAAGGTCATTGCTAAAGAAGCTGGTTGTTCACAGAGTGCTGTATCCAAGCATATTCATAGAAAGTTGAGTGGAAGGAAAAAGTGTGGTAGGAAAAGGTGCACAAGCAACAGGGATAACCGCAGCCTTGAGAGGATTGTCAAGCAAAATTCATTCAAGAATTTGGGGGAGCTTCACAAGGAGTGGACTGAGGCTGGAGTCAGTGCATCAAGAGCCACCACGCACAGACGAATCCAGCTACAAATGTCGCATTCCTCATGTCAAGCCACTCCTGAACCAGAGACAACGTCAGAAGCGTCTTACCTGGGCTAAGGAGAAAAAGAACTGGACTGTTGCTCAGTGGTCCAAAGTCCTCTTTTCAGATGAAAGTAAATTTAGCATTTAATTTGGAAATCAAGGTCCCAGAGTCTGGAGGAAGAGTGGAGAGGCGCAGAATCCACGTTGCTTGAAGTCCAGTGTGAAGTTTCCACAGTCAGTGATGATTTGGGGTGCCATCTCATCTGCTGGTGTTGGTCCACTGTGTTTTCTGAAGTCCACAGTCAACGCAGCCATCTACCAGGAAATTCTGCTGACAAGCTTTATGGAGATGCTGATTTAATTTTCCAGCAGGACTTGGCACCTGCCCACACTGCCAAAAGTACCAAAAGCTGGTTCAATGACCATGGTATTACTGTGCTTGATTGGCCAGCAAACTCGCCTGACCTGAACCCCATAGAGAATCTATGGGGTATTTGTCAAGAGGAAGATGAGACACCAGACCCAACAATGCAGACGACCTGAAGGCCGCTATCAAAGCAACCTGGGCTTCCATTACACCTCAGCAGTGCCACAGGCTGATCGCCTCCATGCCACGCCGCATTGATGCAGTAATTCATGCAAAAGGAGCCCCAACCAAGTATTGAGTGCATAGAAATGAACATACTTTTCAGAAGGCTGACATTTCTGTTTAAAATATCCTTTTTTATTGATGTAATATTCTAATTCTCTGAGACACTGAATTTGGGTTTTCATTAGCTGTAAGCCATAATCATCAAAATTAAAGAAATAAAGGCTTGAAATATTTCACTATGTGTAATGAATCTATATAATATATCAGTTTCACTTTTTGACATGAGTGACAAAAAATATTGAACTTTTTCACGATATTATAATTTTTTGAGCTGCACCTGTATGTATTTGTGGATTTCTTCACACATCTTGCTGTGAGGATTGTCTCAAAATTCCAAAATGAATGCAAGCAATTCCACTCACTTCTAGCGTTGCATAAGTGCAATCATTAGTTCAGGATACATTTGTTTGTCAGTGCAAAAACATTTGTGAATCAGTTACATTTATTTGTGAATCAGTTGAAATTATTTGTGGATCTCATTTAATTTTTGAGACAATAATCGTCCCATAGCTAGCGGACACAATGTAGTTTGCCCGGATTTTCCTACCACTCCGGTCAGTAGCAGGTTATGTACTAGCTGTGTAATTGAATTGTTGTTGTGCAACATGCATTGTTTGTCTGATGTACAATACCGTTGAAAGAAATCAATACTTTTATTCACCAAGGTAGCATTAAATTGATCACAAAATACAGTCAATGATAATGTTACAAACTACTATTCTATTTAATTCTATTTCTACTTTAGCAACTCAAAGAAAGGCGTTTTATGGCTTCATTAAACAAGCACAATTGTTTTCAGCTGCGCTTAATATAATTGGAATGGTTTCTCTAGTACCAAATTAACATGCTGGAATTACTTGCGATGCGAGGTGACCAGACCAGACAGAATGTGGCACAATAACCTAATATATCAGATTAAAGATCCAATTCATAAATTGTTCCCTTTTTCAAATTTGATTTCCCCACTCCTAGTTCTGTCATGGGGGGGTCGACCCGTTCATTATTGCTGTGTGGAGATTTCCCATAGAATCTCATCAATATAATTTAACACAGTGTTTTAAAAATGGAACACATGCCCACAAGTGACCGATTGTGGGAGGCGAGAGGGATGGCATGTGATTTCACCGCTTTCTGTGGGGCTTTACCGTTACACTCGGTGCTAAGCGGTGGTAACCCAAACGCAAGTGTCTTCGCTAGTTTCAGACCAACACAGTGGCCATTGTACCATCCAGCGCTCATGTTGTTTAAATAGCAAGTGATGCTATCCATAGCATGGATGCGTCCATAGCAAATTAACTGGGTGATTTGGTCTTAAGATGAGGTGTGGCCAGGATAATTTCTGGCGTATTGCTATTTTGAGGCAGCATTAAGCACTTGCGCTAAAACCACCACAAACCTGGTCTTAAATCATGTTGCAGTTGTTTAACTGTACAACATGAAGATAGTAATATGTCTAGTAGGCCCAAAGGAGTAGTGACCTCAAACCTAAATGTCTGTAATTACAGATACAGCAGGACATTGGTGCACCAATCAGAAAAGAGATTACATTTGCATAGGCCACTCACACAGTATCACTCCCAACAGCAGGCCTGATAAAGCCCATCGCCTACAGTTTGTACAGTAGCTCTCTTACGTCTTTTTTTTTAATTTAATTTTTGTTTCTGATTTTTCCCTTTTTCTCCCAATTTAGTAGCCAATTGAACCCATATTCTAATTCAATTCCCCCCCATGTAGCAACTGCTAGAGAACCACCGTTACACAATCCCGTCTATCGGTACTAGTAGTTGGAAGGAGGTCGCCACGTCCTCTACAGGGCGCGACTCCTCGAACTTCCTGACCGCGACTCGCCTGGGTCCCGTGCGGGCAGTGATTCTCTCCGAGCCCCTCCCCCCACCCGGAAGCGGCGCCCAATTGCCGCTTCCACAGGGCGCCGGCCACGCTCAGATATGGCAGGACCGGGGCGCGAACCCCGATCCTCGGAGCACAACCGCGCTGACTCAAAGTCAGCGCTTTTACCGTTGAGCTAACGCGGCAGCCCCTCTTACGTCTTTTTAAGAATGCGATCATAAATTGGGTAGGAATTCCGTGTAATCGAGAGACACCAATGAAAAATTTAAAAAGCAAACAAACTTAAAGTATAATCTGCAGCAAACATAAGCATTTGATTAATCAGTTTTATTTTAAATTACGACTTTTAATTTTAAATGCAGCTTTCAATTAATTATGAAATCTGTATTTTATCTTGCAGCTTCCAGATAAGTTTTGTACAAGTTGGCAACCATTTCCAATCATTTCCACAAAATCCCAATCAAGCATGCATTCAGCTGCTCTTGTAGCAACACCTTTACCCCAGATATCTGATATTTAAAAACTTTTTGAGGTAAATTTGAGATAGCAATTACACTCAACTTTTATAATTACATGCTTAGTTGTCTGTGACATTTAGTGAAAATCAATGTGCTGAAAAGGCACAATTATGAAGCAAGATCCTACAAGCAGAGGAAAGCATTTTATATAAACTAATCTGCAAGACAAGCGTTTCATGCTGGTGCATGCAACTCTATTGTGAGGCCCTTAAGAAAGCATGCTGTCTACTTTGCAACTTGTTGATGATGACTGTGGCTTTGAAATCCAAAATCTACTTGAGATGATAGCCTCATTGCCAGTTTTTCCTCTGTGGGAAATTCAATGGTGGCCAAAAGGAGAGAGAGGTGTAAAATGTGGATTGCTGCCAGGAAGGGGTGTAAAAGGGGTAGTTAAATTGGGGGGGTGCTTAACATTCTACATTCAAAAGTCAGTGCATGCATACTGCATAATGTGCTTAGTACAGTGTGAATGACAATATCGACATTGTTTTCCAATCCAGGGAAACAATGTTTTCTAGTACTTGTATTACTTACATAAGATGTTAGTCAAGTAGCTGCAGCTGAAGTTCATGCTTCCCTTGACTCCAAACAGAAAGGTTGGCTACATCACACAATGTACATACTCACAGCACACATTTTACAGCCTAATATAGGCAGAATTAAAACAAGTAAACTCAGAGCAGGAGAAAGACATAAAAAACATCTCTACTTTTACTTTACACCATTAATAAAAACATCAGTTACAAAACAAAAAATAACAGCTGGTGTTGTGAAATGAATAGCAGCATTGTGAAATATAAAGCATGAGCCCCCAAGCACTGTTCTGAAATCAGCAACCATTTCTGACAAAATATGGTAGGGATACAGTTAAAGGGTAGGTTATCTGTTTTTGGATCAGCAGATAAAAGCAGATACTAGAGGATGGAAAGCAGAGGAACAGAATGTTTTGTTCAATGGGAATATTTGCAATTGGACAACAGACTGGAATAATACTGGTTGAAACGACAAACAGTGGGAGGAGACTGATTTGCATGCTGCATGCAGCAGCCGGGTTACAACATACTGTAGGGCAGGCTATTATTTCGAACACATCTAACCTGAATACAGCATTCGGAGACAGATAATGTATATATATAATTTTTATTCATGAAGGTAACCAACCATTAGATCAGTGGAGAAAGTGGGCCCTACATGGGGAATGAAAAAACTTTACACCTGCTCAGGACCATGTGTACCTCATATGTAAATTCAAAATGCCACTAAGTGTAGCTTCTGAATATCATTTTGAACTTGAATTTATTTCTATTTTCTGTTAAATGACAAATGTAGCCTCTGGAATACACAATTCAAATAAATTACAATTGTAGAAAGCAAACACATTGGATGATGCCTATTAATCAATTGTAGGCTATGAACTTGTTTAATTAGTTCCATAACGTAATGAATGTGTTACGTCCTCTGTTCCCTTCCAGTCTACCTTCCGTTTGTTCTCCCTGTTTTCCCCACTCCGCTCGATTCATGTCATGTTTTTACATTTACCCTGTCTGTTTTTCTTGTTGTGCAGGCTGGGCATGGTTTTCCTCCTTGTTTCCTCATTATCCCTCACCCTATCACTCGCCTTCTCTGTTTGCATTCCTCACACACTCTCATACATTCCTCATGCTCCACTCATTACTCCTTAGCCTCACTACTCCCTTCTCTCTCTGTCTCGTCACCAGGTTGTTACGTCAAGTCAAGTTTGTCTGCCATTCGCCCTGCTGTGTTCCTGCTTCCACCTCCTCCTCTGCCCCTTGCCAACATGCCCAATGTTATTGGTGCCGTAATTGTACTGCACAAACGTAGCCTCAAGGCTCCATCTGAAGATATGTTTGCAAAATATGCATAGAAAGGGTTGTCACATTTGTGCAGCTCATATTTCATGTGAAATGTAGCATATTGCTCAACATCCTGGCCCGGTTGCCTGGCGGGACCATAGACAGGTGAGACCCACAAGAACTTCAGTTGGCACTCATTTGCAGAATGCTGCGGTGAGAGACTCATTGGTGTAGCTACATCAAATTGCGGTTTACTGTGTCAAGAGTAGATTCCTAACAACCTCCTTCCATCAGTAGAGGATATGGGATTTTAAACCACCTCTCTCGCGCACAGAACACCAACAAAATGACAAAATTTATCATTTAATTTTTAATTATTTCCAGGCTGCGAGAAAGACCACAGCCTAGTGCTTGGCAGATGGAGGCAATGCGCTCGTCTGATGCAGATAGGCTTCAACGTTAACAGCTTGTGTGACGGGAGATTCTGCATTTCCTGCATGTTACATCCTGCCATGTTTTTTTACTTTACCATTTAAGCTACTTTATTATTTACTTTATGATACTGGAACAGACAACACTAAACTATATTTCTTTTGCTTTTTATGGGCCATTTTAACTTTGTATGGACCTTTAAATGGAAGTGACAACCTCCATATAAGGCAATTCATATACTTGGAAAGAGTTGTATCATATCTGTCCGAATATGTATGTTAGCTATATTAGAGTTTTACTTAGTTGGATTTTGTTTTCTCTTCTGTGCTTTTGGTCCCTCGTTTTGGTTTTCGCTTTTGTTCTTGTTAGACAGATTGCCTTTATTTTCTTCCTTTGATTATCTTTTTAGTGCTCTCCCATATGGAAAGTGAGATATTTATTTCCCTTTACTTTCTGCTTTTTGTTTGTTATTCATACCTCTGTTTATATTGCTTCCTCGTATTGTGAGCGAGAGGTATTCTCCGTTTACTCTGATTTCGAGTTCGCCCTGTTTTGTGGGTTGTTTTGATTTGGCTTATGCCTGGAGAATTTTACATGTTCTATTTTTGTTTGTATATTTCCCTCTCCTAGTGCAGACCTGTCTAACTAACTCACTAATAAGAAATAACAACTTAATAAATGAAGAATTCAAACAATTTTACAAGGAACTATATAAGTCAGAAATAACAGAAATAAATTATAACCCAAAATCTTTTTTGAATTTTATTAAAATAAATCAGTTATCTATACAACAAAGAAGAGAATTGGTAAAGGAAATAACAGCAACGGAAGTGAAAAATACCTTAAAAAATTGTTCTAGTAGGAAAGCTCCAGGAATGGATGGATTACCCTCAGAATTTGATCTGGAATTCTGGGATGGCCTATCTCCATTATTTATGGAAATGTTTAATAAAATTATTTCTAACAATTCACTTCCAGATTCTATGTATCAAGCAGTGATTTCAGTTTTACCAAAACCAGGCCATACTGAATAGTTCCCAGAGGATTATAGACCTATTTCTTTAATTAATTGTGCATGAAACTAATTTGTAAACTGATTAGCAATAGAATTGCCAAGATTTTACCCAGACAGGGTTTATACAAAATAGACGCATCCAAACTAATATTTGCATATGTCTAAATATTATTCAGTTTGCAAAATAAAAATATATAAAGTTAGCAATGATGGCAGTCGATGCTGAGAAGGCATTTGACCGTCTGGAGTGGCCCTTTCTATTTAGAACACTAGAAACTTTCCATTTTCCCAGCAGAAACAATTCAGCTAATAAAAGTCTCCTCAAGCCCAAATCTATGACAATAATTGTCTTTCTAGTCCCTTTTCACTAGGTAGAGGTACAAGACAAGACTGTTTATTGTCACCGCTTCTTTTTGCCTTAGCAATTGAACCATTAGCTCAAAGAATAAGACAGGAAGAAGAAATTACAGGTATACATATAGGAACATTCACATACAAATTAAGCTTATTTGCAGATTACTTTTTACTTTACAAATTGACAAATTTAGAATCCTCTGTACCATGTCTTATGAATATTCTGGAAGAATACTCAAAATTGTCAGGATACTAAATTAATAAGAATAAAACGGAAATTATGGTTCTGAATAATAACTCTGGAAGTATACCCAAAGGTCGAGAAGAATTTAAATGGCAAACAAAGAGTATCAAATATTTGGGATGCCATATTAGCCCAAACAAAAAACAATTATTCAAAGATAATTTTCTTCCCTTATCTATTCATTTAACAAATTATCTTCAAAAATGGATCTCTTCAGAACAATATGGTTGCCAAAGTTCTTATTTATTTTTCCAACAATACCTATTATTCCTCCAAAATTCTACTTTAAATCAATAAATACATGGGTCACATTTTTTATCTGGTCAAATAAGGCTCATAGATTGAAAAGGGAACTTTTACATTTCCCAAAAAAGGAGGGAGGTTTAAACCTCCCAGACCTGGAATTATACCAGTTAGCAACACAGAGTTTTTATTTGTATCACATTATCCACAATTCAGCAGAATAACAATGGATCAATATTGAAAATGAACAAGTATGCCCCAAAAATCTATTTTTCCAACTGTTTTAAAAAAAACATAGTAAAAATTTAGATAACTTCATTATTAACAACACTTTACGTTCCTGGATCAAGATTTTTTTTTAAAGTTAAAGAAGATATTGTAATACCAGGAAACACTAAGATATGGAATAACCCTGGGCTTACCATTCAAAACCAACAGCTCCATTGGAAGCAATGGGAAACCTTAGGCATTACACAAATACAACAATTAATAGAAAATAATACATGCATGCCATTTATTCAAATCAAGAGGAAATATAAATTAGAAGATAAAGAGCTATTTAGGTACCTTCAAATTAAAGGCCTGATCATATCAATATTTTTTTTCTTTCTCAGACTGAAGCTAATAGCGCCATAGATTAAATATTGATGAATTTAAATAACAAATCTCTCACAGGGAAACTATACAGAGCAATATTTAATTAACTTAGCAGTGATATGATTCTAGATAAAGTATATGCAAAATGGGATAAAGATTTGGAAAGTAACAATGTAGCTACAATATGGAAAGAAGGTTTAAACTTAACAAAAGGAGTTACAACAAATAAAAATCTCAGATTAATTCAATATAAATTAATGAATAGAATCTATTACACCAGAGATATCATCCACAGATTTGATGGCAAAATTTCAGAAACTTGTCTTAAATGTTTGACCTAAACAGACTCACTATTGCATTCCTTCTGGAGCTGTTGGAAAATTCTACGGTTATGGCAAGAACTTGAGAAATGGCTAAGCAATTCTCTCAGAACACAATTAGTTTTCACTCCTTCCATATGCCTCCTCCAAGACAAAACAAATTGGAAATATCCATTAGGATGGGTGATATTATTTTCCTCATTCGTTCTAAAAAGAATTCTACTTCAAGATTGGAAATCCAATAATGCTCCAAAGTTGGAACAGTGGAAATGTGTTATGCTTTATTATTAAAAAATAGAAAGGAGCTTAGCAGAAGAAAATAAGGCAACATGTCAATTTGAAAAAATTTGGGGTAATATAGTGAAATCTTTGGAAGACGAATGAAAGGCAGAGGGTTCGCAACACTTGAGAAGTACAGATATAGGAATGACAATTGTAGTAGTTTGTGGGGGATCTCTATGTCAGAGACACTGAGGATATATTGGAGGTCCAGATGCGATAGCTGTGGAATCTTAAAGTGTTCCAAAGAACACCACTGAGACGGACAATAATCCGTAGTGGAATAGGACAAAATAAAAAGAACACAAATAACCTCCGAGCAAAACAAAGAAATAAGCAGTAACGCTTATCTAACTTCTGTTTGTGGAGCGAAACAAAAGGAAAAAACAGAGAACTCAAAAGACCCCAAAGACTTTGGGTAAGACCACTCGTAGGTATGAGTGGAAAACAAAAGAAACGAAAAAACCTCTGCTCTGAAATAAGAGCGTAAAGAGAACTTGCTTTCTTTCTAAATTGTACTGCTAACAAGTCCCGCGTTGATAAGCAAAGCGGTCGATAGCAGCACAACTTTCTATACCCTTTTTACCGGCTCGAATGTTACGTGAAATAACATGGAAGCAACGAGAGAGGCAGGAAGCGGGGTATAAATAGCGAGCGGAAATAAATGACAGGTGAACTCACTAATGACGAGGCGAAAGCAAAACCCGTAGCGGAACACAGGAAAATCCGATAGATTAAAAAAGAATAAAGTAAACGCCAAAAAAAGAATAAAGAGAACGCGGAAATCCATGACATAGTTAGTGATGGGTCTTTGTGAAAATGAATTGTAACCATCTATAATCAGAGTTTATTGCGCTTTATCACATTTTTTGGATGCACTGATAAAGTATATGAAATCTGTAATAGTAATTTAGTTTTGTTAGAATAAATGTAAATTATTTTTAATCAGTCTTTATACTAATACAACAAAATTGTGGTACAAATACATTAGAACCATGTACAAAGGATAATAAACAATATCAATATACTTGTTCTTAAAAGATTACTAGATTACTGTACACCCCCAGTCCCCCACCCTCTTTTTATTTATTTTTACTATTTTTGCAATCATTATTAATATTTGTTATCCCCCCCCCTCATTCTTTTTTAATTTAATTTTTCCTTTTTTTGTGTTAAATGTTAATTATTGTCTGTTAAATGTTAGTATTTGTGTGTAAATGTGTCCTGGAAAATATATATAACGAGAAATAAAATTATACAAAAACAATAAATGGAAGCGACAACCTCCATATAAGGCAATTAATATACTTGGAAAGAGTTGTATGATATCTGTCCAAATATGTATGCTTAAAATTATATGAGGCAGGCATAATTAATCATACACAAATCGAAGAGAACACTGTAGTTGCACTGACAAGACACTGAACAGTGTGGGATACTGATCTTTTTTAGCCCAGGTCAGTGAAAATAAATAACCACCTTAACCAGACATGTTCAATACTAGCTTCTTCCTCAGTGAACTAACATTAGCTAATGTGCTACCATGTTTTAACTTTTACATTGCTTGTTATTATTTGGCAATCAAGCTAAAAACTGTCCTGTTGCTTCTTTTTTTCAAGTTTCTTCCTCTTTCTCTTTTTTGAGCCTCAAATATATAAGGTAGTTTTTGAGGCAGTACCTTCACCTAATCATGATTAATTCTTGCAATCACAGCTGATTTGTAACATTAGTGCTGCTAAATGCCTATGTCCATTGCGGCTTTTGTCTCTGTCAGACTCCCCCATGCAAATTTTTAAACTACTAGTCACATTTTTTTTTTCATACTATGTAATGAGATTATTTAGGTATGACTAGTGATACATTATAAATAATAAAATATATATTAGAATAATTATGGGGCACCCTGCCGGTCGCAGGGCCCGAAGCAGCCACTTGTGTCTCTTATTGGGTCAGGCCAGCTCTGACTTAACTTGATTCCACACGGTTTTAGTACAAGTCCATGTGATGATTGAGACTGAATTAATTTCAGCTCGAATAGGCTGCAAATCCTCTTGCAAAGGAAGAATTGCACAGACAGGAAAAAGTAAAGGTGCACAAGACAGTATTGACCGTGGTCATGATTGTGTATTGTGTATGATTGGTCTGAAAGGAATGTAAGAATGCTGGATGTGGCAGGAAAATTACACAGATACTCAAACTTTTGAGTTTGTTCTGAATAATTCTAAGCATTTGCCACCCCTCCCCCACTGACCCCATTCTTGAGGGTGGAGTATAGGATTCGGAGGACCAGGCACAACCGCGAAGGAATCTAAAAGTGTTTCACCACGGTGAGAACACCACAAAGCGGACTAATCCGCACTAGGAGAGGGGAGCGCAAATAAAGAAATGGGAAGAAAAAACTCCCGGCCTAAGCCAAATGAGAACAACCCGAATAAATGGGCGAAACTCGAGAAGAAAAATAAAGGAGAAACACCTCACACTTAACACACAAGTGTACGCACAACACAAAGGTGAAGATAACAAAGAAAATCTGTCTCAGGGAGGACAGAGAGACAAACCAAAACGAGGAACAGAAAGCGCAGAAGAGAAAATAAATCCAACAAAGGAGCTAATGCAGCTAAAAAGCAAGTCTATGCTTTCAAAGTAACTTCCCCAACACTGTGAATAGGCCAGTTGATAATTTCCGAAAACAAATCACAAAATGGAGAGCTTACTCAAACACATTTTTCTATAGATTTTTAAGCGATAGTAGCCTAAACTAGGCTACTTTTCAAACAATAACGTTTAAATGTAATATTTTTTGACGGGCGGCAAGCTCTGTAGGCTTGATGTATTGTAGGCTATGGGAAACACTGGTTAGCTAACGTTAGCTACACTCGTGTAGCCAGGGTGAATATCAGCAAGGGATTCGAATTGTTGATTTACTTTTATATATTTCTTTATTATAATTATACAAATTTTATTAAAATGTCTGGGGGGGCTAAACCAGGGCTAAGCAGATTTGTGACGGGCATATAGCCCACCCTTGCCCCGGTGTAGCGCTGTCCATGCCAGCAAGAGTTAACGGTTAGCATTCGGGGCTATTTTTTAAATCATGGCTGTATTGCACTTTAATTCACTTAATTCACTTGATTGATGTAATGATTCTGTTGGATGTCTTTGTTTGATATGTTTGTTTGTGTGTTGTGGGTCTGCCCCACTGTATGTCTTTTTTTGTTGTTGCTGGGGCTACAACTGAAGTTCCCTTGTGGGAAAATAAAAGTTATTCTATTCTGTTCTATTCATAAGGCAGATGGATGAACGAGGCAGTTCTCAGAGGTATGACGGGGCTGTAGTCATCCTACCTGCATTAAACAGACTAAAATGAGAGGTTTCCCCCAGTGCACTGGGCTGTACAATTGCTACAACCATCGTTTAACCTTACAGGATAATTCTGTTTTTTTCCAGCTTGGACCCTTGTTTTACGAACTATTTCTACCATTCTGATTGGTAAAATATAGCCTAATAATCATTTGTCACATTTTTCTTTATCGAACCCTGGGAACCGCTCCATTCTGTCCATTGGAGCATATTTAGATAACGTTACAGGTTCAATTTACCTCAAACAAGTCCAGTTTATATATAAACCTCTAATTTGGAAGTGAAAACGAGTGTGAAAGTTTTTTATTAAACCAAAATTTAAATATATTCAGTTGAACTTGCAGAATTGACGCAACGTACTTGCCTATATTCTGTGCACACTATACTGTGTGGTTCACTTTATAAGCTAACATCCCAATCGAAAACATGTTGCAATGCTGATTATTCATCAGACTATTACGAGGATATTGAGTCTCTATTGTTCTGCCATTTATTCTTCAGCCAATTGCTGAAAGTAAGAAACTTTGACTTGCAATAAAATTTTTCCCATTATGGAAATTGTTTACCTGTGTAGTCTTTCCTTTCATATCAGATAATATCTATAGGTCAGGTATGTCAAAAAAAGAACAGTAGCTTGGCTTTGTGTGGTGCAGGGAAAACCAAGTCCCCATACTTCTGGTAGTACAAAAATAGGGAAATTATTTCCACACACACAATTCACCACTGCTCGTGCTTTTATTGGTTTATGTTTGGTCAAAGGCCTTTATGAAAACATTTACAGTAAATGCCTGACTATTATTGGTTGTAGTAAAATAAGGTTAGCAATGACACTTCCAAAATCTCTGGCTGTACCTGCTACCAAGCAGTAATTGGACATTTCAAGTAGGCTATAGTTACTGTTGTATGAAAGCTCTAACAAATAAACAGATACATACGTAGCATTAACCTCTGTAAAAACAAAGGTTGGGTCCTTTTTTGCCGTTGCAATGTAATTCCATTACTTTTTAAATAAAATTGTATTAGACTTTTAAGGACCTGGCTATTATATTGCATTTTTTGCTGAACTAATGGTAGAATTAAGTTGTATCCTCCCCCCCAAAAATTCTTTTTCCGGGGGATGCCCCCGGAACCCCCTAGTTAAAGCTCATGCTGCCTCCTCAGTTTTGCAACCCACCAGCCGCCACTGCTTGGTAGCTAGACCATAATTGCACATGTTTTGGAGGGGCATGAAAAAATTTGTCCTCAAATAAACAATTCTAATTTGGTTTTGCGAATCATTTAAAGGTGCACTATGCAGGATTTTTAGCCTTGCCTGTGTTTACAATAAAAAAGTCTCCTCTTACATTCTAAACCAGGGGTGGCCAATTCCAGGCCTCGCGGGCCGGTGTGTATGCAGGTTTTTACTGCCACCAGTTACCACGGTTCAATCAGCTAATTAGTCATACACACAATCACCGATTCACTTGTAAATTACAGAACGATAAAATGCTACAATACACGCATTGACGCATACCGGCACAAGAACATTCATCAGCTGCTTTTCATATCGTGGATATGTAGATTAAAATATCAGATCGTGTAAACGATTGGGCTAATTAAATAATTGTTAACTGGCGGCAGCAAAAACCTGCATACACACCGGCCCGCGAGGCCTGGAATTGGCCACCCCTGTTCTAAACCCACCCACTCCCCTCAGAGATACAGGCAAGAAACACGAAAAATGTCAAGCGAAGATAAAATGAAAATACCATTTTTAGCAACATGCATTGTTCTATATGGATGGTAACTGTAATTGAGCAGTATTACAACTGTCATGGTTTCTCAGCCTGTTTTTCTTTTATTGGCCACTTCTCTGTGGAGCACTCGTGTAGCGTCCTCTTTCTTTTGGTTTTCGTTATCTGTCCCATGTTTTGGTTTGTCCTGCTACTCAGTGTTTTCACCTGCACCGCATTTCTGCTCCTTATTTAATCCTCGAGGCTTCTTTGTTCTACACTTCCATATTGCCATTTGTTTGTCAAGGAAAGTCGGTAATCTACGGTATAGGACTGACAGTTCGAATCGACCGTATCACTTCACCTTGTTGAAGTAACACGGGACTTGTTTCGGGTGTCTTTAGAGTTAGCTAGGAATCTTAGCTCAGTTTACGCTCTGCCCTTTGTTATTTCCCCCTCGGGACTTCACTGTTTCCCTGTCCAAGACAGTTCTGTCTTCGCCGTTTCTGTTTACCTTTTTTTTTTTTTCCCCGGCTCTCATTCGTGTGTACTAAGCTCTAGCTTTAGTGTTTTCACCCGATACAGGTCGCTTTCAGTTTGGTAGCAGTTACTCTCGTTTTTAGGAAAGTTTATTATTTTTCTCTCATTGTTTTATTCCCTTTTTGTGGGTTTCTATCCCGCTTTTGTGGTGTTCATTCGTGAGCACTTTAAGAACCCCACTGTCGCGTTTGGTCCTTCGTTCCATACGCTACCCTGACAATAACGATTAAATGAGCACTTTTGAAATAGTTTTGAAGTCCTCAGCTCCCCAACACCGACCCCTGCTTTATAATCTGTATGTATTCATATACTGTAGGCTACGTTGCTTTGGTTAAAAGCTTCTGCTAAGAAGCATGTATCTGGCCCATTGAATGCAGTTGTAATTGGGTTACGTAAATGTTGCCAGTGGTTTCGTAAATGTTGGCCAGTGGTTTTAAGGATTTTAACATGTAGCCTGCTGTTTTCCTGGTGGGAGAGTGGATGACATAGGCTACAACATCAAAACACTCCGAAGCTAAGGCCGCCGCGGTGGCGCAGCAGTAAAAGTGCAAACTTTGCAGTTGCGCTCCGAGGATCGGGGGTTCGCGCTCCCGGTCCTGCCAGATCCGAGTATGGCCGGTGCCTTGAGGGAGCGGCAATTGGCGGCTGCTCCCGGGGTTGGGGGAGGGACTCAGCGAGAACCTACTACCGGCTGACGGGGTTGTCGTAGGTATTTGTCGGCATGTGATTCGTGCTGGCATAAATGATTACAACTTAGGCGGAGTGTTTTTTAATAATCGCAAGAGCTTGATGTTTTATGTCATCGCACTTTTACTAGTTGTAGCACCCAAAAATCATGAATGAACAACTGTGGATATGTTTACAAATGCAGGTCAATTGGCTGAAATTGGCTATAATCTTTCTCCTAGTCGTTATCGCCCAGTCAATATTGTTTCACCAGCGGGAGGGGAACTTCATTGGTATTGAAATTTAACTTTTTATTTCAAGGAATTAGATAGCTACATTCTCCAGAGGAAGAAATCGCCCATATTTTAAAATCAATCAATGTCAGAGGAGCAACAACTAATTACAAAATAATGGGTGATGGGTTCAGAACTCATCATTGAGTTGAGTAGAAATGCCTTTAGTGTTTCAGCACCTTATATGTGGAACAAAATGCAACAGTCATTAAATCTGACCTCCTTGGTGTCGTTTGACTTTTTAAATGGATTGCTGACAATGCTGTGGTGTCTTAACAGTTATTTAAATTTCAATAGAAACACATAAAATGAAATGCTACAAAAATGAGAATAAAAACAAACACACAAAAAAAACAAAATACCTGGAACATTGCAGGAAGGTTTTATTGAGATTATGTTTGAATGTGGCTACAACGTTATAGAGCAATATTGCCCAGTGGCGGCTGGTGATCTAAATATAGGTTGGGGCGCTAGCATTTCTAAAAAAAAACAAATACATCTGACTTTGACTTTAAACAGAAAAAACAAGCCACCTTGTGTCTCAGTTGCATAAGACAGTTTAATTGGCAACAGTGGAGGACAGTTTTTCAAGTAAGACATCACTGAACAGTGGAGGAGCCTCTGTTCATTCAAGTTAGGCAGGACTCATACATTCAGATTTAGACTTCAAACAGATCACACAGACCTCCTGGCAGCACCGGGTCCAAATCAAACACAACAGCACTGTCATGTTGCCTAGAGAGGTGCTAATTGCTGCCCCCCACACACAACTCCTTGCTGCACAATTCCTTTGTATTGCTAAACCGCTAAAAACCTCAGACTGAGAAGAGCCTACTTGACTGGTCATTCAAATGAGTCATCATACATTTTGAGACAAAGACATACAACACTAAAGGTGAATTGGCCCATTACAACACAACAACACACTAATGTTGCCTAAAACCACTACTTGAACATACATTTTTTGTCACCTCTTCGTTATGCTTTCTAATGCCAATTCTGTAGCCTTCATCAAGTTGTTCAGCAATGCTAAGCCTGCCAAAAAAGTTTAGCTTCATACTGTTGTCAAGATGGCTGCGGCTACTCATGCCGTTTGCACTTTTCAGCAAGATGTTTTAGGTCTCGTACCCCCGTCGTTGTCCACAATGGTTCGGTGCCAGCACTTTGAAATAGCAAACGGAAAGCAATATAACGCATTACTCACAGCACATCCAGCTAGCCAACTCCGTTTGTCATAACACGAGCGAGAGAAGCCCCGGCCCGACCGCGATCACTTGTTTGCTGTTGAATGTACAAATCTGGTCGCTCTGGTCCAAGTTCCTTTACTCTTTTCTTTTCTTCCAATGAACGCCTTGAGAAAGGTTCTTTTTGCAAAGAAATAACCGAATTTTCTTTGCTTTCTGTTCCACTTGAAGAAGCCATTTCGAATTATCTCTCTCGCTTGGTCTAGGTCTATTTGAATGAATGCGTAGCAGCCGACTGAACCTAGCCGTAGTACTTAGTGCGTAGTGATATCCTGCTAGATGCCGGCTGGGCGTGATAAACATGCCTTAAATCCAATCCAATAATATCATAAACCATGAGGACTAATCAGAAAAGGGTAGGATAGTCCGGGGCGCACAGGCCTGCGCCCCGGGGGCTACTTTTTTGACCGCGAATCAGGCAGCAGAATCTGGAGGCTCGCCTGAAAATGAATGAGTGCTCTGATTCACCATAACGTTACCGGCGCCCCGCAGGCCCCTGAACATGCATATGTAATGTATTAAACTTTAGACAACGCAAGGCCAACATATAACATGTTTAAGCTACTAAAAAATTAAATAATAATAAAAAATAATAATTTTAAGCTACTAAAAAATTAAATAATAATAAAAAATAATAATAAAAAATAATAATTTTTTAAAAACTTTTTTAAAAATTTGTATGTGGGGGAGGGGGGGCGGCGCCCCAGCGCCCTCTATAGGCCGGCCGCCACTGATATTGCCGCAACGTTGCACAGGCTTGTAGTAGGAAGGTTTCTTAATTTATGTTACACTTGTAACCATTGGGGTTTTTGTAAAATATTTCCAAAACTCAATTTTTCACTGTTGAAATTAGAACTATTGGCAGAAGCAAGACATTCTAGGCTGAGTGGTACCGGAGCGAACTGGAGCTTGCGGAGTGGTAACGTTCTAATAGTGCTCATCACTCTAATTTATTTACTTCTCCTTCTCGCTCACTCCCGCTCACATACTCTGACACACACATCTTTGAGAATCAGATGCACTCCGTCGCCCCGGTATGCAGGCCAACCT
>CM040403.1:56550737-56785722 GCA_022702515.1 Ilyophis sp. 1 JC-2022 | reverse complement strand
TACAAACTCCCTCTGGTGTAGCTGTGAAAACCTTCTATTCCTAGAGAACAGAGCATGTTAAAAATATATATTTTTATTAGGGAAGATGCAAGGAGCAGAATTAAACACATTTCTGTGACCTAGGCGGGTGAAACACAAATGCGGAGTTTTGCTCTGTTTGTAATAATTCATGGATGAAAGGGTTAAGCTGTAAATTACATGGGAATAGTATGGAACCCATGGTTGGCTAAATGGCTCTAGGTCATCAAGGGTCTTAGGTATCAAACAAACCTTAAACCATCACTCTGCTGCCAGATATGCAGTAGATATGGATGGATCTTTTAAAGGATTGTTTCTCCTGACTCATTTTCTTATTGAACTCTATTAGTTATTTTATACTAATAGTTTCTCAGAAAAAAACTGCATTGTGTACTACTACCATGGATTCCTGTTTCACTAAAGTATAAAAATGAGGTTACACACATGTAACATCCATGTGTCATCCATCACCATGGCAAAGTAACTCAGAAGAATCAAAACAAAAGGTTAACCTTCACAAGTCAGGAGACGGATACAAGCAAATAAATAAAAGACATGGCGGCAGGAGGTAGATCGGGTCGTCCGCTGATCGCAGGGTTGGCGGTTCGATCCCCGGCTCCTCCTGTCCACATGTCGAAGTGTCCTTGGGCAAGACACTGAACCCCAAATTGCTCCCAATGAGCAGGCTAACGCCTTGCATGGTGGCTGCCGCCATTGGTGTGTGAACGTGTGTGTGAATGGGTGAGTGAGAGGCCATTGTAAAGCGCTTTAGATAAAGGCACTATATAAGTGCAGTCCATTTACCATTTACATCAGCTGCAGTGATCTTTGCTCAGGGTTCGGGTGTGGGACCAGACAAACTACATGCACAGTAATCAAAAACGTATTATCACTAGGTAAACTGCAAAGGACAAAAGACATTAATTAGGATGCTGATCTGGGCATGAGGGGTGTCATATATGTTATAATGTTGTTATAATGTATAATGTTATAATCTTGCATATATGTTATAATGAAAGTATTAATATATTTTTGATCAGAAAACTCACTTATGTGTAATAATAATTCTGATATAGAGGATATCAAAGCAAACTGTAATGAGGTAGAAACCAACTTTTTTTGTCTGTATTACCAGTACTGTAACGGCAATAACAAATCACCATGATCGCAGCACTAGTATGTTCATTCAGTCTCCGTTTTGATACTATCACAATAAGAGATCTAAATATTCAACATTCAAAACTGAAACCAAATTCCATAGTTACATAGTAATTACACAGATATTAAAACTTAAAAGACCCACTGAAGGTATGAGGTGCCTTTCCATTTTTTAAAATTGAAAGCACTGGAACAAAATCGAAATCTTCCTTGATTGTTCATGCACACAGACACACACACACACACTAAAAGCCTTTCTCTCCAGTATGCATAGGTAGTCATCGTACACCCTGTACATCATACAGAGACAAGCTATCAGAGACAGTCCGAGGATCTGCCCCCCATACCTCCAAAAGCTCATCAGACCCTACACACCTGCCAGATCTCTGCGTTCCGCCTCCTCGGGACGACTGGTACCCCCCCCCCCCCCCCCTCTTCATACTAGCACCCGGTCTCGACGTCTGTCTGTCCTGGCCCCACGGTGGTGGAATGAGCTCCCCGTGGAGGTCAGAACAGCAGAAAGTCTGACCACTTTCAAGCGCAGATTGAAGACTCACCTCTTCAAGCTGCACCTCTCTCCACCCCTCCCTACCTCCTTGTGACTATTGTTATCAGAATTGTGTAGTTCCCCCCCCCCCAAAAAAAATAAAACAATAAAAAAAAATCCCCAATCATACTGATTGCGCCTAGTGCTTAGATTCGTGTTTGCCTTTTTAGGATTGTTTTAACGCACTTGTTACTAGTTCGGAAATGCACTATGTACGTCGCTCTGGATAAGAGCGTCTGCTAAATGTCTATAATGTAATGTAATGTAATGAATGACTTTGACACAAGCTTACAGAAAGCTTGGTCAGAGTGGTTCAGCAAACTAAAGTCCCATAAATGGCTCCATTTTTGACCATCGTTGTAATCTTCACATGTCATTTCACATTTCATCGTACTCGCACAACTCAAAGTCGCAGCATATCCCCAGCCGTCCATGCTGAACTTAGGTCATTGTCAGCTTCAAACAAAAACATGCCTCGCAGAGTAAAGCCAGCAGATGACAAAAAAGGTATTAATCTTCCCAGGGTGAAATCAACTCAGAGCCATCAAGGATGAGCGTTAGTCACGAGAAAGCGATTCAGAATGTTGCGAATACATTACCCAGGGGACAATATTACCGCTCGTCCATGCCTGCCAGAGGTGTGGGCCAATGTGTGCTCTGGGTAATGAGCCAGATCGTACTGGAGTTTGTTAAACAAAACATTTCCAGGGGAAAGTGGTCCTGCAACCCTGGGGGTAAGTGCTGAAGCAAGAAATTGAATGGAAGGCTGTGCGGGGTTACGGCACATTGGAATTAATAATCCTTCTTCTGAAATGACAGAACCACATGTGTATTGATTGCATGCTTTAGGTTGAGTTGGTAACAGCCACTTTGGGCCCATGTTAGCAACCAACCTTCTAATGCTGACAGATGTTTAATACACCACTGCAAGAGAGGAAGACAAGGCACTGGAGTACTGACTAAAGGTTTCTTGAAAGTTCACTGATGGAAGTGTATATGGGTATTTGTCAGCGAGTGCATATGTTCAGTGTCCCATCAGTCCAGTCTCAGGGAAATACATCCATAACCATTTTTTTCATAGGTGTTGTGGTTTCAGACACGAGAGTAGACCCAAATGCATGACTTAGGAACAGAATGTCACAAAAGCTCTGGAGGAGCATTTATTCAGGCAAGCAAAAAAATACAGGGATGGGGACCGAATCCTGGGTTGGCTAGAGCAGGAGAGAAAGCGGGGTGAAGAGTGAGTGGGCTGGAACCGCAGGCTGGCAGAGAAGGCAGAAGACAGGGTTACTGGCGCCAGACAACACAACAACTAGATAAGAGTTTAGACTTAGACAGCAAACGTGGTTACAAGGTTAACAAACTGACAACAAGAAAATGAACACAAGGAAATGAAATAGAGAGGGGGATTGAGTGAATGAATGAATGCAGCGTGAGAATGCATGAGAAGTAATTAACTGGAACTGAGGCGTGTGGAATGTAAACGAAGAATGAAGGCGATTGGCTGGGGCATAATGAACAAAGTGTATGAGTGGCTGCAGCATGAAAATTAATGCGAGAGTGATTTGGCGGGGATAGAAGCATGTAGAATGCAAACGGGAGATGAGGGGGATTGGCTGAGAGATAATGAGAGGAGAATTGGGTAACGAAGAGGAAAAACCACACCCAGCCTGCACAATATGGAAGACAGATGGCAAAATGCAAAAACATGACATGACACGAGAGGAATGGGGGAAAACACGGAGAACAGCAGGGAAGGGAACTGGGAGGATGCGGAGGGTGTAACAATAGGTGTAGTATGACTTAATAGTTACTATGGTAGATGGCATATACTCTTCATTAAAAAGTTTAAATTGTTATTTTGTATCCAGGCCTTAGCTTAATATAGGCAGCTGAAAAATTACAGTACCTCTGTAAAGATTTTAGTGTGTTTATGTTTCAACCCTGTTACGGCCTGAACCTCAATGAACAAAGAAAAGAACCAAAGGTCGAACATATAACAAACCCAGCAAGGCATTTATAAAAAACCAAAAACGATATTCATTAAATAACGCAACATAAGCAGTGGATTTAACAGAAACATACACGAGAAAAAACAACACAACCAAACCAAATTAAAGCCATAACCCCGGCAGGCAAGTAAAAGGGTTTGTCACACCTACCCATAGTGTGACAAAATCAACTGAAACAATAAACAGAACACGGGAGCTTGTTTGGGTGTGTCCACTCAGAGAGAGAGAAATCGCTCTCTGCCACGATTATTTAAACAGTAGATGACTTCACCCACAGATCTCCGAACACCTGTTCACCTGCACCTCTGCAAGAGGGAGAACAAGAATACAGAAGGGTGTGTAACAACAGCGTAAAAACATACTAACATGTGCAAATAATATAGGAAAGGGCTTTTAATCATTTTAAATTATACTCTATAACCATTGCTTTTGAAACAAATCCATTTCTTACGTGCTCTACAGTCAAAAATTAATTCTGTTAAGCATTACGCTCTGGCGACAGCTGAAAAAATACGTAGTATTTCAAGTATCAGCTCCTTCACCTCCCTATGGTCACACCTAAATTATAATCACAACATGTAATTGAGTTACACAGTGAATGAAACAGGTGAATAATATTATCCAAAGCAGCAATGACATTAATTATGTGTAGACATAGAATTGCACTGGGTACAGCAATGTTACTAAGGGAAGAGTACATTGATACATTGCTAATGTCACCATCACTAGAAATTCAGCAAAAGCCCTGGGGCTGCTCCTTCAATCAATTTCATTGGGGAATATTGCATTGTCTTTTGGTCCCTGTTCTCCATACTGTCTCTACAACTAGGCATTTGTTCACACTATTTACATAGTAAATTAATTATGAAGTAATTATGTATTACAAGGAGGGCTAAACATCTCCTAATGTATTTTAGACCCTGTGATAAAATGCTTAATGGTGAATACAGTCCAATGATTCATTACATTATCTGACATTTGATACTATTTCTTCAGAATACAGTCACTGTACTACCCTTGTTAATATGTGTAGTCTACACAATCTTAATACTGTCCCTCAGATACTGCAATGCAAGCCATCCGGTCATTTGAATAATTTTATGAGGACAGTTTCTCAACCAAATGCTTGTAAGAAGGTGATAAGAAAATTCACATATTTTCACATTCCCACATTTGAAGTATAACATTTTGGAACAAGTTTATGTTTAATGCATTCTTAACATATCGGCTATATGCAATTATTTGTTTTATCACCAAGGTACTTGAACACTGACATGTAGGCAGATTACTACTTTAAATAATTCAGTACTTTTGAAAATATCAATAAAATTAACAAATATCCTGAGACCAATAAAATCTTTGTTAAAAGTGATCCATCATAGACATTGAGGCAGTTATCAGTCATGAAGTTCATTGCTTTGTGAGTGCCTGCTGTATCAGTGGCATCTATACATTTTTTAACACTACAAAAATTTAAAGTCAATAATCACCCAATTTACCTACAGCTGGCCTATGCAATTTATCGGAAAGGGAAATTCAAGCAATTTGTTTTATTCAGAACTATAGCTAATATACAGATTCAGAACTACAGTACCCAGACCCCTGACAAAACCATACTTAATATTTCACTATTGAACTTCTGAGTTATTGGTACAGAATACCAATTTTATTACATGAAATGAATAGAGTTCAATACTTTCTACTTCAGGAACAGGAGAACAGTTATGACAGAGAAAGTTGCTTTTTGTAAATTGTGGTACTTCTCAAAATCACATTGTACTGCAAGATCATTGAGTAACTTTTTGGCAGCTCCTAATGTTTTTAATGTGTTTGTTATATATACAACATAACCTAATTTTGTGAGATTACAGCTATTGTGGGATCTCTAGCTGTTTAGAAAGATAATACACTGTACTGTACCATTATTAAGCCAGGTGATTGGGGATCTAATGAGCAATGATTGCTCAATCAAAATTTCCATCCTGCCCGAGCATTCATCTTGCTAATTTGGCTAATTCGTCTTGATTGAAATGATTTGGGAGTTATTCCCAGTCACAAGGTGCTGCAATGCCCTTCCATTTCAAAGAGAGTTCAGTAAACCATACAGTGCGACTTCTTTTCCACTCCATAGTCCTCTAACTGAGACGCACATTCACTGAAGGCCCACACTGTGTGCGGTTGCTGGAGGTGACCAAGTGACCAGAGGAGCCAATCTTGAACCATGAACCAGGGAAATCCTGCCAAATGGAACTCTCCCTCTTCGGGTGATGGTGAGACCAATTATTCCCGCCCACGGTCAGCACTAGCATGGTCAGAATTAGATTTCAGACATTGAGGCTCAATGTTCAAAAGAGAAATGCTGTCTGTAGCCTTTTTAAAGGACTAATCTCTCGGGGTTATCTGTCTGGTTGTTAGGGTGATCATGCAGTCCCTCACATCTTCTGACACTTTTGAAGCTCTCAGAGGTGCATCAAAGATAACATGCTGGGCCAGGGACAGCAGAAAGCAGACTCGGCCCATACTCTATCCCAACCTCTACAAGTGCAGAGCCCATGTTTTAACTTTCTTATCTTTGAGGTGGCAGCTACACAGAATTATTCTAATGTATGCAAATATGGCTTCTCTCTGACAGAATTTGATGATAGTTGTGTCGCAAGGTTTTGAAACCTACACAGCGATCTGGAGCCTGGATAAAAAAAGCATGTCAACCGTTAAACATCTCTGAAGATTGAACACATAATTGAAGTCATCCATTTTGGATAACCTGCTTTTTTTACGTTTTTAAGATGACGGAAGAATTTGTTTGATAGATGTGAGGCTGCCTTATTATTTATCTTAATCAAATCTTGGTTAAATAGAATACTCGTTAGAATCAGAATTGTAAAACTTTATGAAGGCTAATATGCATTTAATAGGCAGCTGATCTCTCTCATGTGTTGGCAGCACACAAAACATCAACAATCTTTCCTTTTCATCTATCACGAAAGGAGTAACATAAAGACGGCAGTATTTGAGCTTGCAGTCATACCCCCTTCACTGAAGGAGCATTTCCAGGGAAAGAAATGCTGAAATTGTGTGGAATGCTCATTATACATAATACTGCCGGCTTTATGTTCCTCCTTTCGTGATAGATGGAAAGGAAAGATTGTTGATGTTTTGTGTGCTGCCAACACATGAGAGAGATCAGCTGCCTATTAAATGCATACTAGCCTTCATAATTGTGCCGTTTTACAATGCTGATTTACATTCTATCACATCGGGCCTTTTCCCATATAAAAGCAAGATCCAGGGTCCTTTAGGTTCATTAGTATTCTGGTGCCGCTCAAAGCGGACAGCTAGACTCTGTCACCTCTGGCTTTTGCGAGGAAGAGAAACCCTACCTGATATCATAGCCAGCATAGCCTTTGCTCTCTGGCACCTTCAGATGCAGCAGTGAGAGAGATAATTTTTAATGACTCAACTGAAAAAAGTATACCTCTTCTTCAAATATGATTTCTTTCATTTTCTCCCATTTTTTTCCTCCCTCGTATTTATTTACAATCTGTCATTTGCCTGCATATCAAGTCAGATTAAGTCGTGATTTATATCTTTGTTTATACAATATGTCTACGTATTCCTTGTAGGAAGCGATTTCTACTGCATTTTTTCCCCATGAATTTATCAGAAGCTCAGATTTCTTTCAAGTTCTTATTGAAAAACAGATTTTTTCTCTCTCTCACTCTCTCATTGCACCTGATTTCCTGTCACTTCTAAGCTGATGTGCCACTGCTCTGAAGAAAAGATGCTTTTATCAGCAGCCTGCTGGTGTATTCACATTGTTTAAATGTAGATGCAATTTCAGACTCAAGCTACTTTGTAATCTAACGTTGCTCTCCATGGGTCTGGATTTGTGATGTTCGGGAAAGATGGTTCAACATAAGCTTCCTTCTTCCAATGCCAAACCCATCATTGGTGTGCATTTTTTGAACATACAATTTAGCTCACTAATATGCTTTTACATTTTAAACATCTTTATCAAGGATGCCAATAATTTTGGAGGTCACTACATTTACAGTAGATTTATGTGAAAATTCTGAATTAGAAATGATGCAGCTAAGGAGCAGGGTAACTTTTGTGTTAATCTAACTATGTCCACTTCTCACTTATTTTACCAACAGTGTCACCTTGGTTAAAATGCTCATAGGCATAGATTTAGTTGGAGGATGAGGGCGTCATACACATCTCTCATATGTAGAGGCCGTTAAATTGCCCCCTCATTGCAAAGAGGTAAAATACACACCAAGGTCCATACTGCCTCTGGTGTTGGTTGTCAATCATGATTTATTTGCTGGACAATATTGATGAGAAAGCCAAAGTTGGTGTGTGAGATGGTTATTTGTACTCAAAAAGTTATTTGTCATCATTTAAGTTGAGTGAAAGCGACTCTCTTGCTGGGTGACTAATCTTTGTCTGCAGTCCTGTCTGTCGGCCGTGATTGATCTGATGCTCCAGAGATGTGGGGCCAGCAGTCAGATCTCGTGGACAGGTGTAGGTTCTTTTGGAAGTAATCATCTCTTATCTGCAGGGATGGAGGGTGTTAATAAAGCGAAGGGCTATATTTAACATGCTGTGAATGCGACAGAAGCAGAGACGGCAGGGTGAAAAAACGCAGCAGTTAAATGTTATGAGCAGTATACCGTCTAAGCCACAGCAAGGAACGCTATAGCAAACAAGGTGAGTGTTCCGTATTTAAATGATTCTATAAATGCCAAATGCCAAAGTGACAGCCAGGAAACATGGAGAACAGCTTTCAGCCCAAGGTACATAACTCAATCAAACCCCAGTGCGTGCGGGCCGATTTGCATCTCACCCGTGTATAAATGCAAATCAAAAGAAAAGGGCCAGATTGGTGGATTGACAGTGAGAAAGCTATAGCAGTAAATCAATTGCATCTACCTGTTTCCAGGTCCCCGTGAAAGACACAGCAGATATTAAAGTAGGGGAACCCTGGAGAAATGTCTTGGATGACTGATTTTCCTCTGCACAGGCACAGTTAACATGAGTACATCTCCAAATGGTACTGGGCCCTTGCAGACAAATTCAGCTGACTCCTGCAAGGGCATTGAGAGAAATATTGAGGGCTGCTTCCTCCTATATGTTCACCGTGCACAGAACCACTGACCATGAAGGGACCTCTGGCTGGTGTCCCAAAACGTATAAATTAACCTGCTTATTTACTAGTTATTAGTATCCATCTATACTTATTTAGTCAGAATAGTGACAGTGGCAGTAGGTAAAAAGTGTCACAATCATCGTTGCGCTTACTGTTAACCTGTAAGCTGTGTGAAAACAGCAATGTCAAAGTAATAAATGTATTGCTTATAAGTTTTGTTCGTTAGATGAGTTTGTTACCGCTACAATTAATGTGCTTCATGTATCTTTCAGAGGGAGACTGTGGGGCCATAAAAAGGCTATGGCCGACACTGGGCAACGGTTTCCTCAGAGACTTGGCGGATCATGACTGACATGGAGGTGGCTAAACTCCCAGCAGCCGTCATTGATACATCCTAAAGCCGCAGTAAATTGATGAGGATAGATCTTTACTTCAGATCGCACAGCATTGCATTTGTTTTAGGAGTGGCGCCTTTGCTTCACTGGATCTCCCCCCACCCTTTGCAACTGAAAGGGGCGGCTGTGGCTCAGGAGATAGAGCGGTGCGTCCGCTGATCGCAGGGTTGGCGGTTCGATCCCCGGCTCCTCCTGTCCACATGTCGAAGTGTCCTTGGGCAAGACACTGAACCCCAAATTGCTCCCAATGAGCAGGCTAGCACCTTGCATTGCAGCTGCCGCCATTGGTGTGTGAATGTGTGTGTGAACGGGTGAGTGAGAGGCCATTTTAAAGCGCTTTGGATAAAGGCGCTATATAAGTGCAGTCCATTTACCAAATCTGGAAGAGACTGTTGCATTTCACCTGCAAGTTGGGAGTAATTTGTGTGATATATTTTGCTTTTTTGAACCCAGCACCCCAACAAATCAGGAACCTATTGTTATTCACCAGCTTTCATTCATGGTCTAAAAATGAAAAGAGAGTTGTTACAATAGAACAAAACAAAACAAAAATCTTATTGGTTGTGGGAAGGTTTAATAAGCACTGTTCATCTTGGTAAAATGCATTTTAAAAGACACACACGTGTTGTTTTGACAGTTTATATAAATGTAGTGGCATTTTTTTACGTGAAATCTGAATACTGAATATAATATAATATGTCCTGTGCTTTTAAACTTTAAGCAATTTTACCAATTTAGAATGGTTGGATATGCTCTTAGATGCAATAAATAAAAAATGTAGCCATACTGATTAACCTTCATTGACCTTTTTATTAATGTTGATTCTAAAATGTATTTTCAGTCTCTCTCATATTCTTTAAGCTTCATTCTGGCGAATCGAATATGTGACCTTGATGTCTGCACAGTCATCTGCACAGATTTCTCATCAGATAACTATAATATTTTTATGCTTTGAATATATGCCAAACAGGGGTATTGCTTTTTAAAATATTGCCAGATGCAAAAAAAAAAAGATGATGCTATCTGACCAAAGAGCATAGAGATATGGTCCTCTTTGAATATGAATGTACTCTTTAGAGGTTTTTTTGAATGTAAGTCCTACGGAGTCCATTTGCTGACATCCTGCTGGTTCTACCTTAACAGATATAGGGTCACAGAAAATATGGAAAACCAAAAGCCTGGATGCCCTGTGCTTTCTAAAAATCACCAATAAATACTAAATAGCATATTAAATTCAGCAGAATACCCAGCAGTCTGTGTTTACCACAGTCCAGCTCTAAATAATGGAAAATTGAGGTGTTTCTGATAGTAGTAGTACATTTCTCAAGTACTTTCCGTGACTTGCCTGTTCAAAATCAAAGCACAGAATATGTCCTGATGCACTTTATCAACTGAAAGCATTCCATTTCAAGTGATTGCTACACTGACTACATTTACATGCTGCCTAATAATCCATAATTAGTCTAAAAAAAACGCTCATTAAGAATAATACATTCTCAAATTAACACCTCTATCCAAATGTAGTTACTCAACCGAGCCTGTTCCAAATAACTGTATACCTGCTGTAACCCATTAGATATTAGACATGTAAACACTTAATTCATTACTTTTTTAAATCCATGATTGTGACAACTTTCTGAATACCTGGGAACTTTTGTTCAGTCTTTTGTTGTATGCATGTTTATTTAGAACTGCCACTTTGTGTGCACTTCCAGACAAGGCACTCACCGATGTGACATTTTACCCTTCCGAGATCAGTACTAGCACTGAGCATTACTGCTCTTTCTGGTTTGTCAACTCAACCTAAGCACCCAAAGTGTATTTGAATGGAAACGGTTTAATTGTTCTAACTGGGTCCACAATCCACAAAGAACCACTGAACCCTCTGTAGACATAAGTAGGAAAAGCCAAACTGCCAGGCATCTTATTGCCATGCCTTATCTGGCAACCTGGCCATGAACCATTTTAATGAAGAGCTCAGTCCATTCTCAACGTGAACTGCAGTATGCCCAGCAGCTACCAGCATTCTGTAGATTTTTTAAATTAAGCTTTGTTTGAAGAGACTATAAATGCTAATTGCAGCATTTTTGCTCCACTTTCATGAGAATCATACAGTAGAACCAATGTTTCGTTTTTTTATTATTATAAAAATAACCCTAACCGTAACCCTAGACTAGCCATTGAAAAATCTATTTTATAATCACTGGAGAATAGAAGAGTGTAGCTGTGAAATTGCTTCCTGTTTGAGGTTAATTTGCTGTCTTTGGGGCACATTCAGAAAAAGACATTCAGACACGGGATCTACCACAACATCACTACTTTACACTATTCTAAACTTTACCAATACATTTTGAGAATAGAATTCTTCAGCTGTACTATGCTACCTTTTCAGCCTTTAATATTTGTTCTTTAGAAAGGGCACTGCAGTCATGTTGATAATTTTCAAAACAAACATTTGTTACCCGCACACATATTGCAGTTATTACACCCTTTATATAAATAAATTAAAACAGACAGAAGGGACTGCAGAGACAGGTACTTAGTTTTACCATCAATCTGCTTCGCTTTTTATCACTCGTATGAATATACATAGATTTTTTAAATCTACATATAATTATTATACGTAGATTTTAAAAGATCTTGGACTGCATGAAATGACTCACCAGAAGAAAAAAAATCAGCTCTCTAGTAGACAGTTGCAGTGCTTTCTTACGTCTAAAGTGAAAGAGTAACAGGAATTTTTGGTCCTTTATCTAACAACCTTTATCTTTCATATTCAGTACAAACCTTAAAAACAGTAACAGTTACAAATAAATTATTCCTCAGCCTTACAACAAATACAACCTTAGCAATGATACTTGGAGGCTAAAATGATATAATTCTTCTTTTTTATTTTTTTGATGTCATCCAGATTCTCTAGTGACATGCCAGAGACAGGCTCAGTGTGCACAAATAATGCATTTGAGGAAGGCAATCACATGTTTCACTCAGAGATAATACAATTTATTATTTATAAGTTTTCTAATCCTTTTATCCATGGTTTCACTTTTGTCAGTCTGCTTATGGATGAAGGTTTATTTTCGATTGACCAATCATTTTAGAACTTATAAGAGTTACCAGACAACCATTGTGTTTGAAGTGGAGGATAAATCTGCAGTCGTATTTGATATGACTAATTTTCCTGAGGATCTCTTTTGAAGTAATTTGGGAAAAATTTGGGTTTGATCAGTTTTACTGATCACAGTAAGGTTTATCATAGATTTGAAAATCAGATGGGCTCATGTGTAACCTTTGAAGTGTCAGCAACTCTCTTGTAGCTTGAATATTGTTGAACAATGTTTTGATGCAGCAGTGTTATTCATGAGTTACTTATTTCATGTTAATCACAAACATTAAAGCACACAAACACTTTAGAACATCAACTATTTAGTTAAAGTGATAATATATTTTGTATTAAATACCTTTATGTGGTATTAAAGATGCCATTTACAATTTCAGTCTGTTTGCTTCTCATGGAATCGGGCAAAAATATCTGTACACTGCCTATTCAATGACACTGTCACATAGCCGTCAGAATACAGTGCTTACATAGAAAATGTTGGTGATATCACAAGGGAAACAAGGCCATATTAAGTGAGCATGCTCACGTACAAGGCCCCATGTGGATGGGGTGTGTCTGAATTAATTTTCCTCATTACACTGAGTGCGGTATATGTTTGCTTTGGATTTTTGAACCTCAATATCTCCGCCATTTCAAAACCAATCTCAATGCCATTTCACAGGTGGAATACAATTGCCATGGGCTCGCCAAAAACAGATTTTGCTACAGCTACGTTACGCCATTACTATGTTGTGGACACCTAGAAATTAGCATAAAACATAAGCAAACATTTTAAACAAACATAACTCGATTTAAATCCAACGGATCCTGACAAAAGACCACCCATTATGTCGGTCATTTTGAGACATGTGCTTTTTATACTTTCGTGGCTGTAGACTTTATTAAATTGGAATGAGAGCTAAAAATTTTGACGATGAATTGTCCATAGACTTAACATGGGAGAAACAAAATGCTGACTTATCAGGCTAGCTTAGTCAGGCTAGCTACTCAACGTATGAATAATTTAACGTACATGAAAACAATGTGAGTCTATTTCTAGTGCCTGGCCCACACAGGCAACAGATAGTCATTAGGCACACAAACGGTAGCACCACTAGCAGCCAATCAACTGCCTGTCACACACTCCAAAGTGAACAGTCATTTAATGTGTTGGATCCATTAAAGCAAGGGTGAAACCATGTAACGTTACAAGTATGTGTATCTACAGATCAGAGAACGGGGCGTGTCGAAAGAAAGGGGGCGTGGCAAAAGCATGCCGTAAGTTGCCGTAAGTTACACACATGCGCATTCTCCACAATTCCGTCTCACCGTTAAGCACTGCGGTCAATGTTAAAACATCGCCCGTGTTTATGGCTTTCTTTATTTTCCACGGCTAATGTCTCAGAACAGCAGCAATCGCAGAGAACTGCTACATTTATACCAAACAAATGGTATTATTTGATATACAAACCTTCAGCTACCAATAGCTTTTGTTTGTTGTTTTGTGATGTGAGTGTTGTATGACATGTTCGATAATAAAATGTTTTCTTGTATCATAACTGAATCCTCCTGTTTGCGTTTTAATGGAAAATAACATTAATAACAATTCATGGAACTTCCCATCTCAATTTCCAATGTTTTACATTTAGGCTAAATTATCGTTAGTTGCCGTGAAGCCTAGACATAGCATCAAATGATGATTGCATACCAATCAACCTAATTATTTTTGTTGAGTAATTGTACAGCAAATTCTCTTTCAATGTTGCTTATATTTTGTAACCCATTCATATCAAGACATAGTTAAGGTCCCATGACTAATAATCTCATTCATATTACCAGTAGTACATTACTCCAGCAGCCTATAAAAGGTAAGAAATTGCAAATCCAAAGGTAATTTGGATTTACATAGCTCAGCACCCTAGTGTAGTTACAGCAAGTGTTACATTTTACAAGAGTTGTGTGAGTCCACTGGCCATAATTACAAACAGGTAACTTGTTCCAGGGCCCAAGGCTGTCTCGTGGATAGAGGCGTACCTTACAGATCTTATCGTTTTGGCATCATGATACAATGACTGTGATTGACTCCTTATCTCTATCTGTCCACCCCTTCTATCCTTTCCTAGTATTCCAACATACCCCAGTGTGTGGATGCAATGTTGAACAATTGGATCACGTGGAGTAAGGAGTAAATGGAATTAAGCTGTGTTAATGAAATCATATTGCAATATGTTCTTTTTTCTTTGAAACATCAGTAAGCTTACACATGAAATAAAAGATGCAGCCCAACAGGTACAAAGTATAGTACAAGTATAGTAATCAGGCAATCATGGCTCTTGTTTCAGCATAAATGTTGAGGGGGAAAAAAACACAAGAAAGATTCACTTGTGCATTTTAATGAAAATATGAATTTGAACATAATTTTGTACTAAAAAAATGTTAAACAAAACAAACAACAACACAAATCCTTAAACCTCTTCCCATGCTGGGAGGGCAATACTACTACCATGTGTTTTGTAAGAAAGCAACTCAGAAATGATAGCCACTTTCATAAAAACAGTCATTGGAACAGAAGCCCTGAAAGTCCATAGTTGAATAAAAAGCATAGAACACTCCCTTCTTCCCATTGCCATAGAACCCTTTGGTAATGTCTTTATAGAATTGTGCCACATTCCAAATATTCTGAGACCTGGTACTCAATTCTTCTGAATAACATTCCCTGTTGACACAGCCTGAAATCACATTTAAAAATACAAGTAAATGTCTGATTTAAGTGTTAGACAACATCTCAATTCATGGAATGCATCAAAAGTGCACACCATACAAGAAATGTTAACATACAGTTAAGTACTATACTAATCATAGTTTAATACCATGAACATGCCATAAGACAAGTTCTACATGCATAATAAATAAATAAGCTCAACATCATATAAAGTAACAGTGATTTACAAGGTAAATAAACATATTTCTATGTAAAGGATAGAACGTACTGTCCAGTATGTATGTATAAACAGTGCTGAGCAGAAAAATGACCTCAGATTACTGCATAAGTGAGTTTCCACGCAGAAATCTGCGTACCTCTGCACACGCTGGGCACCATACGTACGCAATGTTTGGAGTCAGGCGTGATATCGCGACACCATGATGAAAAGGCAGAGGAAGAAAATGCAAAACTTTGCATAAGCGGATTTCCGACTTTTTCCCCAGCATTCTTTTACTCAGACCCTGGTGTGCCATCAACTTGTGCTTCTGGCTAGGCTGGTAGCTATGCACTTTAGAACCAAAAAGGGCAACCACCAACACAGAGGTCTTCAATCAACAGGAACTGAGCTTGACTTCGAACTGTTATTGGTCTTTAAGCAAAATAACGAGAGTAACGTTTAATTAAAAAGAACAAACCTTAATCATCTAAGTTAAATGTATTTAAAATGTATTTTGTTGTGTCGGGCTTTTGTCTTTTGTTTTTTTCATGCGCTGTGTGTGTGTCTATTGTGGGACGGGGAAGCGGGCTGGAGCTTTGTTGGGGCACTCCTGCTGCTCGTTTTTATAATATTGACAAATTATATATTCGGGATAATTTTGTTTGTGGTCGTCACCATGGAGATGCATTCACAACATATGCTTGGGAATGTCCGTTGAATGTGCAGCCACAAAGCTTACCATCGCTCTTCACCAGAGTTGAAGATGTCGGGACTCGGGACTGATCTAGAACTGCAGGCAATCTTCAAAAGGCAACCAAGGAAGAGAAAGGAGAAGATAATGCGGGGGAGGAGTGAGGCGACAACTGGGAAGGCTGACGCAGTTCGGTGCTCCGTTTCGACAGTGTACAGAGACTGCAACACTGTGTGTATGGAGGAAAGTCATGGAGGCGGAGTTTGTGTGTTGGACTGCTTAATAATGACACTGAACATCTCGGGACAGTGAGGGCTATTTGTTAATTATGGCTGTGTTCCTTTAATTCACTTAATTAGTTTGATTAATGCAATGATTATATTGAATGTCTTTGTTTGATATGTTTGTGTGTTGTGGGTCTGCCCCACTTTCTATGTCTTTTTTGTTGTTGCTGGGGCTACAACTGAAGTTCCCTAGCGGGAAAATAAAAGTTATTCTATTCTATTCTGTACAATTTCCTGACAATGATTTCTAAATATTTTGCGTACACTTTGCGTAGGCTAAATATCACAACTTTTGTTTTCAGGCATTATTTACTCACTGACATGCTTGCGTGCTTACTGATAGAAACATAAGAGCTGCACTTCCTGAATAGAAAAGAATAAAATAACTTTTACGTGAATGCTTTTGGATACTTTGGATACTTCTACTACTACCTACTTCTTTGAAGAATGTTTTTGATTGGATAATGTGTTTGACTAACAGAATTATCGACCAATAGAAAATAGCTTGTGGCACACCCCCCTTTCTTTCGACATGCCCCTGCCTCCAGCCTGGAGATTAGCTAGTCAGTTCTGTTAACGTTAGCTACCATATTGTGTTTGCTATCTGTGTTAGCTAGATAATTACAGCTAACGTTATCTTCATGGCAAACTCTCCAGTTTGCGAGTTAAGCTAGATAACCGTGTGATGGAAATTCTATCCTCCCTTCTTATGACCAGAGGTGAGGTTTAATCATACCAATACGATACCACATATTTAAACAAAATAAGACTGTATTTATTTTGCAAGCAGAAATAACAGAATGAGAGAGATCTTACCTAACTCTCTGATTTCTCAGAGGAAGCACACAATATACAGACAAACCGGAAAGTCTGCCCACCCCTTTCACCTTCTCTTATTACATTCTTTTATTACATTACAGACATATTCTACAATAGAGTTAATTTTTTGTCACACAGTCCAGTCTAGTCAAGCCGGAAAGTCTGCCCACCCCTTTCACCTTCTCCATGTTTTATTACATTACAGACATATTCTACAATAGAGTTAATTTTTTGTCTCAAAATTCTACACAAAATCGCCCATAATGACAAAGTGAAAACATGTTTTTAGACATTTTTGCAAATGTATTAAAAATCGAAAACTGAAATCTCTCATTTACATAAGTATTCATACCCTTTGCTTTAACATATTTTTAAAGTATCATATCGTCACCTTCTTAAAATAATCACCTAAGTCATATTTTCAAGTTTTCCAGAAAACAGAATAAACTGAACCAAATACAGAATATATGATATTTGTTAATCATTTCACACAAAAAGGGTATATCAATAGATGACTATTGACTTACAAATAACGCTGTCTGTCAATTATGTAACATAAGAGGATTAAAGACTAAATAACTACACAACATTTATAGCCTAGCCAAATATTGTAGTAAACATTATCACTTACCATTCGGGGACGAGTCCAGAATCATGGAAATGACTTGATTTTCTTTGTGCATCTTGAAGCAGCCGCCATATTAATAACTTGTAAAAATGCCTAAGTCAAAATTTATTGTGACTTAGGCAAACATACAAACAGCCTAAGAGCACTCTTGACTTAGGCGATTACATTACCGGGGTAAAACAGCATGATCCTTTCAATTAAGGATCTAGGCAACTTTACCAGAGGTGGCCAGCATCATGAAGAGCTGATTTAAGCAAAAATCTCATGTTCCTCAAAAAATGACTTAGGCGATTATTTTAAGAAGGTGACGATATTTAATATTTGGTCGCATATCCATGCTGTTACTTCCTGAAGTCTGTGACCCATCAACATCAAAAGACTCTCCATATCTTATTTTCAGGTACTGTTACAAGAGATACTATAACCTCTCTGCATTTGAACTGATCTCTATGAGTTAAATTAGTCTGGCTTTGCTCAGCAACTAGCTATGTAATACCACTGTGATTCATTAATTTCTATGAGTATGCTAAGGGCATAGCTACAGTAAATGTGTGGTGGGTAGCTTGCCTAGATGTATGTACATATAATTGCATGTTCTAAAACATTTTTGATGTCTTAGCTTTGGCTACTTAATGTTGTATGCTCATCATGAGAAGATCTAACGTTACGTCTACGAATAATACAACTCTGTTGCTACTGTATTTTTACCCCGTATTCCAATTTTTACCAAGTTGGATGGAACTTCAAATATTTGCTTTTTGAAAGCATACCTAACTGTTATGGTTTACTGTGAGTTTTTCATTATATTTCGTAAAACATAGGAGCATGTCTTTGTGAAGAACAAACAACAAATGTCTGCTAAAATTAGTAATTTCTGTCTTATGTGAATTCTTTTTTTTTTTATTAATGGGAAATTCCATTGCATTTGTGATGTGTTCTATCATAATCAGTCTGAAGTCGCTATGGCTGTTTTCAAGTAAATCAATGTTTATGTCAAGAATATAAATATTTGGCTGTTTTTGGGTTTCATCTTATTTTAGGAGAACAATTTCTTGGCTTTCATAATCTGGATGTCTTAATGCAATATTCAGAGTAAAAATATAGTTTTGATGCATTTAAACATAAGATGATGAAGTATAATAAATCGAACAATCCTATCACCGCCCTGTCGGGAGGGGTCAGGACCATTCAACTACACTTTACTTAAACTTTCTTCCAAATAGACACCACATTCCAGAGTCTGGTATAACGTAATTTATTATAAAAAGATTTGCACGAATATACATACCCAGGCTGATCGGCTAAACATACATATGTTAAAAACATTCTCAATCACACGGTCCAGTCTAAGTCAGTCAATTTCATGCTCACCCACAAGACGTAAAACAGGTCCGTTAATGACAGAAGCAAAACATAACAAGCGCATCATGAAGTTCAGCTGACATCTTATATGTTATTGCGACCCCCCTTATTTTTGGGGTGTTCCCATTACCTGGGCGATTACTTTTCCATGGTCTGCAGCGGTCTCTGCCGGTCCTAATTAAGCATTACATATGACCCTTATTTATATGGTAGTTTTGATGAAATGCCATGATTTAATCATATCAGAAACATCCTAGTCACGGTTTGACAATAGTAGTTCAATACATAGTTTTTACACCAATGTTTGTAAAGATAGAAGATAAATGTTTTCTTTGGATTTAATAAATCCTATCAGTTCCTCAAACTGCACACACACATTTTCAAGGCTAGAGTGCTGGACATTCTTCTCGACACTCAGGCCTCAAAGAACGTGTAGGGAGTCATTCATGCTTATCTCTTCAGACGGGCTAGAAACATTTAATTGCCTGTGTGTGTGTATGTGTGTATGTGTGTTTATGGGTGTGTGTGTGTGTATGGGTGTGTGTGAATGAATGGGTCCATTGCCTTCTTTTTGAGATAACTAAAAGAAATTTTGGGGAGTGTATTGCAATATGGCTGTTTTCCGCTGAGAGCGAGTTTTTCTTCAATTCCCCTGCATGTGGGTGTGTGTATATGTCCTTGATTTACAGGTGTCGAGATGAGCTCATATTGGGTGCCTAGCGTGGGACCATTGTTCATTGAGCACACTTCGATACAAATAATGAGCTCATTTTCCGGCGTGAGTGTCTGAGGCCTTGAATATGTGCTGTTGTGCACATATGGGCCTTTTGTGCAATTCATACTACCACAGAAGAACATATTCATATTAACACTACATTTTAATACAGTTGGTCCTACAGTATGATATATAATTGTATATAAATAATGAATAATCTATAATTTGTCACAACAATGACAAGCACTGGAGCGTTCGCTTGGAGGCTATCCTGCTTTCACTGCTACAAACTAATGCATTGAGTTTCATCTGATTTTAGCCTACTCGAAAAATGTCTAGGCTTTCACGATCTGTGTGTGTTAATGTCATATTCTGTTTTAAAATATAGTTTTGAAGCTTTTAAATGTAGCATGACAAATTAGTGCCGTAGCTTCGCGTCGTTTGGTGTAGCCAGCTTTCACCTGTCACCACCAGTCACACAAGCACATTGGCTGCTTTCAAAGCGACAAGCTATGTATTGGGTTTCACCTGATTTTACTCGAAGATTGTCTTGGCTTTCATGATATGCATGTCTTAATTCCAAATTCAGTGTGAACATGTAGCTTTGAAGCTTTCAAATGTCATAAGTGAACACTGGTGCTTTTCATAGCCAGCTTGTAAACAGACACACAATAACTTTTGCGGCGACAAGCTCATGTAAGTTATTCGATTTTATCTCATTTTACACAAAAAATGTATTGGCTTTCATGATCTGTGTGCGTTAGTGTCATATTCATTTTAAATATATAGTTTTGAAACTTTTAAACATAGCATGACAAGCTAGCACCGTAGCTTTGTTTTAGCCAGCTTTCACCTACCACCACCAGTCACACAATCACATTGGCTGCTTTCAAGGCGACAAATTAATTGGGTTTCATCTGGTTTTACTTGAAAATGTCTTGGCTTTCATTATCTGCATGTCTTAAAGTCAAATTCAATGTGAAAATATAGTTTTGAAGCATTTAAACGTAACATGACAAGCTAACACCGGAGTTTGTTAGGTTATGGGCCAGCTCTAGCCAGAAATGTTAACACAGCTAGCTAGCAACCTTCGCAGCTGAACTTTGAAGGGTTTTTCTCAAAAACATGGTTTGATGGCATTCCAAATGTAACGCGACATCTCTCTAATCCAAATATCAAGCGAGTTATATCTAATGATACACATTTCGGTATTACAAAGCTTACATTTTCCTCCCTCAGGTGTTCCTCCCTCAAAATGTGTTTGGGGGCCAGTGCGACTGATTTTGATAGAGCAAGTCACATTTGATCTGTGAAAGTGAAATATGCCGGAAAGTCTGCCCACCCCTTTCACCTTCTCCATGTTTTATTACATTACAGACATATTCTCAAAATTCTACACAAAATCGCCCATAATGACAAAGTGAAAACATGTTTTTAGAAATTTTTGCAAATGTATTCAAAATCGAAAACTGAAATCTCTCATTTACATAAGTATTCATACCCTTTGCTTTAACATATTTTTAAAGTATCATATTTAATATTTGGTCGCATATCCTTTGCATGCTGTTACTTCCTGAAGTCTGTGACCCATCAACATCAAGTAGTACGCGGTCACGTGATCAAGTGCGTCCCATACTCCGGTATGCAAGCAAACAAGTATGCATATGTTCTCTTGGTGTACTTTGAAGGACCGAAAAACGAAGTATGCATCTGAGCGTACGTTCCCTATGCCTTTTCCAAGCTGAAAGCGAAGATTTGAAAATTTTTATATTCAGCCAAAGTACATTCAGCCTAGAACGCAAAGACAGGCAGGCTTACTGAAAGCCGACAACAGTGTTACAAGCAACAAAAGGTCGGGGAAACCAGAGTCGATTGTGCCCCGGGGTCGTTTGTTCCCTGTAGTTTTCACCCAATAAAAAACAAGCTGTATTGCCGTCATTCATTTTTGAAACCTTTTGCAATGCCCCCTTCCGTAGCAAGATTTGAGTGACTGTTGACACAAGAAGTATCGCCTCCTTTTGTAAAACGTCAAGTTCGCAAAGGTAAAAAAAAAATTGCGATCGATATTTTTAGATACAAGCCGTCTTTAGCTGTAAATTAACCATACCATATCTTGTTTTAAACTGTAAACTTGTTCACTATCAGTAGAGTATAAAATTTATATTATATATAAAATAAATAAAAAAAGCTTAATTGGGAAGACGGGCACAAACGACCCCGACTCTATGAAAAGTAATGGAAGTTGTCAGTTAACAGATACGTTAGCTTTAAGCTAACTAAATGATGTTCACGCACATTCAAAACATTGATTACTATAAGAAAGAGCCTGAAACTGTGATGTTAACAGCAGAAAATATACCGAAATATATGCAAATTTACTCATATTTAATGAGATATTACCTAATTTGCAGATTTAAACAACTTTTTAAGACAAAGTCTAATACAAAAAATATTTCTCTTAATGTGAAGATTAAACTGGTAGAAATTCATGAGGATATCTTTAAAGGGGAAAAAAATCCTATTCACCTGCAGTGTCTCCCCTTCAGATAATTGGAACAACTGACCCTCCTCTTAAGGGCACAGATGGCGGGGTTTTGTTTAATATCAAAATGTGCCTGTCATGTTAGCGATTCAAGTAAATGAACAAGTAAATTAACAAATGTTAATAGAGAGTATAAAGTTATTAATTTGAAAATGTTGTCATTCTTGAGCAAGCGTTCACTTAGCAATCGCGTAAAAGACTAATTAGAGCACAATTGACCCCGGTCTCCCCTACATTGGAAACACAATGGACTTTATTGTTGACATTTGGAACAGGTCAAAAGGTACAGAGTAATCCATTCAGGCCCGGGATCTCTGTAATGCTGTGTTGTGACAATGGTCTATGTAGAAAATGTTAAGTTTACAGTTACAACGTTACAAATAAAATTGAATAGACTCTGGAGCGAATATGATTAACGTTACCACCCCTGTCACTACAGTATTGTATTGCACTCAATAAAAGCAAAGCTACAAAATGTTTATATTCACTGTAGCATCAAGAAAGCAAATGTAAAATGTAGGCTAATGTTATCTATAACTATAACCTAATCTTAACCTTAATATAGCATGCCGCTAAGCATTTCCTCTGTTTACTTTATAAATAAAACTATACCAACATCCCTTCACCACAAATTTATATAACAAGTTATTTTATTTTTTGCAATTTCGTTTTTGTGGGTTAGCCTGAATATGCAAAATTGGGCATCCCTGCGTTATTTAGCAAAATAGTGGGAGGAGGTCATGCAAATAGATTGTTTGAGCACATGTAATGTGATTTACTAAGCCTGGAAGTAAGTTTGGGAAAGGTATTTGTGGGTGCATTTTAGTACAAATGGAAAGCAAGTTTTAAAAGACGCGTAATCGATAAGATGACGGCTGTCATTGTAGCAAGACACATATGGATATGTTTGGGATATCCATAAATGAACGTTCTGAAGGAGTTGAATGATTGAATAACAATGGGGGCTAGTAGATATAGCATTCGGTAAACGTCAAAATATGATTGATGGTGTCAAAGGTCAATTTATGAATATTAATGAGTTTATGAAAAATTATAATTATGAATAAAAATTAATATATATATATTTTTTTATGATTATGATTATGCATCGTCATTCGGGGCGGGGGTTTGTGGGTTTTTCGTTTCAAGGGTTTGGCGATGTCATTTTATTGGGAATTGTTGTAAACGTTGGTGAATGGTTTTGTGACGAATGTAAATTGTTTTTATGGATGGGCCATGGTGCTTAGGGAAACATATTGGCAATGTATTGTGTTGTACATTTTTTTATTTGAAAAACATCGTGAAAAAGTAATGGTGTATAAATGTATATGTTGTTAGTTGTAGCAGTAGTAGCAGCGGCAATTAAGTTTTATTTTTAAAAAGCAGTTTGTGTTAGCGGCAACAGCCGCGTGTTAAAAAGAATAGAATAATTCAAGCAGTTTGTTAAAACGTGAAAAATAGCCGTGGACTATATTGAAAAAACATTATACGGAAACAAGGCGAACTCAATACATAGCCGCTGGTTGTTAAAACGTGAAAAACACTTGCGCTGAAAGGCGAACTCAATACATAGCCCGTGAACATAGAGACAGTAGACAAAAACTTTGAAGAAATTTCGGAGTCCGTGAATTCACAATACTGTGCAAAAATAGACAAAGATAGGTCCAAAAGGCGAGATAACTCGTTTAAAAGCCTAGAATGGTTCGCAAGAAAGACTATGAAGAAAGAATTTAAATAAAAGAATATGTTACGTTTTAAAGAATTAAAACAAAAAACGAAAAAACACTGTCATTGTATCGATGTCCGGGGTTCCGTGGGGCTGCGAAGTTATTGCCGTTAGAAGAAGAAGAAGAAGAGACCACAGTGTGGTGTGTGTGACAACATCGCATATGACTAAAATGCCCCCGACGGAGAATGTTTTTGGGTATATCAAACAGGAATACGAAACCCAAACGTCTTGTCACGTGGAGTTTGACGCACGTTTACGCAGACCAACGCTGGAATTTGACGTAGCGGTTTTAAGCATTTGATGGGCGTTTACGCGAACCAATGATAATGATGATGTCGGAGGGCGGGTCCAAAGGGCCCCGCACAGGCGCAGAAGCGTTCTAAAAGTGTATGACAAAGTCATGTCGAGACATTTCTAAGCAGGGGGGGGGGGGGGGGGGGTTGGGGGATTGGGGGCTTCAAGCATGCGGGTTTGTTGGTGAAAGACAGATTTTTTCAAAGGGGTAATTAAATACATGGTTTTTAAATATATAAACTAGAAACAAACTTCCAGAAAACAAAAAATATAAAGATCTTTTGGGAACTTTTTTTCCAAAACACCGTCGCTAAACGTACAAGGCCTATTAAAGCGAATTTCACAGCACACCTTTTATAATTCATTTATTTTTCTGCAGGGGTTAATAGGCATGTTTGGTATCGAATGGTTTGTAAAATGATTATGCAATTTAAACAGTTGCGTTATTATATGTAGCATATAACGTGTAATAATATTTACATTTAAAAGTGTATCTAAATGTTTGGATTTACGTAAACCATATGGTCAAACATGGGCGGGTTGTGGGCGTAGTTGTAAAAGCGTGGCACAACCAATCAAAGCTGAAGGCGCCAATAAAACCATATTCCACATTATAAAACAAGCCCTTACAGAATACGAAATTAGCGAAAATATCTGAAGACGTTACAGGCATCTACACGCTTCGAGAGAGAGAACGAAGAAGACATGTCGGATGGTTACTTTTCAACACAAGGTAGCTATGTGTTCCTATATTTCATTATCGTACAAGTATGAGATTTACAAGTTGTTAATTAAGCATGCTGAATGTTCTATTTCTTAACATGGCTTTTGTTAATGTAAATGTATTGCAGACTACGACGATATATATGCTGAAACAGTTGACGCCAATGATTTGGGCTCCGAACAGTTTGTAGGCCTAGAAGATTTTATACGTCTGTTACCCCTTGAAAACGAATTAAGCAGCGCTATAGAACTTAGTGCTGGTAAGTTGTATTATACATTTGTTTAAAATGTACTTTTAAAGAGGTTGTGTGTGTGTGTGTGCGTGCGTGTATATATATATATATATTTATTGGCAAATGTTTAAATGTGTTAGACATGGGCTCCGAACAGTTTGTAGGCCTAGAAGATTTTATACGTCTGTTACCCCTTGAAAACGAATTAAGCAGCGCTATAGAACTTAGTGCTGGTAAGTTGTATTATACATTTGCTTAAAATGTACTTTTAAAGAGGCTGTGTGTGTGTATATATATATATATATATATATTTATTTATTGGCAAATGTTTAAATGTATTAGACACGTGGTCTCTAAACATGGCCGACAAATGGTTGTTCGTGGCACTCTCTACGCAAGGTCGACAAATGCTTATATACAGATTCGCAACTCGCGTATATTTTATATATATATATATATATATATATCCAGAGTCTGAAACTTTTAAAGACCGGTGTAAACAACGGTTTTTGGACTGTTGAACATCGTTAGGGTTTATTTTAAGGTTTTTATTTCACAAAGACCGCGCCATTAAACAGAGCATGTTGTGTTTTTAAAATATATATATATATTTTTTTTTTACGTTTGTTTAAATGATCCTTTTAAAGATGATTTATATTTATATATGATTGTTTAATGTTTAATTGTTTTAGACACGTTGATTACAAAACAGTCAACACCGAGGCCCAGGTTTTGGCTTCGTTGGAGGACGTACGATACATGCATGTTCAAAGTAGGAAACGTTTAAAAACTTTTCTGGTTTAGGGATATTGAGCATTTGTAGTTATCGTTTTGTCTGATTTTATTACATTTTTATTTTTAAAAAGCCCCAGAAACACCTCTAGAAACGTGTGTGTGTTTGTGTGCATGGGTTTGCACGCTTGTGGGTGTGAACGCATGTGTAATGTTTTTTAAATAACAATGTTTGTTTGTTTGCTTTAAATTAAATATGATTATTTAAGTATTTTTAATTTAGAATTTTAAAGTATAATTAATATAATTTCTTTTTTTAAATTATTTTTTTTCTTTAAATTTTAGTGTGTGTGTGTGTATGTCTGCTTTAAATGAACTGATTATTAAAGTATTTTTAATTTAGTATTTTTAAAGTCTAATTAATTATTTCTTTTTTAAAATTATTTTTTAAAATTATTATTATTTTATTTATTTTATTATTATTATTTTTTCTTAAAATTTTAGTGTGTGTGTGTGTTTTAAATTAAATATGGTTAAGTATTTTAAATTTTTTCTTACAGACGGCGAAGTAATGGATGAGGAGCTGGTGTTGATACCCGAACCAGAAACCCCAACAAACTTCGAAGAAAGGCGACCGAGCAATCGTGGTGGCGCCGAACAAGCTACAGCGCAAGAGCCGGACCAAACAAGGGTGACAGAAGCCGCACAAACCGTGGACCACGGGGGCCGTCCGGCGAGTGTAACAGAGCAACTCCGCTGTATTATTGATAGAATCGTGGCCAATGATAGAGAGCGAACAGAACTCTACAGTAATTTTCAGACAATTGTAAACCAACATTTAAAATAAAAATATGGCCCTGAAAAGACCACGTACTGATTCTTGTTCCGAGGGGTCGAGCGGCAAAAGACCGGCTACGGATGATGCTGAAAACACTAACCGTTTAGAGTTAATGCATGAAAATGTTAACCCACATCTCTTAGCACTTGTTGAGGATGTTAATCGAGGCTCTATTGACACGCATGAAACAAGTAATGAAACTGTAGAGCATGATGTTTTTGCCGGGTTGTTAAGCGCGCTGGCCGCTGTAAACCGTGAACGCGCACGTGCTGAAACGGATATTAACCCAAACAACTCTGAAAATAACACGCATGGCATTACTGTGTTAGAGATGCACCAAATCCCTGTAGATGATAACATGCATGGACTTACAGAAGTCAACCAAGATGGTGGTGCGGTTGATGACACAGACATTCAGGTGATACGCAGGCCCAAATTCAACAGTACAGAAATTCGGCACCGTTTTAACTTTGCATCACTGTACGACTTTGACAACTACGCAGAGTTTTATGTGTATGTCTTAAACACTTTAGAACAGCTACTGGTTAAAGTTCGCGAGTTGTCGCGCCCCAATGATGTCGTACAACTAGAATTAAGGGGTGATTCGTTGTCTGAGGGCGTAACTGTACAACTAAACAGCGACAACATTTTTTTGGACATTTTTTTGGACATGATTGAAAAGTTGATACAGAGCAATTTTGAGATTCTGGCTGATGAAACGCTGATGCTTGTGGCTCACATTATTCAGAACCCTAATGGTGGTGTGGGGGACCGGCGAACATTATCGTCATGTCTCAAGAGCGAAATCATTCGCAAAAAACTAGGGATGCACCGATACCATTTTTTTCAGACCGAGTACGAGTACGAGTACTCACTTTTGAGTACTCGCCGATACCGATACCGATACCGATACCATTTTTTGTGTGTTTTTTTAAGTATGAGTACTTTATAATAATACTGTATAATAATACCACAATAATGAGACGGCTGATTTTGAAGATACTGTGTTTATTTTCTCCTGTTGATGGAGCACAGTCTATCAAGCTCCCAGGCTTTGTCTACCTCTACACAACGCAAAACAGTGGTCCAGTCTGCTTCACTAAGGTTATCTATAAAAATCTCCTTGGAGTATCTCTTGAGGGATCTGATCTTGATGGAGTTATGACAATTAAAAACGTTTCTAGGGATCTTCCTTGTGCAGAAAATGAGACAATGGTCACTTACTTGGTAGCCAACAACTCCACTTTTAGAAATCCTCATCTGGTCTGAGACTAACATCTGGTCTGAGATCTATGACAGTTTCAGAGGTTTCACAAACCCTCGTGGGCTCTTTTATTAACTGTACAAAGTCAAATGCGCGACAAAAATTATCGAGTGCCTTGAAGTTCTGACTGTCCTTTTTAAGTATGTCTGAATTAAAATCCCCAGTGATGATTACTTCAGAGTTGATCAAATCTGAACACTTAAAACACACTTCTTCAAGTATTTCATAGAAGTTGTTTTGGTTTGGCGGTCTGTAGCATGCACCAACTATCACTGGTTTACTTTTGGGTAAAAGGATATCAATAAACACTGCTTCAATTTGATCATGATCTAAATCTGTTCTGCGATTAAAACATATATCGGCCCTAACATAAATACACACCCCACCCCCGTTTCGGTCTCTGTCATTTCTAATTACGATATAATTTTCTATTTCTATTTGAGAGTCATTAACCGAGCTGTCAAGCCACGTCTCGGTACAACAAAATACTCCCACCTTTCCACTCAAACAGAGAAGCCGCAGATCACTGATCTTGGGAAGGAGGCTTCTGGTGTTTAAATGGATAACATGCAGTCCGTTTGAGGATAGTATGTCTTCCAGGTCCAAATCCAAACTTTTTTGCTCGTCCTTGGCCTTGCAAAAGGGGCGAGGTCTGGCTGCCGGTGGTGATAGCCTCCCCTCAGCTGCTAGGCTAACGTTAGCCGTCGTCGCAGCCCCGCTGAGGACTGCCGGTGGTGTTAGCCTCCTCTCAGCTGCTGGGCTACCGTTAGCCGTGAGCGCAGCCCCGCTGAGGACTGCCGGTGGTGTTAGCCTCCTCTCAGCTGCTGGGCTAACGTTAGCCGTCGGCGCAGCCCCGCTGAGGGCTGCCGGTGTTGTTAGCCCCCTCTCAGCTGCTGGGCTAACGTTAGCCGTCAGCGCAGCCCCGCTGAGGACTGCCGGTGTTGTTAGCCCCCTCTCAGCTGCTGGGCTAACGTTAGCCGTCAGCGCAGCCCCGCTGAGGACTGCCGGTGTTGTTAGCCTCCTCTCAGCTGCTGGGCTAACGTTAGCCGTCGGCGCAGCCCCGCTGAGGGCTGCCGGTGTTGTTATCCCCCTCTCAGCTGCTGGGCTAACGTTAGCCGTCAGCGCAGCCCCGCTGAGGACTGCCGGTGTTGTTAGCCTCCTCTCAGCTGCTGGGCTAACGTTAGCCGTCAGCGCAGCCCCGCTGAGGACTGCCGGTGTTGTTAGCCCCCTCTCAGCTGCTGGGCTAACGTTAGCCGTCAGCGCAGCCCCGCTGAGGACTGCCGGTGTTGTTAGCCTCCTCTCAGCTGCTAGGCTAACGTTAGCCGTCGGCGCAGCCCCGCTGAGGGCTGCCGGTGTTGTTAGCCCCCTCTCAGCTGCTAGGCTAACGTTATCCGTCGGCGCAGCCCCGCTGAAGGCTGCCGGTGATGTTAGCTCCCCAGCTAACATTGGTGGTGGTGATCGAGGCAGCCGCCCGGTCCGCAACCCCGACGTGGAAGCCAGCTGGTCAGGTAGCAACACTTGAGGTGCTTGTATTGTACCTGGTCGAAGCTGAACTGTGATCTCCAATGAAGGTTGTAGATGAAGGCGTTTGCTGTAGGTGGCTGGCTACAGCGTAGCTAAAACGGCTAACACGAAACAGTTTAGGAAACAACTGTAATCGGTCTAGGTTAAAAATAAAACGTGACTAAAATAACATAAAATAAAATAATTTAAAATTACAGCCGGAGAAGCGTAATCGGGGTAGGTTTAAAATGAAAACTTGACTAAAAATAGCTAAAAAACAATTTAAAATAATTTGAATCACAGGCGGTGAAGCGGCGAACAACAGTCAGATTCGTCTACCTCAAAGTACTTCCAAACTTTTGACATTTTGTCTTGATTTCTCGTGAAGGAGGGCGTGGCGTGAGCGTGAGCACGCAGGTCAGGATTAGGTGTTGCTAAGGTGATAGCATTAGCGTGCGGACGTTTGGACGTTGGTATCGGTTTTGGAGTATCGGTACATTTTTTCGAGTACGAGTACGAGTACATGAGCATGGTATCGGCCCCGATACCGATACTGGTATCGGTATCGGTGCATCCCTACAAAAAACTAAAACACCTAATTGTTAGCTACAACCGCGGTAACAACCTATGCTTTGCAATGTGTTTGACACACCTTTTAAATCCGGCATTAAACACATGTGAAGCTGAAAGAGAGGCTGAGCAATTGCAACGTTCCATAGGCTTGGGTGTTCAGCACAAGGTTTGTTTTTCAGACATTCAGATGTTTGAAAAGTTTTTAAACATCAAGATTGTTGTGTTGTCACACAGTGCAAATAACGGGGTCTTAATAAAGTTTCAAACATCCGAGGCTATACACGCAAAAACACTATTCCTATACCTCGATGGCATGCACTATTATGGCATCAAGTCATTGAAAGGTTTCTTAGGTAGTCAATATGTTTGCAACTTTTGTTACACACCGTACACAGCGAAACATAGCCACAAATGCAAACATAATTGCAACGTCTGTTTACATGCAGATTGTTTTAAGCATCGGTCGGCAACGATAAGGTGTGACGACTGTATGCGAATCTGTCGATCAAGCTTTTGCTATGCAGAACGTAAAGTTTTGAAACAACAGAAGTCGAGCGACAAGATGCTCAGTATCTGTGACACACGCAAGTTCTGCGACAAATGTGCCCGAACATATATTGTCGGTAATCCGCCTAAACCACACACATGTGTTCTAAAGACATGCACAGCCTGCAAGGCTTTATTGACCCCGGATGTTGAACATGTGTGCTACATACAGCCTGTGAAAACAGAACACCCAAGCGTACGTTATGTGTTTTATGATTTTGAGTGTCGGCAGGACCATGGTGAACACATTGAAAATTTCATATGTTGCATTGATTTTAATGGTAAGCGTTGGACGGCGTCTGGTGATGATTGTGTACACGCTTTTTTTAAGAGGTACCGAACACCAAAGTACAAGGGCTATACATTCATTGCACATAATTCGAAGGGTTATGACGGGTACCTGCTGATGCAGTATTTGGTTAAGCAGGGTGTGACACCAAACATCATAGCACAAGGCAGCAAACTCCTGTGTGTTACAGACGATGCTTTTGGGCAGAGGTATGTTGATTCACTCTGTTTCCTGACTATGAAGCTTAGTGACATGTACAATGCGCTAGGTTTTGACAATGTGAAAAAGGGGCATTTTCCCCATTTCTGGAATAAAATTGAGAACCAGAATTACATCGGCCCGTACCCGCCACCCTTGTACTATGGAGTTGACACAATGATGGAGAAGGATAGGGTTGCATTTAATGCCTGGTATGATAACGTGTCTGGGGGTGTGTTTGACTTTCGTAAAGAAATGTCAGAGTACTGCCAGAATGATGTTGTTATTTTGCGGGAGGCTTGTTTACGTTTTAGGACCGAGGTGCTTGGGAGCACGGGTTTAGACCCATTCCAATGCATTACAATAGCCTCTGTGTGTATGAAGCAATTCTGCACAAACTTTTTACCCAAAAACACCATTGCAGTCACAGCGCCCGATAATTATGTCCGACAGCAGAAAGCCTTTTCCACCGCATCAATCCAATGGTTAGAATATGTGAGCCACAGGGAAAAGTTTTTCATTCAACATGCCTTGAACCAGGGTGAGGTTAAGATGGGTAACTACCATCTAGACGGGTATTCAGATTCGGACGGTGTTCGTACGGCTTTTGAATTTGCTGGCTGCCTATGGCACGCTTGCCCAAAATGTTTCCAGCCAAACACTATTAGCCCTATCACAAAAACAGATTTTGGTTCAATCTACCACAAATTTCAGGAAAAAATTGACACTTTACGCCGCGTATACAACCTGAATGTTGTTGTGATGTGGGAGCATGAATGGGTAAGACTTAAACGTGAGAACCCCGAGGTTCAGGAGTTCCTGAGACATCAGGACTATCCTGAGCGTATGGAGCCTCGGGATGCTCTGTTTGGTGGTCGAACTAATGCTTTGCAACTTTACTACAAAGTTCAAGAAGGTGAGCAAATGCACTATTTTGATTTCACCAGTCTATACCCGTTTGTGAACAAAACGAAAGTTTACCCAACAAATCACCCCATCATCATCTTCCGTGACTTTGAACCGATTGAAAACTATTTCGGTCTGATCAAAGCCAGGGTCAGCACCCCAAGAAACCTTAAAATACCAGTGTTACCATACAGAGTCTCTGGTAAATTAATGTTTCCACTCTGCCGGACCTGCGCGGAATCCGAGCATCAAGGTTGCTGTCAGCATTCTGATGATATGCGCTCTCTAACAGGTGTATGGTGTACCGTTGAATTGCTTAAAGCTATTGAAAAAGGTTACACCATTGACAAAATTTTTGAAATCTGGCACTTCCAAGATAGCTCCGAGTCTCTTTTCAGCGAATACATTAAGACGCACTTAAAGGGTAAACAAGAAGCATCAGGATACCCCTCTTGGGTTTCTGATGATTCTGACAAGGCGGCATATGTGCAGAGTTACTGGGAGAAGGAGGGCGTCCGATTGGACCCAAACAATATCACAGTAAACAAAGCCAAAAGACAAATTTCTAAACTGTTTTTAAATAGTCTTTGGGGCAAATTTGGCCAGAGAAGCAATCAGTCAAACACAACCTTGATCCGTGATCCCGAGCAGTTTCTGCAATTCATGTTTTCAGACGAGTATGACATCTCACACTTTTCATTTCTTACCGAGACAGTAGCCCTGGTCCAGTGGAGACTTGCAAAGGGTTTCCCAAAACCACCCAGATACAGCAATGTGTTCATCGCGGCCTTCACCACCGCTTATGCCCGACTCGAGCTTTATTAGCTCATGGATAAAATGCCTGACAGAGTTCTGTACCACGACACAGATTCTGTAATCTTTGTGAGCCGGCCGGGCGACTGGATGCCTTCTCTCGGTGATTTTTTGGGTGAATTGACTAGCGAGCTAGACCCTGGTGACCACATTGTTGAATTTGTTTCAGGAGGACCCAAGACGTACGGCTATAAAACACTGCTCGGTAAAACCTGCATGAAAGTGAAAGGTATAACCCTACATAATACTAACACACAAGTTGTCAATCTTTCATCACTCACAGACTTGGTACAGCACTATGTACAGAATCCAGAGGCACCAGCTCGTGAAATTATGACCAGCACAAAACAAATTGTTAGGGATAAGAGAGGTTTCTCTCTCAACACACGAACAGTTTCCAAAATATTCAGAGTGGTTTACAACAAAAGAGTACTGCTCCCGGATTTCAAAACCTTACCATATGGATTCTAAACAAGTGCTTGGGTGTGAAGGATTTGACAATCGTCTTCAGCATCCTTTTTCATGCATAATCTCCGGCCCCTCAAACAGTGGTAAAAGTGTTTTTGTGAAAACACTGCTCGAAAATGCACAACATGTTTTGTCGAAAGTACCGCAGAACATTGTATGGTTTTATTCCTGCTGGCAACCAATGTATGATGAGGTGCTTCATAAAATAAAGAATGTACAATTTGTAGAAGGGCTTCCTGAATCTTTGACCGATGAAGTTTTGCTACCTTTGCACAAAACCAATATGGTCATTGTTGATGATCTTATGCAAGCGGCCAGTCAGAGCTCTGAAATTGAGAGAGCTTTTACCAAGTATACACACCATAGAAACCTAAGCATCATATATCTTGTGCAGAATCTTTTCTTCCAGGGTCGAAACAGCCGCACAATAAATCTTAATGCAAACTATATTGTTCTGTTCAAAAATCCAAGAGATAAAATGCAAGTTAATGTTTTGGCCCGACAAATGTACCCCAGAAATTCAAAGTTTTTCCTAGAATGTTTTGATGATGCTACCAGAAAACCTTATGGATACCTGTTGGTGGACTTAAAAGCACAGACGCCTGAGGACTACCGCATCAGAACTGGTTTGTACGCCCCAGAGTGGCCGGTTGCTTACGTGCTAAAGAAAAAGTAATATGTCGACACGTATTAAACGGAACTGGAGTCTTCTAAAAGCTCTATTTGAAGGTGATGCCCGGCAAAGACGGGGTATATTACAGTCTGCTTCTGATGAACTCATAAACACAATTTGTGAACTAGCTCTCAATGTTTTGCGTGGTAATATTCCCCTAACGAACACACAATTGAAAAAAATAAGAAAACAAAAGGCCGGTATTAAACTGTTGGCTAACAAGAAAACATCAATTTAAAAAAAATTTAAAGTTATAAATCAAAGGGGCGGCTTCCTTCTGCCTCTACTGAGTGTTGCGATACCTTTTCTAACCAGTTTGATAGCTGGTCGCGGTGGCGGCTAAAAATATTGAGCATGCACAAAAGATGTTTCTGGTACCTCAAAGTCAGATGGACAAATTAAAGAATCTTACTTTTATGCCGGAACCCATCCGACAAACTGTTGAAAATGATTTGGATCAAACCATACGTAACATCTTGTCGAGGACTGATGTTGTACCACACGAGAAGGCAAAACTGTATATGATTGCTCTGCAACGTTTTATGGCTCTGATTAAACAAGGTGCTGCGGAAACACAACAATTGACCCTATCAATGCCTGTCGAGACTCACGATACTGTAAGACCTGAGACCGCCCGAGTTGATGATGATGTCTTACAAAGTGTACCACCTAGAAGCCGGAAAAATGCCACGTACGTGTTGGATAAAATTTCAAAATCAGGAGATGTGGTAACGTGGAACGCTGACGGGGAGTTTGTGTTTAAAGGCAACGCCGTAAGTGGCTCACATATGTTGGATCTAATAAAGAACATAACCACACCTCACAAGATTTCTGAGAATAGAAGACCCAGGGGTTGGGGTGAATTTATAGAGGCTACGGCCATGCTTAACATGCCTCTTTCTGTTATACCTAATCAAAATGTTCGCGACAAGATAAATCGGCACAAAAAAACACCAAGTGCGGGGGTATTTACGCCAGAGCATGGTCCTAGGCCGGTTTTCTCATCCCCGGTTTTCGACCACTCAGCGTGGTTAGATTTCTGAAGCAGAATGTGTGTACTTGTGTGCGTGTGTGTGTTCCAAATGCTGAAAATGTCAAATGTCATGTTTAACATGTTTTTATTTTACAATAAAATACATAAAGTAAAAACCAAACGAAACATGCTTGTTTATTTTTATTTTTTATTTTCAACAACCGTGACAGATATTAAACATTTTGCCACAGCCAGCCATCTGTACACAGTTTAACATGTTTTTAAGGCATTTATTCAAATATATTTTGTCAACATATCTTGACACCATAGCATCGTTCTTTTTCAAATTATCAGAGTATAGGTCTATAATGTGGCTAAACGGAACCCCTTTGGCCCTGTTGTGTAGATTAAATATACAATGCTGGCCACACTTTGCGCTGAGCGGGTCTTGCATCTGTACTGTGTTGTAAATAATCCTTGTGCAGTTCTTTTGCAGAAAAGTGTTGCCGTAGGAGTCGAAAAATTCGCCTGTCTTATCCGCACACACATACAAAGCCAACCAGTGCTCCCCAGGCTTATTTCGAGGGTGTGTATTCACAATGTACATGGCGGGTAAATTATCTAGTTTATCAGCCGGTAGCTCATCGCAGGCCACCGTTCCATAAAAGTAATTTGTGGTGTAAGGGTTGTTGCACAAAATAGCATCTAGTTCTCGGGTGTTCATGTTTAATAATAATCATACAAAACGTTCCTCCTCTGGTTCACTTCAATAATATTGTCGAAGCATGCGTAAACAATTAAATTAACGGTTCTGGGTAGCGGGGATCTGAATCTCATCTCCAGACGTATATTACCCGTCTTGATCAGGGATAGATGTTGGCTGCATCCTTCATCGGGGGTCAGATTGAATGCATAAAGTGTGTAGCCTTTTATGTATTCTTGACGATTTATACACAATGGTGAATCTTTCAGATGTCGCCCCGTTGCAAGTGTTAAACCATAAAATTCACGAACCGCTGAACCGGTTGTGTAATCTGGGGTAAAAGCCTTTGCCGGAATCTGAAGACCATCCATATTGAGTGATATATATTCGGCGTCATAATGTTTGAAATTGAAAGGGTTCTTATTGTAAACTCCTGTAAAAGCGTCGTTATCTACTAAACCTATGATGACCGATTTCGGTAATTGCCCCAAAAACAAATTTTCTTGATCGCAAACTCTAAGACCAGCCGCCAAGCTGAAAGTTTTAAGGCTAATTCGGTCAATAGGATATTTAACATTCGCTGTTAGTAGTGCCTGTGCATGGCCTAGTTTAACAGGGGGCGATGCCCCGATTTTTTTAACAAACATTGTTGCCGAGACTATTTTAAGCCTGTACTGTTGTTGTTGTGCATCAGCGGTCATTAGGCAGAATCATCCTTACAACGCACCATCTTGATTTTAATATCGACACCGTTTATAAGTAGTCTCTCCTGAAAAAACATGTCTGTGTGGATGGGTCCGAGCAATTCAAAAGTGTTGCTCGCCATGGTATATAGGGCTCTGCTTTTCAAACCGCTGTTGTCCCCCGCCGGGTCTGTTTCGTCCATATGGCCACCAGTATCCTTATAGAATAAGCCACTCGTAAATTGATTAGATATTGTGGCTTCAGAATAATTAAGTAGACATTCCATAATTGCTCTGTAGGGGTACGTATTGCTAGACTGGCTCACCAGCCTGTCACCCAGCGAAACATCCACCTGTGAAAAAATGGTCACTATGGGGTAATTAATAATCCCAACCTTGTCTGCGGCGGTGATATTGGTACCATCTGCACGGGTTATCTGACAGCGTAGGTATAATAGAGTGTTGTTTAAGTCAAGGTAATCTTCACCATTGCCGGCTATATAGAACTCGAGGGGGCCTGTGTCCGAAAGGGCTGACAGGGGGGATACTTCAACATAGATGTTCTTATCAATGCTTGTTTGCGTATACGGTACTGCGAAAAGGTCCAGTTCTGACTTCACACATTCCTCTGACATGTTGTGTATGAAGGCCATTTTTAAAAAATGTATCTACTTTTTCTCTTAACCTTCTTGGTGTGCTTTTTCACCCTCCGCGTGCTTTTCGTCACTGTGGCTCGACTGCTCACTGTGCGACGCTTTTTAGCTTTAGACCTGCTTGTCACACGCCCCCCTGGGGGCCTCTTACGTGCACGTCTTGTCATGACCATAAGCCCCGAACCTTCCTGGTCACCGGTGTTCAAACGACTCATCACAGCTTTGTTGACCACATCTTTGGCGATGTTCTTGGCTGCTGCTGTCAAATGTGGTTTGGCTATGTTGAAACCTTTCTTTAGTAGGGGTAAGGCCATTCGGAATAAACCTCGAAATAGTCCTCCAAGTCCACTGCCATACATAACACTAGCACCCTTATACCCCGGCAGTCCATTACCAGCCTGTTCCGTATAATAGGCTATATACCTATTTGGGTCTACGTAGAGGGGTGTCCTCGCCATTTTTATTCGTGATAGCGATATTTCACAGGCCTAAAGTGTAGTTTTATGTTGGCTTTGCCGTAAGTAAAGGCTATGTTCTCGTTCTGATCTGATTTCAGCTCAATTGTTATATCGTCAATGTGTTTCTTGCTGACATGTACGTAGTGTGGCTTCTCGTAAGAGATTGTGATTACGTCGTTGCTAGATCCTGTTATATGTACACATCGTAGCAATGGCACAAAACTATCTCCGACTCTCTGGTAGTCAATAATGACTGTGTATACATTCATTGTGTAGAACCCCGCCCGAATATCCGCTGGGTGGGGTGCCACAGGCTTTGCCCCCGATAAGGCAACATTTGACTCCAACCCCAGCATTCTGGCGAGCTTTCCGCTAGCCGACAGGGATAGATTTTCGTCTGCGCTAATATAAATTCTGTTTTTCATTACGGAGTGGCCCACCTCAATAGCCATTTTTTTCATCTTTAAACTTCTGTTAATCTCATCCACAAGCGCTTTCAGGCTCTTGTAATAACCCCAGCTTACTAGGACAACAGAGCTTGTGCCTTTTTTCGTGTCGCGCACGATAAAAGAGTTTTCGTCAGCCTTTAGCATGCACCATGTATAGGGGTATTGAATCTCCACCAAAGCAACCTCCCATTGTCCTCGTAATTCGAGGGCTCTTGCAAACTTTGTTGTGTAGCTTGAAATTTTATTCCCCGGATAAATATCTAGACACGCATTGCTCGGGAGAGTGACATAAAAACCGACGTCGTCCATGGTGTTCCCCTGATGATTTGGTCGGGTCTGTAAACTTTTCAACTCTTTTAGAGATCGACAACACGACTTTCGGGTATCCAGCTGTTAAATTTTTCGGGCCACCCCACCCATTTTACTAAAACAAACTTGTGTCTATTGTGCGTTTTCTCAGCAACAATTTTTTCAACCTTATAAGTTTTGTATTTTCCCACTATAACTTTTTGTAATTCAGCCTCATAAAACACACCGTCAATGTTCGTACCATCATAATCCTTCAATCTGTATACCGGCGGTCTTCTGTGAACCCTTTCAACAACCGTGAAATATTCATCTGTATATGTTTGTTCATATCCTTTTGCAAACTTCCCACGTACTTTGGAGACCCTGACTGTGTCACCCTCCTCAAACTTAAACTTTGGCTTTTTAGATTTTTTTGGAAAGAGACCATACATGTTTTTAAAAACTTTAAAAACATTATCTTTGTTTACTTCAAGGGGTTTCATTTTAATAGTGCTGTGATAGCTATTATTGTACCCCTGTACCAAGGCCGGCACAACATCTATATAGCGCCTTGTATTGTGGGCTGTAAAATAACGCCACATTCTCGTTTTCAACGTTCTATTGAAACGTTCAACCACCGATGCTTTAACATCTTCGTTATCTGTGGCAAAGTGTATTATTTTGTTACGTTTCATCAGACTTTGGAACATTTTATTGAAAAACTCTTTACCTTTATCTGTTTGTATTTTTTTAGGTTTTCGACCTTTTGCGAGAATGCTTTGAAAAGCCCTGTGCACTTCGGCAGCTGTCTTGTTTTTAAGAACACATACCCATGCATATTTTGACAATATATCTATACATGTTAGCATAAACTTCATATTATCATTATGTTCAGAGACATTTGACATGTCAACTAAATCGACCTGCCATTGTGAATCAATGTTACTCACTAAAACCCTGTTTCTTTTGAAATTGACTCTGATGGGTTTGTGTAATGTGTACGCATCTTCACCAGATAACCAAGCGGCAACTTTCTTGTCTGAGACTCTCAAATCTTTTGTATCACAAACACCCCTCTGTAGGCGCTTTTTGCCGCCATAAGACCCAGGGTTTTCTGGAGAATAATACACATCTTTCAGATGCTTATCAACATCCATCCTTACGGTTATAGAAGTAATGAAGCACAATATAAAAAACCACAGTATTTATTATTTCTTTTTTTTAATTTTTTAAACACAGATTTAATTTTACATTACAAGTGTGTATATGGCAATGTTTCGCCTTCAGAACATATGAACCACAGGTCTTCCTTCATGGAACCACAGGTCTTCCTTCATGGAACCCTCGATTTCCCAGAAGTCTGTATCGACCGCCTTAAAGACCTTCTCGCTGGCCGGGTCAAGCTCCATTCGTAGGATTTCATGCAGCTTGTCACGAATGTTTGTTTCCTCGCAAATTTCTGCAATAATCGTATCAACAGAACCCTGTATCCTCATAGGCTCGGGTTTAGCCACAAACAACTCCATGGCTTTGACAAGCAGAGGACTTAACCATGGTTTCTTCACTCTTGCAACGAAATTGTCAAAGTGGTATGCAAAATAGTGTGAGTCCGTCTCGGTTAAACAACTGTGTCTAAGCTGGCTTGGATGGTCAACTTCACACCCCAGGCATTGACTCTTCAGTTGTTGTTCAATAGCGCAGTCCAGAAGTCTCGCGATGATGATTTTCAAAAGTTTAATCATCGGCGTTGTTAGACAACCGTCTGTTTCACATTCTTGTATTTCGAACGAACCCGCGTATAAAGCATTGTCCACAGCGTTCAGTTCGTCAGCGAGCCACGGCCCCATAGTCCTCAATCATTGTATTGGCTTGTTCGATACAAAGTTCCAACAACGGCAGGTCATCAAAATGAAAACAAATTTGTACATCTGGGATTTTGGCTGATGCGAATTGCTCGCTAATAATCAGTCGATTAGCTTTTCTGCGTCTTGTAACACACACCACAGAGCAGACGGGTTCTTGCCAGCTTACAAAATTTCTACAACGATGTATATTATCGACAACATCGTGGTAACAGTTTTGGAATAGTCTCCATTCCTTAGGTTCGAAAGTCACAGAGTCTGTGTTCTCACCAAACAACTCGCCGTCACACATGTTGAAAAGGGTAATTCTTGGTACACCAGCCTCTGTGTGAAATTTATATCCACATTGGATATAGTCGCTACCAGTACAGGCCCAATCCTTGTACACGACGTCTGTACGTAGTCTGGATATAGCAGCAAAGGGTTTTCTTGGTGTTTGCAACACCGTGCTGTCAGCCTTCATAGCTTCTGGAGAGTTGGGTGTCGTAAGTTGTGCGTTCGCCATTTTCTGGTTGCTTTGACAAGTTACTGCTTCGATACCAGCTTCTGCTAAATATCTGTACTGAAAAGTCTGTCTTTTATGCCTGTCTTTTCGCCAGCAACACCTGTGGTATACACCCACAACCATCACATGGTGGATACCCCCCTCCCCACAGAAACCCCATCAATTATTTTGGCATATACCGTTTTCGCGCCAAAATCGCTACGTCAAATTCCAGCGTTGGTCTGCGTAAACATGCGTCAAACTCCACGTGACAAGACGTTTGGGTTTCGTATTCCTGTTTGATATACCCAAAAACATTCTCCGTCGGGGGCATTTTAGTCATATGCGATGTTGTCACACACACCACACTGTGGTCTCTTCTTCTTCTTCTTCTTCTTCTAACGGCAATAACTTCGCAGCCCCACGGAACCCCGGACATCGATACAATGACAGTGTTTTTTCGTTTTTCGTTTTAATTCTTTAAAACGTAACATATTCTTTTATTTAAATTATTTTCTTCATAGTCTTTCTTGCGAACCATTCTAGGCTTTTAAACGAGCTATCTCGCCTTTTGGACCTATCTTTGTCTATTTTTGCACAGTATTGTGAATTCACGGACTCCGAAATTTCTTCAAAGTTTTTGTCTACTGTCTCTATGTTCACGGGCTATGTATTGAGTTCGCCTTTCAGCGCAAGTGTTTTTCACGTTTTAACAACCAGCGGCTATGTATTGAGTTCGCCTTGTTTCCGTATAATGTTTTTTCAATATAGTCCACGGCTATTTTTCACGTTTTAACAAACTGCTTGAATTATTCTATTCTTTTTAACACGCGGCTGTTGCCGCTAACACAAACTGCTTTTTAAAAATAAAACTTAATTGCCGCTGCTACTACTGCTACAACTAACAACATATACATTTATACACCATTACTTTTTCACGATGTTTTTCAAATAAAAAAATGTACAACACAATACATTGCCAATATGTTTCCCTAAGCACCATGGCCCATCCATAAAAACAATTTACATTCGTCACAAAACCATTCACCAACGTTTACAACAATTCCCAATAAAATGACATCGCCAAACCCTTGAAACGAAAAACCCACAAACCCCCGCCCCGAATGACGATGCATAATCATAATCATAAAAAAAAATATATATATCCATTTTTATTCATAATTATAATTTTTCATAAACTCATTAATATTCATAAATTGACCTTTGACACCATCAATCATATTTTGACGTTTACCGAATGCTATATCTACTGGGGCTAGCTAGCCCATTCTACCTAACGCTCAAAATAAACAAAAAGAGAATTCATGGATACATCATGAACAGTAAGAATAAATAGCTACATTTTTAATCATGACGCAAATCCTGTTACAGAATGCAAGAGTAACTTGTATTTGGATCAAACAAGCATACAATGTCTATTATAGCAAACAGTAAATAACAACGCAAATAAAAACTTTATCAAAATAAAACCCATCATCAGATGGAAATGTGATTTTATGTGACACTACCGGCACGAGTAGTGCTTGTAAGTGATCGTTTCAGTCCTGACAAACATCTGTCACTCCCGGCAGAAACTAAGAGACATCCAGTGAAACAGTTTGTCGTAAACAGTAAGTTCAGTGTAACCCTAAAATAATGGGAATTTTTTATCCATACATTAAATGGTTTTTATTTGGGGTCTTAGTAAATCAACCCCTTAGTGTTGTAATTTTTTTAATTTTGAATTGTTACACAGCTGAATTGCACATTATTTTGATTGGCATTTCACACTTTCATGTGACACAAAGTTTGAATGTCCACATTGTCTTCTGATGGTAAGATGAAAAAACACAGGTCCAAGTTACATGAGAAAATTTAGGAAACATTAGGTAGCAATAGAACTTGTTTACTTTGTGTGTGCTAAGATAGCTAATATTGGTTGTTGTAACTTGGCCTCATTTTGATATCAATGCCTTTAACTGCAGGCCTAAATTTTGCAATTTTTAATGACTTATAGTGCTTTGAATGCGTAAGTAACTGCATTTTTGTACATTTCAAATGTTTTTTGATGAGATTAATTTGCGTAATGAACATAGTTCTATTTTTTTTTACACTGATTCCATAGGCGTTGATTTGGGTCAGGATGGTTGGGCCTCAACCAACTTTCTGGAAAAGCTGGAATATACTGACCAACATCGAGAGACATATTCATATAGGATGATACAGACAGTTTACCTGGTTAGTCCAGTTGTCGTTGTCATGCGCTAGATCGCAGTTTTTTTCGGTTCTCTGCTATTGCTATTTTTAATCAATTTTTTCCATACAAAATCTTGTATTTTGAATTTTGGAGCCAGCACCTTGTAGTTAGATACCTAACGTGTACCTATTGTTCTTTTATTGCAATTCCCATAATATTCACTCATCAAATCCAACATGTTAAACTCTAAACAGACTTGATTTGTGTACAACAAACAGCATGTTTTGTATATTGCCATTTGTTCATTTTATAGTCCTCCCTCCCCACTTGCTGTGCTTTTATTATCTTTACAAACAACACATGACATGATACACACTTTTCTTTCCACAGCCTAAATGACACAAAGAATAACAATAAGGCGATTACTAAAACAAACTGAGTTTGTGAAGAAAAATGTAATTGTTGTGTTTATTTGTAAGTGAATGTAAAAGACATGTTAATTAAATTCCGGCCAATATCTGGACCCCAAATATTGGATGATCATATGACATTATCGAAGCCTTGATTTTCATTTTGGAAGCCTTAAGAAACAGATAGAATTCTCTGGCATGTATAGCTTAATTTTGTTGAACATAAAGAACAACCTGCAGGCCATCATTAGTACCCAAAAAATTGTCAACTTGTTTTATTTTTTTTGAGTAAGCGAAGTAAATTAAAATGTAAATGTAATGTAAAAAATCTTTCCAAGTCCACCTAATTCTTAAAGACCTGGGGAAATACATAAAATAAGAATTGTTTTGTTTTAGATATTTCTTCTCGATTTTGTAGTCACTCAGTTCGAGATTCCTTTGACTTGGTTGATTATAGGGCAATGCGGATCAGCTGTTGGATCAGTGTCTTGGAGACTGGCTGTTAATGCACACAGCTGCTCTCAATAATTAATTATCTTCTTGTCCAATCAGGGTGTGATGACACCCTTCCTGTTGGGAATAAAAGAGGAAGAACAATTGAACTGAGTTTATTTCTGATCTTGCATGTTTTGCTACACATCTCATGGCAGTAGCTTATTTAGTAAGAAACTTTTATTAGATTAGCAGTATGAGTTTGTGATGGGGAAACAAAGCTTTCTGTCCCATTTTGTTGAAAATGGGTTGATTAATCAAAGCTTTGATTAACACTGTGCGCACTAGTGTTATCTGCTGGTCAGAATAATTTAGCGCATGTGTCAAACAAAGTTGGACATGAAGCAACTTGTGCATTCACCTTAAATGTTGTCCAGCAAATGTTATTATTTTTGGGGTATGAATAATTCTAAAATGAGCCTATTCCTACAGCCAGCGAACACACACCCTACCAAAAAAATGGCTACTATGTGTATATGTTTAGCACATTTAGCCTACCATCTTTTAATAAAACTGGTGAGTGGTTAGTGCGCTGCATTAACCATGAGGTTCACAAAAGGTGAAATACAACTAGGGTGACTAGATTCCCTGGAGGACTATGTAGACTACATAAAGCAATGAGAAGATGCAATAATGGCAATTACAGTCAGAAAACTCTTTGAAATATAGTAGGCTACCAGCCTACCACTGATAGCCTATACGGGACGGATTAAGATTCTCAGAATAAGTCACAACGTGGGAAAATTGGCTGAAATACGGTGCTGTCCCTGGAAAAACGGGACGTCTGGTCACCTATAATCTTGGATGATAGTGAGTGAGTTTCAATTGGGTTGTGAAGTGTTTTTGGTACTGAACAGTGAATTTGCTGTCGCCCACCACGTCTTCAAACCCACAGCTTGCTTCAAACCCGATACCAAAAACCGAAACCAAAACAGTAAGGTGGTTGTGTGACTAAATGAAGCTTCGGACGTAAATTACCATGCGCTTCTGATCATACGTAACTTCTGCACAGTTTTCGATAAGCTCCAGTAACGAGGATTGTATGAGTTTCTGTAGTCGAGTGGTTAGCATGTCGCATCTTGACGTGGAAGACCCGGGTTCGATACGCAGCTGAGTTTTAAAATTGGGTAGCCTAATGAGAAAATAAAGTGAAAATTAACTTAATTGGGTAATGAGGAAATAAAAATAAACACCTTTTGTGTTTGAGTGAGGAGGCTATGCTGACAGAAAATGTATGGTGACTTACAACAGGGAGATTGAAATGAAGTGAGATTCGTTTGGGCAATTAAGAGCTTCTGTTACTTAATGTGCATGTGCAGTGAATGTGCTTCTGTGACTGGGCTTGTGTAACTAGGCAGACCTGACGGGAAGTTAAATAAATAAATAAATAAATAAATAAAAGAAGGAAAAAAAATAATAAAAGATTTTTATTTAGGAACAAGATCTGCTCACTGAAGATGCTGGGGCGCACAAAAGTTGCAGAAATTGTGTGGATCAGTAGGATAGTGGGTCCTCTGAGCCTGGCATGTGGGGGTCACTGAGGTTATGTTGGACCTCCACAGTGGTGTCAGTGGCATTTTTTATTTTATTTTTTACTTTTCTTGTCTCCACCACATGGCTGTCCAAGAGCTGCCACAGATTTTCCCCTATGAAAATATTGATTAAAAATATTTATTGACATCGATTGCATGTTATTGTGTTTATAATATAATTATATGTCAACAACAATAAATAATAGATAAAAATAGAAGATTTTCACCTGAGGAGTTTGAAGGTCCAGCAAGTTGTGAAGTTGTAGCTGGTACTGGCTGAGCTGGTTGGGATGATGAGGCGTGTTCCGTTCTTGTGAGTTCCACAGTAGCTATGTCGAATGGATAAAGCACTCTCAGGCACTCGTTGGTGGCTTCATACTCCTCTGAGCTCAGAGGAATGACATCTGTCCTGAGCATAGCCAGCACTGCCTCTCTCTGGTCAAACAGGTGCTGCAACATTGCAAATGTGCTATTCCAGCATGTTTCCACCTTCTGGATTAGCTTCACATTTGATCTGCCCATCTGATCTTGCACTTGGCTTAGCATCTCCTTTGCTGCTGTGCTGGATCTGAAATACCCTACTAATTTCTGTGCTCTGGCACAAATGTCCTCTAACCCATCTGTCTGATCAAGGGACTTCTTCACCACCAGATTCAAAGAATGGGCTATGCAAGTTGCATGCTGGAGTTTCAGATGGTTGACACATGCAATCATGTTTGATGCATCAGTGTCAATGCACCTCACCTTCCCCTGGATACCCCACTGTTCCATGAGGGATTGTTTGACCTCCGCTATGTTCTCTGCCGTGTGAGCTTTTGGGAATGTCATGGTGATTAGTGCCTCGTCCAAGTTCCCCCCCCCCCCCCCCCCCCTGGATTCTACAACAAAATAATGTATTCATGATTTTTATTATTATTTTCAAACATCATGACTGTGTATTACTCTACATTTGTTTATTTCAATATGGAAATGACCAAGCTCAAATAAAGGGCAATTGGCTTTCTCTGCAATTAATAATTTCCTATCATGATTGCAATAATTTGAGGAATGATGACTATGATTGCAAGCCATATATGAGCAACTTCAATGATATATCGGTACCAATACCAAGAGATCATGGGGTCTCTTAATTTGTAATGACTGGAATGGATTTAATGAAATGTGGTTGTGTTTAATGGCATTAAATTTTGCCATACCCAGATGCAACCACCACTAATATCAATTTTAAAGTATTTCACATAATCTGGCTTGTTTCTAGCCTATTAACTGGCATTGAATGCTCATGCCTTGTGCGATAGTGCCTCAGCATTGACGACGCAATGTTGTTGAACGCCAACTGCTGAGGGCACCGCAAGCACTGGACCTAAGAAATCACATATCTGTATTTGTTACATCACTGCATATTCTATTGTAATGACCACGGGTGGTACTCTAGTCCTAGTCCTGGTCTGAGGGAACAGTGTTCGATTGTTACTCCCGAATTTGCGATGATTATGATTATTGTTGCTGCTATTGTTAATGTATAGCAATCCAAACTATAGGATTTGATATTAGTACACATAGCCTACCTTGTTAGGAGATGTTCATTCAAAACATGGGAACATTATCTTCTGCGCTGGTTCAATTTTTGCTTCTCAAATAAACGCTCTAACAACCTCTGACTCACAACCCTTTCTTTCCAACCTACAACCCTCGAAGCACCCTGGGATTCTGTTAAATTTATAGGGTATCCCGCCACGTCTTCAAACCCGACACCAAAACTGTGACTAAACGAAGCTTCAGACGTCATTGATCACGTGCTTCTGATCATACGAAACGAGCATCGGCACAGTGCTTTGGATTAAACTGCTTCACATTTTCGATGCATGCTCCGAAGCTTCGGTATCAAGCGTAACATCACTAGTAAGAGTTAGTGATGGGCAGGGCAAAGCTTTCCGAAACAATGACACAATTGAATCGATTGTGTTCGTTAGTTGTCAGTGTCATGAAGCATTTTACACCTGTCTCTCTAATTACAGCTCCTGGTCAATAAATATTCATGACATTACTCTTCACATCAGTGATATATTGAAATTACTGAAACCCGGCCTCTTTACTGTGAGGGATTATGTCGCAGCGCCACACAGAGATCCTGCGGGTTATAGCGAACTATAAGGATATTTTAGGATGAGGGAAATCATAAATGAGGACCTTAAGAAAAGCTGCTTGCTGCACCAAGCTGTAAGGGAATTTTAACAAGACCTTATGAAGTCTTCAGAGGACTGGCTGTGTATACCCGGGCTGCATTCCAATCGCATTTTTTAGCCGTCCTCTCTCCTTGGTCCTCGTCTGACCCGGAAATCGATCGAGGTCCGCCATCTTTAACCTCTTGGTGCAAATGGCATATTTGGTCAATCTTGGGGGTACTCTGTTTAAGGCTTTATAACTCCAGGTGTGAGCATCACATAAACTTGGTAAATGGCTTAAATGAAACAAACCCGGTGTACCATTTTTTGTACAAACTTTGATTTGTTTATTTTCATAATTTAAGTCAAAATAAAGTGCCGGAAATGCAAGCAAAACTTTGCAAAAAATGCAACAAAATATATATTTCTTCAAAATACTGAGAGCTACATAAATGAAACAGGTAAAACTACACATTTCCTGGATCATAAACTCCTTGTCCACAAGCATTCAATAATCGCAGGGTGATATACAGAACTACTAAAGATCTATGACACAAAATGTAAGCAGTGTAGCCTGATGTACCCAGGGTCTCCAAACCTATCCAAATTGGCTAAAATGTGAATAGCTGTAAATCTTAAACTAATCATACATTTCAGTGCAAATCAACCGTTTTGACTCTTAACTCACCTTTTTATCATTTTCATGTGGGAATTATTTTGGATCAGTACAGGGGGGTGGATATCTAGGTGTCCAATAACCTACCCAAAACCTCCAAGAAATTATTAAAAAGCCTTTTGTCCTTTATAAAGCATATACATTTTCCCTTACGATCACTTAATGGATGAAAACATTGATATTGCACAGTTTCAGTTCAGTGTTTGATGCCAAGTGTGCCATTTTTTCACCATTATCCTTCATATACTGCTTCATCCTGTGCGGTGCCTTCGTAAGGATGCTGTAAGGATCTGGTCCTGCAGTGGCTTCACTCTGAACAGTAGAGGGCACTGCTGGAGTGGCAGAGGTGGAGGGTCAAGCATGTTATAGGAACAAATTACATAATGCAGAAGCATTATAACACTGTGGTACACACAGCTAAATATGAAATCATTCACTCTTGTACTTCAGTAAACACTTTCTTCTGTATGCTACATTATGTTATATTCTGTTGCGTGCTCTAGGATGGCATTACTCTGTAGTGTGTTTCACAACTGTTGCTTATTTATTTTATTCATTTATTTTACATTCATCTTGCACACATCTGGACACAGTAAATTTGAATACATATTTTACATTCCCTAAGTGAAAAGCATCACCCATGGATATACTAATACCCCATAGAGTACATTATGCACAAATAAATTACAATACAATAAAATAATATCGAAAACACTGCCAATGTTCTAGCTTCACGGCAAATCGAGGCATAAAATATAACGTACGACTGAGCAACCAAACAGAACAGCGCTAAAATACTCAATTTCATTGTGAATGCTATGAATTCTAACAAAGCAGGCCGCCACTACGCGAACGGCACGAACACAATAGTATCATTACATTACAGTTATTTGGCAGACGCGTTTATCCAAAGCGACGTACAATAAGTGCATATTGAAGGTCATAGACACAATCTACAAAGCAAAGTCAAGAAAGCGCTACTTTCTCACAACGTAGGAGCTATCGCTAGTCATCAACCGAATACAGTCAGCTATACATTCTAAGTCACGAAAGCGCTACTTTCTCACAACGTAGGAGCTATCGCTAGTCATCAACCGAATACAGTCAGCTATACATTCTAAGTCACGAAAGCGCTACTTTCTCACAACGTAGGAGCTATCGCTAGTCATCAACCGAATACAGTCAGCTATACATTCTAAGTCACGAAAGCGCTACTTTCTCACAACGTAGGAGCTATCGCTAGTCATCAACCGAATACAGTCAGCTATACATTCTAAGTCACGAAAGCGCTACTTTCTCACAACGTAGGAGCTATCGCTAGTCATCAACCGAATACAGTCAGCTATACATTCTAAGCTATGAGATAGCTAAACCAAATAGAAAATAAAAAATAAACGGAAAGAACGTACTATATAATTGACCTTATACATGTAGTTATTCAAGGTGGAGTCTGAAAAAGTGTGCTTTCAAATATGTTCAGCATTATTAGCAGTGGTTAACAGTGGTCTATTACGACCGATGCAAATACAAAAATAACGAAAATATAGCACGCAGTGGAAAAACGAATGTATATAATCAAAATATTACAAGCAGTAATACTTACATGTCGAGGAGGATATCTTCCCCATATTGATAGGCACCTCTTCCACAGAATCTATGCTACAGGGATTAGAAGAATCTCTGTTGCTGTCCTCTTCTGACCGACTTCGGAGGAAAACTGCTAAAAAGTCACTTCAAAGGTGCGCGCAGTTTTATTGCGTAATACCAATTGCGTCATACCAAATGCGTCAAACCAAATGCGTCATCTGCGCATGCCTGCGTAAAATTGTCGTGATATAACAAGTATTGCAGTTACGCTCGCCCTTAAATAGTTAATCCAAGCTTTCAATTACACATGTAAATTACTTTTGGGGAAGTTTATCGTGCCTTCTATTGGATAAAACCATCGTCGATCAAACCAGAATAAAATTGATAGCGTCACAACGGAGCAATCAGGAAGTGGGTTTTACGCAGAGCTAGTTTAGGTTGTGTAATCGTGTTCAAATGCGCTGTGTATTTTTCCAACGGATTGTCCAAGACAATAAATGACCACGGAATCTTGAAAGGGACATATCTAGAGATATGACATTAGAGAATGATTCCACTTGTTTATGTAGGTATTGATTGAGCAGCGATTTGCACCGCTGTTTTTGCATAAGGTGGGTTTATCTGGTTGCTATGACGGTATTCTAATATTATATGATGAATACATATATTTATGAACTCCAACATAGACGCTATTGCCCACTATGTCACGCATGGGTAGGTATAGGCTGGGTGGGGAGTGCTTGTTAAATGGACTTGCTACGGAAAGATAGTGACACTTAGAAACTACGCATTGGCCAGAAATCGTCGCGAATCGTCTACCAATAAAGTTAAAATACCGCGTTTGGGTTTTCCACTAATAGTTTGGCTGCAGGAGCAACACGTGTCTCAGTTGCGTAAAACGGTCTCGCAGGCGCGACTATCTAGACTATCAGAGCTAAGGGGTTACGGACATCCCAAACCGCTAAATGCTCCACCGAGGAGCGAGCAGTGGGGAAAGAGGAGGCTCCCGGAGAATCCTTCAGTGAGGAAACACGAGTGCAGCCTTTGCGGAAGTCTTTACTCAGAACGCGTGACGTGTTTCATCACATCTGCCACAGTTGAAAACATGGCGGGACCTCTCGTACACAAATGTAAGTGCTTATCGTTCCTTTCAATTTAATTTATAAAGCGCTTTCATTTATAATGTCACTCGTTCTTTCGGACAAACGAAAGGCAAGTTTATTCATGAAAAAAGACAACAAATATTGTAGTTCAGCGTGTAAGCGTAACATTTAGGACATGTTTCTGTCCCATATAGTTGTTTGTTAGCTAACGTTACTGCATAGGAAACGCAAGCTTCAATTAACCCATGTCCTTTCAAAACTGTATACAATTGTATATTGTACGCTATGCAATAGGCTGTTACGTTTAGCCTATGTTCACACTGTTGAATGCATCCCGGCAAGTAGGCTAACTGAAATAGGCTCGACAGTCGCTGCTCGATTTCCAGTGTAACAACTGAAACATGAACACGCAGCTGCTTTGCGTTTAAAATATATTTTTCCTCACTCTTGTATGACAGAAATAATGTCATTTCAGTCTATGTTATTGCATTTGCTGTCTTTGACTGATGAAATGCACATTAGGCTAGCTTATTAGGATAGGCTACTATTTTGCATCATGTAGCCTACTTACATATGTCATGTCTGAATTATGGGCTTGTGAAGCCCCTTGACACATGTCGTTGTGATTTAGGGCTATACACAGACATTACTAGCTGGTTTTTACTTGCAGGTCTGTTGTGTCATTTACAGGGACAGATGAGAGCACCCTCAGCCTCATTCGGCTGAGGTGTGAGAATGAGAATCTGTTTACGGGGAAGAGGCATGTAGCAAAGAAAGCTTGGGGGTGAGTCATTAGTGACATTCTATAATGTGTGATGTCACATAGAACTAAAATATGTTACACAGAAACATTGGCAATAAGCCATTTTTTATGTTCTTGCAGGACCATGTCACTGTCCATATTGGTGTTCCTACATGTCATAGATTAATGTTGACGGAATCACTCCTCAGCACCATGATTCATGTCTTGTGTTGAAGTAGTTAATTGTATGCAAATTACAACTTCTGATATCCCTAATGTAAGTGTGATGGCAAGAGGCATGCCTACCCCTGTAAATGGATAACACATAAACATGTTATGGCATGGCAGTAATTGTTGTAGGGCACTTGGGTATGGTATGGTAACGTTGTTTTCCTCAGTGAAATTCTTCAGCAGATGGGCCTACAGGGCCAGATGAGCCCTGCCCAAATATCCAAAAAATGGGACAACCTCAAGGCAAAATATAAGGTGAAGCTTCAATTTCTGATGTTGTTCTTTAGCAAATTTTAGTTTATCTTACATCGTGAAACACTATTCTGCCTGAGCAATTGGCTCACGGCTCACCTTCACCCTTACATCTGTCCTTGTAGGCCCTCAGATGCCCTGCTACAGGGACGGGGACAGACAGGGGAGAGGCCACAGCAGCCACATGGCTGTGGTTTACTGCAATGCATGAGGCCATCGGGGGGAGGCCATCTATTGATCCTCCTGTCCTGATGGACTCATGTGTTGCTGAAAACCCGGCACATGTGGCTGATGAGGCCTCAATTGGCACTGGCTCATCTCTTCCTGGATTTGGGGTGGTCACTTGTAGCCGGGCGTGTGTGGAGGAAGAGGATGCACAGCCTGGCTCAAGTAGCCTCCCACTGGAGGATGATGATGGGCCATCCACCTCTGCCTGTCCCCCACCCCCCAAAAGGAGAAGGACCAGTGAGGGAGCCGTTCTTCAGTTCCTCAGGGAAGAGGCTGCCAGAGAGGAGGAGCGGTTCCGGGCAACCCAAGAAAGCTCCAACAAACTTTTGGAAATTTTCGATAAAATGTTGAATAAAATGTAAATAGTTCACATAAGTGTTTGTCAATTTGTTACTTGTGTTTTTACCTTTTAAGATATAGTTGTCATCTGAGTGACCCCTTCTGCAGCACAGAACAATTTGGGAGAAAAGAAAGACACAAATACTAACAAAAACTACTACTTTGCTGATCGTGTAAGCTTCAGGAGGGTAATAGTTGGGCTATTTCTGGCTTATCGGTCTCTTTACTGGTAACTTCAAATGAATGTCTTCCTTTTTGTAAATTCAAAGTAGTCAGCCTACATTCATTAATGAATGTATGATTTGCAGTCATTATATAAATTTACAGTTTATCTATTACTGTAATTATGTACTCTTAATTACACTTCTTGATTTGTTGCTTCCACCAGGTTACTGTCCGACTGACCTATGGATGAATTACGTGATTGATTTGAGGATTGTCATTTCTAATAATTATGAAATGATGTGAAATATATTTTTACTGCAGGATAAGTGAGGGGTTCTACCATGCAATATAGCCTGTGTTCAGTATTCAGAGCTCTGAACATTTTAACAAGGGCACTGACTGTTGGAAAATAGACATTTTACAGAATCCTCACTTCCCCAACAGGTGGTTGACATACATTGGTGTCAAAGTGGTATGCTTAGTGTGTTTTTAAATAAATAAAGGTTATAATGGAAATGTGGCACAGAAAAGATGTATGAAACGGATATGTTAGTATCGAGAAGTGATTTTATTCACATTAACATAACAAATAAAACATGTGGATGAGCACTATGGACAGAGAGAGGGGCTGCAAGGGATAATATACAAACATAAAAAACGAACACACTAACAAAAAGCTCTCCTGTATAAATAATAATTTTAAAAATTGACAAATTACATATAATCATGTTCGTTGAGTGCTACTGGACGCACATTTGGAGCAGACAGTTGCCCCGCCAGTCGGTCTCGCCGGCCATGTCCGCTTTGTTCCCCCCTCACTGGATGTGGTGGAGCCACACCGATGTCAGTAAAACCCTCAACGGCCTCAAGGATGTCCCCCTTCGTCAGGCAGATGTTGTGGAGCACAACACATGCGGTGATGACCGTGGGTACAAAGGTGTGGTCCACCTCCAGAGCCTTGAACAGCAGGCACCTCCAACGCGTCTTCAACATGCCAAAGGCTCGCTCAATTATGGAACGAGCCTTGGCATGGTGCTGATTGAAGCGGCTCTGTACCCTCCCTTGCAGTGGCTCCCGATATGGGGTGATGATGGCCACAGGATGGTCGATGCAGGGGTAGCCACCATCCCCCACAATGAAGTACCCTGGAGGTAGGGGCGGACAATATGGACAAAATTGCAATAATCACAGCAGTACATCACAATCGATGTGTTGGGTCATTTTCGAGTGTTTTCAAGTCACATTCATCTTCACACTGAATGTAATGGATATAGCCTGTGGTTCTGGGAGACCAAAATTCTATAAGTATCTTCGATTAAAATAAGTCCATAATTTCACATGTCATGCAGTCAGCTTTCATTAAGTAACTTCTCACAATTACAGGACAACTGGAAAGCACAATATGTCTATGAGAATGTGGGACAATATATAGCCCTACCTGGAGGAGGATACAGAGCCTCTTTGTAGATCCTGCTGTTTTTCAAGACTCTGGTGTCATGGACAGAGCCAGGATACCCCACAAAGGTGTTAAGAAACCTCCCCTTCCCATCACATACTGCCTGCATCTGTATGGATGGGAAGAGCTTCCTATTGAGGTAATCCTGACTGCTGGGTCCAGAGGGGGTCTTGATGCGGACATGGCAGCCGTCGATGGCACCCACACAATTGGAGAACACCGGGCTGTTGGCCAGCTGCGAAAATGCTTGGCCAACCTCCCGTAGTTCTCCAGCAGTGGGCAGCCGAATGACCTCCTGGCGAAGGGCAGCAATCTGCTTCACTCCAATGTGGACCAGTCGCCACACGGTGGTCTTGGGCATCTGGAAGGCCCGGCACACCACACTGTAGGACAAACCGTGTGCCAGCCAGTACACGGTTGCCAGGACCCTAATGTGGTGTGCCCAGCCATGTCTCCCCTCACGCGGCAGTAGCATTATTAATGCTTCCATAGAGCCGCGGCTCAGACGGTAGTCTGCTATGAGGTCCTGGTCCCCATCAAAATACAGCTGGAGCACTGGCACAGTGGCATTTAATTGGGCATAATGCCCAGCTGATGAATCGTCGACCTAAACAAAAATAAAATGAAATACATGAAGTGTGTACATGCAGCCTACAGTTCACACAAGTTGATTGGTTGATTAACACCAAACCACAGTAGCCAAATGTACAGTTTGTAGTCCTACATGCAGGTAATTAAGTGGTATTATAGAACATGTAATTACGATACGTGCATGACATAACTTTGCTGTAGCCCATATTTATCCAGGTGAATTGTACTCCACCCACTGTTAAATACTTATCAATGTCCATGTTTGTTCAGGAGCACTGTTTTATGACTACTGTTGAGAATACGTGATTCTTACCTCAGTTAGGAACAGGATGGCGCGACGCAGTCGCGATCTCCTCAACTGGCAACGCCACTGTTCTTGCTGAAGCCGGTGCCAAGCGTTCAGTCCTAACGCTAGGTTCATTGCGAACACGTTCATTTTGTATATGTAATATAATAGCCTGTAAGTGCGCGATCTAAGTTTTGAAATCAGTATTTGTCGCTTAAATACCATCGGATCATTCATGCTTGATTACTTAATAAAACGGCATCAGCTGGGTTATTGACTGGAAGCTCTTTAATAATTGGATACCGCAGCTGATTTGATGGGACTGCATGATATGAAGCCAAATGACTCGTGTCATTTGTAATGTGCTCCGATTTTAACGAACAAACATGCGTTCAAGTCCATTGATGAATTGCTGGGACTGGCCATTGAGCGCGTGGAATATAGGCGTAGCCTACTTACAATTTTAATTATTCTTCGTGTGATCTTTATTCACACAGTAATAAATAGCCGGTTGTTGTGGATGTGTTAATGGGACACTGTACGTCAAACACAAACACCTGTAATTGAGAGACAATATCCCTATTTCCCATGTCATTTTCACATCTGTCAAATTCCACGGGAGAAAATCATTGAAAATAATTGTGATTACTTCACAGTGCAATATAGCGTCAAATACAACAATAGCTTATACCATTTTGCATGCAAAAACAAGCTCAGAGATAAAAATACGATAGGCTACAGAACAATCCGTTAGCCTTCATGGCCACTGACAGGTGATACGGCTTTCTTTCTTTTTTTGACAGGTGATACAGCTGTGCAACACGTCATTAGTAATTGACGTCGCTTCAGCTGACGCTTGACTGAGCAAGGACGTTCCATTTGCTTAATTCATGTTGCCTTGGTTGCTGCGTCCTCGTATGTGATCCTTGGATCCTTTCCTTATGGCCTCCACTGGGTGGAGCTAATGAGCGAGGAAAGGACCGAGGAAAAGATGCAAGCAGTAAAAATATGGGATTGGAATGCAGCCCCAGTGTTTATCTGATGCATATGCCTTGGTGCAGAGCAGTATGCTTGTGCCTTGGTGCCCCGGCCCACCCTGCTGGCTCTCCCTCAGAGTTTCAGAGCTTGAGCGGACAGTTTTACCTTTTTGTGAGGCCCCACATCAGTCCAAATTGTCTCCGGTGTAAAAGTAAAATTCTTTCATTTATCAGTCTGGCTTTGAGGCACTAGAAACATCTTTTGCACATTACATTCAAATAGTTATGTTTAATGCCTGCAGACATTACTCTTTAGTAACTACCGGCCACTGTAGAGCATGCAGTTCTGATGAAGTATTCCTCAGGTGTCTGTGCTTTTAAGTCCACTTAAAGAGAGCCATAAGATTTTCTGGTCACATGCACATTTTTCTTTTTTGTGGGTTATCAAATTTTTATTTGAAGTAAGTACAATAATACCCCCCGAGCTGATGACAGATCAGAATGAGAACATAAGCTTTACTTACGGCAAAGCCATAAAACTGCACTTTAGGCCTGTGAAATATCACTATCACGAATAAAAATGGCAAGGGCACCCCTCTACGTAGACCCAAATAGGTATATAGCCTATTATACAGAACAAGCCGGTAATGGTGCGAGTGTTATGTACGGTACCAGTCTTGGAGGATTTTTTCGAGGTGTATTCCGAATGGCCTTGCCCCTTCTAAAGAAAGGTTTCAACATAGCCAGACCGCATTTGACGGTCGCGGCTAAGAACATAGCCGTAGAAGTGGTCAATAAAGCTGTGATGACATCGTTTGAACGCCGGTGACCAGGAAGGATCTGGCTTTATGGTCATGACAAGACATTCACAGAAGAGACCTCCAGGGGGGCGTGACTCAAGCAGGTCTAATCCTAAAAAACAACGGACAGTAAACATTCGGGCCGCAGTTACGAAAAACAACATGTCAGAGGAATGTATGAAGTCAGAACTGGACCTTTTCGCAGTACCGTATACACAAACGAGCATTGATAAGAACATCTACGTTGAAGTATCACCCCTGTCAGCCATTTCAGACACGGGCCCCCTAGTATTCTATATAGCCGGTATGCTATATATTCTATACAGTTTTTAAAGCTCTCATCACTGGCAGCAATAACCAAGTCATCAACCCATATCAATATTATCACTTTCTCATGTTCTGTTTCTCTCTTGTAAACACAATGATCAGCTGGGTTTTGTACAAAGTTGTTTTCACACAGATAATCATGAAGCATTTCGTTCCAGATTCGGCCTGATTGCTTTAATCAATTTAACGATTTCTCCAGTTTACACACCATTTTTTCACTCTTCTGAGATTTTACATCATACCCCTCTGGCTGTTCCATGTAAATTTCATAATCAATCGGTGCATGTAAGTAGGCAGTTTTAACATCCATCTGATGGAGAATTAGATCCTCTTGAGCAGCTTTCTGCATTAACACTCGCACACTGGTTAAGTTGGCAGTAGGAGAAAAAGTTTCTCCATAGTCTACACCCTTCTCCTGACTATACCCCTTGGCAACATAACGGGCCTTGTAATTTGCAGATCCATCAACATTGCTTTTGATAGCGTACACCCATCTACCCCCCACTGCCTTCTTGCCCTCAGGTAGTGTGGTCAGAGTAAATGTGTTGTTGTCCCTCAGTGATTTCATCTCCTCATCCATTGCATATACCCACTCTCTTGAGTTGGATGAATTCACAGCTTCTCTGAAAGTCTGAGGTAGATTAGAAACCATCTTATAGCAATAGTCAATGCTGATCTGCGCCTGATCACTCTCCACCCCATAGAAATCTGGCCTCCTTCTCTCTCTACCAGGGTATCTTCTCTCTCTACTCTGAGTATCTGGAGAATGTGATTCTGTCTTGACCTCAGCTGGCTGTAGGCTTATCTGGCTTGGGCCTGGCTTAGTCCCTGGGATGTCACACTGCTTGGGTTTGTCAGGGTCAAGTCTGGTTGTGCTAAACTGCACACCAACGTCATCGTCATCAGACACGTCATCAGTCTCCTGTCTGTCAACATTGGTCATGAACCTCACCAGTCTATGTTTCATCACCTTTCTACTGTCAGGATAGTACACCATATAGGCCGGACTGTTTTTGTCATACCCAACGAAGATGCCTTTGTCAGACTGAGTCTAACTTCTTCCTGTCCTGTCTATAGGCATAACACACAGTACCAAACTTCTGCATCCTAGACACATTGGGTCTCCTTTCTGTCAGCATAAAGTAAGTGAGTGAGTATGGTGCTGATGTCTCATGTCTGATTCTGTTCCTGCGAAGTAGAGCTTGATAACCCTGTCCAGTAAATTCAGTACCATTGTCAGACCTGATACATGTAACATTCCCATATGGGGCTATGTCAGCTAGGAACCTCTCTGTGGCGTTCACTGTGTCACTTTTGTGCTTCAGAAAGTACACAAACACTGCACTTGAGTAGTCATCAGTAAAGGAAAGTGCATACCTATAACCTTCTCTGGACTCTGGATCAATGGGGCCTGCCAAGTCAGTATGTACCAACTCTAAAGCTGACTTGGCCCTCACATCAGGCTTCCTGTTTCTGCTCTGAGTGAATTTACCTTGAACACACACTTCACATTGCATAGACTTGGATGCTTTACCCTTGATTGACATACCATCCACAACATTTTCTAACTTTTGAACATCATTAAAATTACAATGTCCGAAAATCTCATGCCAAGTCTGAATATCATGGCAACTCAAACATTGATCATCACAGTCATTGTTCATGTTCACTGGCACAATAGGCAAATAGAACAGTCTGTTATGTTCATGAATGAGAAAACGTGTACCGTCTTTGTACTGCAGGACGTCTTCACCCTCCTTGAAGATCACTGTTGCCCCGCTGGAAGTTGCAGCTTTCACGGAGAAGATGTCTTGGGGATAAGAGGGGATATACAGCGCCTGCTTCAGTGTGGCACTGAGGTGCCGCCCCCTGCTGTCGACCAGACACACCACTGCTTCTCCTTTACGCTCTGCAACCCCCTTGCACCTTGTGCCATCAGCCAGTTCCACGCAATGCGTCTCGGCTTGAAATCGATCGTCGAAGCTCTTGAACTTTGCCAGGTCGGTGATGATATGCGATGTCACACCGGTGTCCACCATTAGCCCCGTCCTGATGACACTGCTCCCCAGCTGACGATCACTGGTCACCACCTTGAAGGCAAAGGTGCTGTTGGTCTCCTCGTACACCCCGCGTGCGTTGTCCTGCCGCTGCTGTTTCCGTCCTCCTCGCCGTGTGGTACTCTTGCCCTGGCTGTACCACTGTTGACCACGCTGACACTGTCTTGCCTTGTGTCCTCTCTGGCCACAGCGGAAACACTCAATGTCCCCACTCTCAGTGCGCTGCACCCTCACACCTGCCGGGGCACTAGCCTTCGGTGGATGCGCCCGGGCCCCCATGACATTGTCTCCGGCCACAGCTGTGCGCATACCTTCAGTGTTCTCGTAACTCCGCAACTTTGTCTTAAAGTCCACAAAAGAGAGAGTCATCACTCTGAGTGACAAAAATGGAAAAAGGCTTGAATGATTCTGGCAGCCCCTTCAAAACCATTGCAACTAATAGTCCATCACTCAAAACCTCTTCACCAACACCTCGCTCTGCAACACCTGCTCCCGCGTCATCTCACTCTATCTCCAGGAACTCGTTGATCTCATGGGTGCTGGAGAGCTGCTTCTGGAGATCGTACAGACATCTGCGTTTGGGTCAGCTGGTGATCCCGCTCGGCCAACGCCCCACCCAGCTCCTCCACGCGCCGGGTCGCCTCCCCTTGCACCTCCTCCAGCCTGTGCGTTTCTGCACCGAGCGCTTGCTGTAGGAAGGTGCAGGATGCCTGCGTGGAGCACAGCGTGGCAGACAGCTCTGTGCTTCTCACCTCCACCTGGGCACGCTCCTCTTCTACCTCATTCAGCCGCTGCCTCAACACAGCCATCTCTGAGGTGAGGATGGTGATCTGCAGATTCAGGTCTCCCATCTGCTGCCGGGCCTCGTGCAGACGGGACGTCGTCTGGTCCAACTCATCCCGCATCATGGTGGTCCTGCCGTTTCTCAGATCCTGTAGGAGCCTCTTCTGATGGTCCTGGTCCAGCTCTAAGGCCTGGATCTTCTCCACTGCCTTCACATACAGCTCCCTGTAGATCGTGCCCTGGCTGAGCTCCGTATGGTCTGTTTGTACCAGTCTGTCTCTGAGGTCAGAGGGCGGGGCGCTGTGGTGCTTGTGAGCGTGTGCAGAAGCCAGCTGCTGGGACAGAGCCTCCACCATGATGTGTGTGGAGATGAGCCCCTGCTCAAGATCCCGCCGCGTCCATCATCATCTGGTCTCATAAAAGCTGTGCCATTATCAGCTTGGAAACCTCTTCTTGTAGCCATCATGAATTTAAGGATTTGTGAAGGCACGATGATATGGTAAAGAATTCAGGATTCTCTCATCAATTAACACCGGTAATGGTGAAGATTACCTTGACTTAAACAACACACTATTATAACTACGATGTCAGATAACCCATGCAGATGGATCCAATATTACTGCAGCTGACAAGGTTGTGATTATTAATTACCCCATAGCGACCATTTTTTCACAGGTGGATGTTTCACTGGGGGACAGGCTGGTGAGCCAGTCGAGCAACATGTACCCCTACAGAGCAATTATGGAATGTCTAGTTGATTATTCTGAAGCCACAATGTCTAATCAATTTACGGGCGACTTATTAAGGACACCAGTGGACATATGGATGAAACGGATCCTGCGGGGCCCAACAACGGCTTGAAAGAGAGCTCTACATACCACGGCGAGCAACACTTTTTAATTGCTCGGCCCCATACACACATTTTTTTTCAGGAGAGACTACTTCTAAACCGAGTCGATATTAAAATTAAGATGGTGCGTTGTAAGGATGATTTCTGCCTAATGAGCAAGAATGCTCATTAACAGTACAGTCTTAAAATTGTCTCTGCGACACTGTTTGTAAAAAAATATTATTTTTTTTTTTTAAATAATAAATAAATAAAATAATTAAAATCTCCACCCGTTAAGCTGGGACATGCACAGGCTCTGCTAACATCGAATGTTAAATATCCGATTGACCGCGTTAGAGTTTGCAATCAAGAATTTGTTTTTGGGTCAACTAGATAATGACACCTTTACAGGTGTTTACAACAAGAACCCTTTCAATTTCCAACATTATAAAGCTGAACATATATCCATAACTATGAAAGGGCACCAGATTCCAACCAAGGCATATACACCAAATTACATTACCGGTTATGCGGTTCGTGATTATTATTAATCATGAACACCACAGAACTAACTGCTATTTTGAGTAACAATCCTTACACAGTAAATAGCTTTTGGGACCGTAGCCTGCGATGAGCTACCGGATAATAAACTAAATTTACCCGCCGTGTACATTGTGAATACACACGCTCGAAATAAGCCTGGAGAACACTGGTTAGCATTGTATGTGTGTGCGGGTAAAAATGGCAAATATTTGCTCAGCGTAGTGTGGACAGCATTGCATATTTTATCTACACAACAGGACCAAAGGGGTTCAGTTTAGACAAATTATAGCCCTATACTCTGATAGCTTGAAACCATCTGATAGCTTGCATTGTTATTTTTCAAATTATGTTGAGAGAATATATTTGAATAAATGTCTTAAACATGTTAAACTGTACAGACTGCTTGCTGTGGTGAAATATTTAAGGTCTGTCACAGTTGTTGAGAAAAAATAAAAGAAAAAAAGTATGGCTTTTACTTTATGAATTTTAGTATAAAATAACAACATGTTAAACTTTACATTTTCATAATTTAAAACACACACTCAGCTTCAGAAATCTAACCACGCTGAATTGCCTACAACGGGGGATGAAGAAACGGCCTTAGGACCTGGTTCTGGTGTCATCGGGGTAAATGCGGCTGTATTTGGTGTTTTTTTTGGTGTTGATTTATCTTGTCGTGCACATTTTGATTAGGTATGACAGAAAGAGGCATGTTAAGCATAGCCATAGCCTCAATAAATTCACCCCAACCCCTGGGCCTTCTATAATCAGAAATCTTGTGAGGGGCTGTTATGTTCTTTATTATGTCCAACATATGCAAACCACTTACAGCTGTACCTTTAAACACAAACTCCCCTTCATCGTTCCACGTTACGACATTTCCTGATAGGGTTAAATGTTGTGTTTCGGAGTCACCTTGCTTGATCAGAGCTATGAAACACTGTAGAGCAATCGTGTACAGCTTTGCCTTCTCATGTGGACCCACATCAGTCCTTAATAAGATGTTACGTATGGTTTGATCCAAATCATTTTCAACAGTTTGTCGGATGGGTTCCGGTGTAAAAGTAAGATTCTTTAATTTGTCCATCTGACTTTGTGGCACCAGAAACATCTTTTGCGCATGCTCCATATTTTTAGCCGCCACCGCGACCAGCTATCAAACTGGTTAGAAACGGTATTGCAACACTCGGTAGAGGCAGAAGGAAACCACCCCTTTGATGAATCACTTTAAAAAAAAAATATATATATATATTTAATTGAGGTTTTTTTGTTAACCAACAGTTTAATGCCGGCCTTTTGTTTTCTTATTTTTTTCAGTTGTGTATTCGTTAGGGGAATATTTCCATGTAAAATATTGAGAGCTAGTTCACAAATTGTGTTTATGAGTTCATCAGAAGCTGGGCATTACCTTCAAATAGAGCTTTCGTTTAATACGAGTCGACATATTACTTTTTCTTTAGCACATAAACTACCGGCCACTCTGAAGCGTACAAACCAGTTCTGATGCGGTATTCCTCAGGCGTCGGTGCTTTTAAGTACACTAATAGGTATCCATCAGGTTCTGGTAGCATCATAAAAACATTGGAGGAAAAACTTTGAATGTCTGGGGTACATTTGTCAGGCCAAAACATTAACTTGCATTTTATCTCTTGGATTTTTGAACAAAACAATATAGTTTGCATTAAGATTTATTGTACGGCTGTTTCACCCCTGGAAGAAAAGATTCTGCACAAGATATATGATGCTTAGGTTTCTATGGTGTCTATACTTGGTAAAAGCTCTCTCAATTTCAGAGCTCTGACTGGCCGCTTGCATAAGATCATCAACAATGACCATATTGGTTTTGTGCAAAGGTAGCAAAACTTCATTGGTCAAAGATCCAGGAAGACAAAATGTACATTCTTTATTTTATGAAGCACTTCATCATACATGGGCTGCCAGCACGAATAAAACTATACAATGTTCTGGGGCACTTTTGACAATACATGTTGTGCATTTTCGAGCAGTGTTTCACTGTTTTCAAACTTTTACCACTGTTTGAGGGGCCTGAGATTATGCATGAAAAAGGATGTTGAAGACCATTGTCAAACCCAAGCACGTGTCTAGAATCCATATGGTAAGGTTTTGAAATCCGGGAGCAGTACCCTTTTGTTGTAAACTGTGCGTGTGTTGAGAGAGAAACCGCTCTTATCCCTAACAATTTATGTGTTGGTTGTAATTTCACGAGCTGGGGCCTCTGGATTCTGTACATAGTGTTGTACCAATTCTGTGAGGGATGAAAGATTGACAACTTGTATGATGTAGGGTTATACCTTTCACTTTCATGCAAGTTTTACCGAGCAGTGTTTTATTACCGTACGTCTTGGGTCATCCTGAAACAAATTCAACAATGTGATCACCGGGGTCTAGCTCGCTAGCTAATTCGCCCAAAAAATCACTGAGAGAAGGCATCCAGTCACCCAGACGGCTCAGATTACAGAATCTGTGTCGTGGTACAGAACCCTGTCAGGCATTTTGTCCATGACATCATAAAGTTCGAGCCGGGCATAAGCGGTGGTGAAGGCCGCGATGAACACATTGCTGTATCTGGGAAGTTTTGGGAAACCCTTTGTAAGTCTCCACTGGACCAGAGCTACTGTTTCTAAGAAATGAAAAGTGTGAGATGTCATACTCGTCTGAAAACATGAATTGCAGAAACTGTTCAGGATCATGGATCAAGGTTGTGTTTGTCTGCTTCTCTGACCAAATTTGCCCCAAAGACTATTTAAAAACAGTTTTGAAATTTGTCTCATGGCTTTGTTTACGGAAATATTGTTTTGGTCTAAACGGACGCCCTCCTTCTCCCAGTAACTCTGCACATATGCAGCCTTGTCAGAATCATCAGACACCCAAGAGGGGTAGCCTGATGATTCTTGTTTGGCCTTTAAATGTGTCTTAATGTAGTCACTGAAAAGAGACTCGGACCTATCTTGGAAATGCCATCATCATCATCTACCGCTTATCCGGAGTCGGGTCGCGGAGGCAGTAGGCTAAGCAGGGGGTTCCAGACGTTCTTCTCCCCAGCGACGCTTTCCCGCTCCTCCTGGGGGATCCCGAGGCGTTCCCAGGCCAGGAGAGATATATAATCTCTCCAGCGGGTTCTGGGTCTACCTCGGGGTCTCCGCCCAGTTGGACGTGCCCGGAACACCTCCGAAGGGAGGCGCCCGGGGGGCATCCTAATCAGATGCCCGAACCACGTCAGCTGGCTCCTTTCGATGCGAAGGAGCAGCGGCTCTACTCCGAGCTCCCTCCGGATGTCTGAGCTCCTCACCCTATCTCTAAGGCTGAGCCCGGCCACCCTACAGAGGAAGCTCATTTCGGCCGCTTGTATCTGTGATCTCGTTCTTTCGGTCACGCCCCAAAGTTCGTGACCATAAGTGAGGGTAGGAACGTAGATCGACTGGTAGACCGAGAGCTTCCCTCTTCACCACGACAGTCCGGCACAACGCCCGCATTACTGCGGATGCTGCACTGATCCGCCTGTCGACCTCCCGCTCCATTTTACCCTCACTCGTGAACAAGACCCCGAGATACTTGAACTCCTTCGCTTGGGGCAAAGACTCATTCCCAACCTGGAGGGAGCATTCCACCATTTTCCGGCAGAGAACCATGGCCTCAGACTTGGAGGTGCTGACTCATCCCGGCCGCTTCACACTCGGCTGCAAACCGCCCCAGTGCGTGCTGGAGGTCACGGTCCGATGAAGCCAGCAGAACAACGTCATCCGCAAAAAGCAGAGACTCAATTCTGAGGTCACCAAACCGGACACTCCTCACCTCGGCTGCGCCTTGAGATCCCGTCCATGAATACCACAAACAGGACCGGTGACAAGGGGCAGCCTTGGCGGAGTCCAACACCCACCGGGAATGCGCCTGACTTAGTGCCGAGGATGCGGACACAGCTCTCACTTTGGTCGTACAGGGATCGGATGGCTCGCAACAACGGCCCCGGTACCCCGTACTCCCGCAGGATCCCCCAGGGGACACGGTCGAAGGCCTTCTCCAAGTCCACAAAGCACATGTAGACTGGATGGGCAAACTCCCATGACCCCCCGAGCAACCCTGCTAGGCTAAAGAGCTGGTCCACTGTTCCACGGCCAGGGCAAAAGCCACATTGCTCCTCCTGAATCTGAGGTTCGTTTCCAGCACCCTCGAGTAAACTTTCCTGGGGAGGCTGAGAAGTGTGATACCCCGATAATTGGAGCACACCCTCCGGTCCCCCTTCTTGAAGATGGGGACCACCACCCCGGTCTGCCACTCCGCAGGCACTGTCCCCAACTTCCACGCGACACTGAAGAGGCGTGTCAGCCAAGACAGCCTAACAATATCCAGAGCCCTCAGCATCTCAGGGCGAATCTCATCCACCCCCGGCAACTTGCCACTGCGGAGCTTTTTGACTACCTCAGCGACTTCAGCGACTACCTCAGCGACTTCCGCCACAGAGGGCGTGTTGGTCGGGTTCAGAAGCTCCTCGAAGTGCTCTTTCCACCGCCCGACCTTCCCCAGTCCGGGTCAACAGTTCTCCTCCCCTGCTGAACACAGCCTGGGTCAAGCACTGCTTTCCCTTTCTGAGGTGTCGGATGGTTTGCCAGATCTTCCTCGAGGCCTAGGATACCCGGGTTTTTACCTCAGTGACTGCCGAAGCCGCAGCCCTTCTGGCCCTCCGGTACCTGTCTGCTGCTTCAGGAGACCCCCGAGCCAACCAAGCCCGAAAGGCCTCCTTCTTCAGCTTGACGGCTTCCCTCACCGCTGGTGTCCACCAGCGAGTTCTGGGGTTGCCGCCACGACAGGCACTGATGGCCTTCTGGCCACAGCTCCTGCCCGCCGCCTCGACAATGGAGGCTTTGAACATGGCCCACTCAGACTCCATGTCCCCAGCCTCCCCCGGGAAACACGAGAAATTCCTCCGGAGGTGGGAGTTGAAGACCCTGCGGACGGGGGCCTCCGCCAGACGTTCCCAGATCACCCTCACTACACGTTTGGGTTTACCGGGTCTGTCCGGCGGTCTGTCCGGCAGTCTCCCCGGCCACCTGATCCAACTCACCACCAGGTGGTGATCGGTTAACAGCTCTGCTCCTCTCTTCACCCGAGTGTCCAAGACATACGGCCGCAGATCTGATAATACGACCACAAAGTCGATCATCGCTCTTTAGCCTAAGGTGCTCTGGTACCAGGTACACTTATAGGCCACCCTATGCTCGAACATGGTGTTCGTTATGGACAATCCATGACCAGCACAGTAGTCCAATAACAAAACACCACTCGGGTTAAGATCAGGCAGGCCGTTCCTCCCAATCACCCCCTTCCAGGTTTCTCCGTCGTTGCCCACGTGAGCGTTTAAGTCACCCAGCAGAACTATGGAGTCCCCGGGCGGGACACTTTCCAGTATGCCCCCCAGTGACTCCAAGAAGGCCGGATACTCCGAACTGCCGTTTGGTGCATAAGCACAAACAGCAGTCAGAGCTTTCCCCTCGGCGACACGTAGTCGCAGAGAGGCGACCCTCTCATTCCCTGGGTGAAACTCCAACACAGTGGCGCTCAGCCGGGGGCTTGTGAGTATCCCCACACCCGCCCGGCGCCTCTCACCCTGGGCAACTCCGGAGAAGAATAGGGTCCAGCCCCTCTCCAAGAGTTTGGTTCCGGAGCCAGTGCTGTGCGTGGACGTGAGCCCAACTATATCTAGTTGGTACCGCTCCACCTCCCGCACCATCTCCGGCTCCTTCCCCGCCAGCGAGGTGACGTTCCACGTCCCCATAACCAGTCTGCGACGTTGGGGATCAGCATGCCCGGATCCCCACCTTCGCCCACCGCCCATCTGGCAAAGCACCCGACTCCCATGCCAATCCCTGCGGGTGGTGAGCCCACATGGTGGCGGCCCCACGTTCCCTTTTCGGGCTGTGCCCGGCCGGGCCCCATGGGGTAAGGCCCGGCCACCAGACGCTCGCCGACGGGCTCCCCCCCCGGGGTCTGGCTCCAGGAGGGTGCCCCGGTTTCCCTATTCCGGGCGAGGTTATCTGGTACTGATGAGGCCGTGTCATGGAAGTCTTTGAATCGCTCTTTGTCTGGTCCCTCCCCCTGAATCAATTTGCCTTGGGAACCCCTACCAGGGGCTAATGCCCCCGACAACATAGCTCCAAGGATCACAGGGACACACAAACCTCTCCACCACGATAAGGTGGTGATTCCTTGGAGAGGTTTGTTAGTCACTGAAAAGACTCGGTCCTATCTTGGAAATGCCAGATTTCAAAAATTGTCGATGATGTAACCTTTTTCAATAGCTTTAATCAATTAAACGGGACACCATACACCTGGGGGAGAACGCATATCACCAGAATGTTTACAACAACCTTGATGCTCAGATTCCGCGCAGGACCGGAAAAGTGGAAACATTAATTTACCAGAGACTCTGTACGGTAACACTGTAAATCTGGAAACAGCAACTGAAATCACATCGAGGTCACCAAATTGTAAATCTCCGCGAAGCTAGACCAATGAGGGAATAGCTCGGAGTGAAGGTTTAAGCGTGATGTATTCCGCTATTGCTGTGGGAAAATGGAAAAGTTAAGAGAAATATTAATGTTCTTGCAACCGGGTGAGACTGCTCTTTAGATTCAGCATTATGATTCGGTAAATGTCAAAAAGTGATTGATTGTGTCAAAAGGTCAATGAAGGTTATGAAAAATTATAATTATGCATACAAATCAATTATTTTTATTATGATTATGTATTATAATTCGGTGTGGGGTTTACGTTTCAAGGGCTTGGTGATGTCATTTTATTGGGGATTGTTGTAAATTATTTTTATGGAGGACCTTGGTGCTTAGGGAAACATATTAGCTATTTATTGTGTTGTACTTTTTAAAAATTTTATTAGAAAAACATCGTGAAAAAGCGACAGCGTGTTAAAAAGAATAAAATAATTCAAGCAGGTTGTTAAAACGTGAAAAATAGCCGAGGACTATATCGAAAAAGCATTATATCGAAACATTTTAAAGGCGTGTTAGAAGCCTAGAAGGAAAAAAAAACTTAGCGTTGAAAGGCGAACTCAATACATAGCCAGTGAACATAGAAGATTTACGTGAATTTGCGATACTGTCCAAAATAGCAAACAAACGGATTAGATTCCAAAAATGCAGAGAGAGTTTTAAAAGAACGCCTAATCACCATCCTACAATAAACTAAATAAATCCAACATGGAAACACCAACATATTACATAACTTACTACTTTATATATTCTTAATGCTAACATTTTTCTTATAAATTAATCAAAATAACTTTACTTAAATTTAATAAATCATTATATCTTCCATTTCTTTCACATCCTTAATAAATGTTTATAACCATCATTTCTTTTTTAAATTTACATTCTATTCCTCAAATCTCTTTTCCCAAAAAACCCTATTTTATAACCTTATACAATTTTTTTTTACCCTAGTTTTCCACCCTTATTTCTGTATTTTATAAAACAATCCTTTTTTAATATTTATTAAAAATTAAAAAAAAATATAAACAAAATTAAAAAATCTTTTTAAAAAATTTAAATTTTAAAAAGCCAAAAACAAAAAAAAAAAAAAAAATTTCTTATATTTTTCACTCCAATTAAATCATCTTTATTCAACAACCCCTCGTTTTTACAAAACCATCTTAAGCCTATAAAATGAAAAATCATTATTAAACCCATTTCATTTGCAAAGTGTTTTCAAACTAAAATTTATAAATGATCAAAAAATATCACTCATCACTCTAAAATTATTCTACTAAAATCTTATTCATTCAAATAATATTCACACAACATTTATGTGATATAACAATAATTGAAATGCCATAATACTTAGTGTGTGAACAATGAGAGGTTAAATGTAAAATTACCTTACTTGAAAACGTCTGGACTAACAACAAAACGATCTAGTGATAAAATACATTTTAAACATTTCAAGAGATCTATTTCAAACAAATTAAATACAAAGACACATACTGTCCTGTCCTATTGTATAATTCCGTAATGGTTGCTAATTATTAATTTTAATTTTGGTTGTTATTTAGCTTTGTTTATAAACAAATTCAAAATTGAATCAAAAATTAAATTTTTAGCCTGTTTAAAATATAATATAAACTTTTTTCAATAACCTCTTTCCATTCTGTTCTATCCTAATATGATGCAAGAGCTAGTGTGGGAGTGGCTATATTGGTTGTGATTGTTCTTGGACAATGAAATTGTATGTAGCCTACACTTCCACCTTTTGTGTAATAGACTTTTATCATTTCTAAAGTGAAACATTAACCAATAGAGTATAAACAAATCATTTCATTGATTTATAAACATATTCTTGTAAAGAGTACCAGTTATCAATAAATGAATTGAAAATAAACATATTTAGTAAATTGTTAAATTCATTTCTAAATGTTATCTAAGCTTAGATTATTTTTGCTTGTACTAGTTAAGACTACAATTCAGTGGTCAAATATACATGCCATTTGGTTTTGCATGGGTAGGCCTAAATGTACTTTTACATTTAGATGCATGTTATGACCTCTTATGTTAAAATCTATCTGTTTTAACAGTCTAAAAAATCTATAAAAATACACATTCAGAATTGTCATTACAAGTTATTTTGATATTTCTGTGATACTCTATATTTCATATATGTACTAAATATAGCTTGTCATAAAAAAAAATAAAATATATAAAATATCTATACAATCAACCCACAACAAGAATATAATCTTTAAAAAGAAAAAAATAATATTAATATGACATATATAAATGTAGTGCATTTCAATATGTATAATACAGCAGTACTCTCACATTGTCAGTTTATACATGAATGGTTATTTTGTTTAAATGATGTGACTGTATATGATAATAACATATACTCAGCTTAGTTATCAATTTGAGAAAAAATTGAAAAGTTTTCCAGAATGCATTATGAATGTCTAATTAATATGTAAAAGACAGTTCTCAAAACCATTCACTTTATTGCACATCTGAGTAAATGATGTCAATTTCTTGTAGACCAAGCATATTTGTACCTCCAATCCACCTGTTGATGTCAACATGCTGTTGCACTCTGAAGGCATTAAAATCCAGCATTATGGTCATCTCTGTTCTGGTAAACTAAAATCGGCATAAGCTTTTGTCCACCATAACTTCTATTAAATCCAGGTCACACCATTCAGATTAATTTAGACAATAATCCCTCTCCATACCCCACCAAGCAATTCCTTTTAATGTCAAAATATTGTTAATCCAGACTAATCCTCTGACTAGAGATTATCTTCTCTGATTACAGCTAGACTCAAGGTCTTTTTGGATTATTTGTAACATTGGACCACAATATAAATACTGATGGTGCGTCCCCCATAAAGGGTTATAACCAAGAGAATCACCTACTCACATAAAGTGTCTCATAAGAGAAACAAACTATCAAAAATGTATCCAACAGTGTGCTATATGGTGTACAAAGACATGTTTTATTTAATCCCCTTTCATCAATAAGCACTCTACAGCCGATCAGTGATGTGCCTCAGCTGACAGTGAGGAAGCCAAAAAGGGTTATATGATGTTTTAATGTTGTGTGTATAACTACAGCGGAGACCTCACTGAATGTCAAAATTTAATTTAAAAATTTTTCTATGTCTGTTATAACAGACCACTCAGAACTCTGACCTTCTTTTGCAAAAACCACATCTACCTGAATATATAGCTCCTCTTTTTATGGTATAAGGGTGTAGATAAAGGATGGACGCTGCAGAGCCCATCTGGCGGTCTTTCCTGCTGTTTTAACCCACGCTCCCGAACGCGATTGTCTATCCGAATGCCGTGTCTATAGAAGCCGCCACTAACGTATCGAGTAATCGTGCTGCTCAAGCATTAGGCATGTTTGAATTGGAAATCAGTAATAGCTGCATGTCTCTGCCACCGTTACCCACAGCGCTCAAAATCAGTTCAAAAATTCCGATGTCATTGCCCTAAGGCGATTTCCGATTTGGCTCGAATGTCATGGTCGAACACCACTCCGGTTATGTGAATCTCATTAAGAAGACCACCCTTTAACGAGTATACCCCCTCATGTAAGTATAAACTCAAATTTTTGAGTAATGACCGCGATGACTGGCTTTAAAAAATATTAAATCTTACAAAAAGAAACACTCGGCACTTGGCTGCCAACCATATAGCGGGACTGAGTTTGTAATTTGGGCTCCTCCACAATGTGTAAACAGGGACAGGATCACCTGCATAAGTTAGAAGGCGCATGCTCTATAACTACTCCGAACCCTCTCCAGAACCCGTAACTGGGTCGTTATCTGCCCTACTTGACCAGAAAGTAGCTGTTGTTGGGCTTCGAGTGCTCTAATGCAGTCTCCTATCCCTCGACTGATCTCTCTAGAGCTCTTTCCATGATGTTCAGAGTTTAATGTCAGTGCAGCGAATCAGCGACGGGAAGAGGATCAGAACAAGTCAGGCGACTGGGAGCTTTAACTATTACATAAGGAAAACTGAAAAAAATAATAGCTAGAAGCTAAACAGCTAGATAATAATCACCCCAGGAAAATAGGGTGAACTCGAAAACTCGAGTGAAAGCACAAAGCAAAGTCTCCCGAGCTCAATACTAGAGCTTAAATGGGGAAACAATAGAAAAAGAAACACCTTTGGCACGTAACAATAAAACGGCGGTGAAATGAATGAGACTGTCTGGTCAGGAGTTACAGTATAGCTCAAGGAGAAATAATCTCGTAAGTCTAATAAGCAAGTCCCTCGTGAACATAACGAAAGCTTTAATATCACAAGGTCACATAACTATACGTGTAATTGTAAACGCACCGGAGAAGCGGTGAACATAATGAGGAGCTTTACGCAGAGTATAAATACGATGAAGCGAACCCCGGAGAACAGAACGTGGGGAAAAAATCTAAACCCGGAGAGAAAAGATGAGAAACGCAGTGAAAAAGGAAAAAATAATCCATCGCAACTTTGCTGACTATTCTAACGCACAATAGACTGTAGTAACTATAAATAGAATAATCCTTTCACCGCCCCGTCGGGAGGGGTCAGGATCACTCCACTACAAGTAATTGAAACTTTCTCCCAATTAGACACTAAATTCCAGAGTCTGGTATAACGTAATTTATTGTATATAAATTCGCATGACTATACATACCCAGGCTGATCGGCTAGACATACATATATGAAACAATATTACAACACTCTCAATCACACAGTCCAGTCTTAGTCCGTCAATATCATGCTCACCCACAAGACGTAAACACCGTTCCGTTGATGACAGAGACAAAACAACACTAGCACTGGGCCAACTCAGATGACCCCGCTATATATGCGTCTTTCAAACCCCACCCCACGTGGGCTGGAGTTTGAAAGCGCCTCCCCCCTGGGTAATATATTCCACGGTCTGCAGCGGTCTCTGCTGGTCTTATTTAGCATTACAATTGGCCTTTGTTTTATATTATACTTTAACTGAAATACCATGATTTAATTATATCAAAGACAGTCTGGCCATAGTTGTTAATTACATAATAATACCCTGCTATGATGGGTTATATAATACTAGCTATAAACCTTTTATTGTTATTCATCACAGGTATGTATAATTATAAACCAAGCATAAAACCTTCCTTTGTGATTTGAAACATTATGTGTACTAACATATTATTTTATACTAACGGGTTGTGGATGAAGAAAGATAACTTATTTGTCAAATGTATTTTATACTAAATGTTTGTTGCAGAACAAAGGAAATGTTTTCCTTGAATTTACCAAACTCTATTAGCTGCTGAACCTACACACACACATTTCCAAGCCTAGGGGGCCAGATGTCTTTTTAATGACCGGGCCCCAAGGCATTCCTTGAGAAGATCCACACACTATCTCTTCGGCCGATCTAGGACCATAAATGTGTCCCCTGTGAGTGTGTGTATGCAGGTGTGAATGGGTCCTTTTACCTCCTTATCGAGATACGTATATCACTCTGATGTTTGAATATACAAATGTAACTGAAATAGTCTCTGATTGTTCTACCATATGGCTTTTACCTAAGAATAAGCTTTTCCCATCAATTCACTAACGTGGGGATGCGCACGCATGTCCTTGATTTACCAGTGTTAAAGATGAGCTCATTCTATGTGCCTGGCTCCGGACCATGCCCTACCCGATCACACAGATACAAATCACCGAGTTTGTTTTTCCTTCCTTGGCATGAGTGTGTGCTCGTGAGTGCACGGTCATAAATTCAAAGTGTGCTGGTTAGGCCTCTTAGGGTGTCTTGCAATAGACACCCTTCCAATACAGAAAAGCATCTCCCTCTTGACACCATTGTTTCATATAGAAAGTCCTACACCATGATATACAATTATACATAAATAATGAATAATCTATCTTTTACTACAACAAGACATAAGTTTGTTTTAGTAAAATGGTTGGGTTGGCCTGAAAAATTTAACAGCTGGATACCCGCAAGTCGTGTTGTCGATCTCTAAAAGAGTTGAAAAGTTTACAGACCCGACCAAATCATCAGGGGAACACCATGGAAGACGACGGTTTTTATGTCACTCTCCCGAGCAATGCGTGTCTAGATATTTATCCTGGGAATAAAATGTAAAGCTACACAACAAAGTTTGCGCTAGCCCTCGAATTTCGAGGACAATGGGAGGTTGCTTTAGCAGAGATTCAATACCCCTATACTTGGCGCTTGCTAAACGCTGATAAACTCTTATCGTGAGCGATATGAAAAAAGGCACAAGCTATGTTGTCCTAGTAAGCTGGGGGTATTACAAGAACCTGAAAGCGCTTGTGGATGAGATTAATAGAAATTTAAAGGCTAAAAAAATGGCTATCGAGGTGGGCCATGCCGTAATGAAAAACCGAATTTATATTAGTACAGACGAAAATCTAACCCTGTCGGCCAGCGGAAAACCCGCCAGAATGCTGGGGTTGGAGTCAAATGTTGCATTAACGGGGGCAAAGCCAGTGGCCCCCCACCCCGCGGATATTTGTGTGGGGTTCTACACAATGTACGTATACACAGACATTATTGACTACCAGAGAGTCGGAGATAGTTTTGTACCATTGCTACGCTGTGTACATATAACAGGGTCTAGCAACGACGTAATCACAATCTCTTACGAGAAGCCACACTACGTACATGTCAGCAAGAAACACTGACGATATAACAATTGAGCTGAGATCAGAACGAGAACATAGCCTTTACTTACGGCAAAGCCATCATAAAACTACACTTTAGGCCTGTGAAATATCGCTATCACGAATAAAAATGACGAGGACGCCCCTCAATCTTCAAACATTTTCAAAGGAATCGGGTTTTAGTGAATGGTATAGACAAACAATTTCAGGCGGACCTGGTAGACATGTCAGAGTATGCTGAAGAAAATGACGGTGTCCATTTTCTGCTCACGTGCATTGATGTATTTACCAAGCATGTGTGGGTTCGTTGTCTTACTTCCAAAAGTGGTGAGAATGTTACGAAAGCTTTTGAAAATATATTAAGGGAAGGCCGTGTGCCGAAGAAACTCCAGACAGACGCCGGTAACAACAAATCCTTTCAAAGACTCTTGGCATCATATAAAATCAAGCATTTTTCTACTTACAATGAGACAAAGGCTTGTATAGTTGAGCGTTTCAACAAAACACTCAAAACCCGAATGTGGAGATATTTGACAGCCGCTAATTCGCAGCGTTACGTAGATGTGTTGCAATCTTTGGTCCATGCTTATAACCACACACGCCATTGATCGATAAGGATGAGCCCATATGAAGTATGTAAAGAAAACGAGAGGACTGTGTTTAACAACTTGTACATGTCAAAGCCTAAAGCTACTGCTATATTCAAATTTAAAGTTGGCGATACCGTGAGAATCTCAAAGCTTCGTGGAGTTTTCAGAAAAGGGTATGAACAATCATATACAGATTAGTTTTTCACAATCATAGAATGCATACACCGAATACCAACTGTTTACAGGTTAAAGGATCAAGCTGGAGATGAGTTACAGGGGACGTTTTATGAGAAGGAGCTTCAGTTTGTATTAATAGACAAAAACAAATTGTTTAAAATCGAACAAGTTTTGGATAGAAAAAAAGTGGGGCGTAAGAACCTTGTTTTGGTTAAATGGTTGGGGTGGCCGGATAAATGTAATTAATTCCAGAAAAAGACATTGTTGAAGCTTAAAAAAGCCACCGGAGTCAAAGGAAATCATTTATCAAGTTGTCAGGGTATCGTTAATATGGACATATGGAATTTTTGTGACATTGCCCAGCAATGCATCCACAAAGGTACCCGCAAAATAAAATATGGAATTACAGAACAAAACTAGTCTCACCTATGCTTCTAACAGAACCTTATGAAGTGGGTCTGATCGAAATACAATATCCACAAAATTGGTATACTTTTCCGGAATCCGACGCTACTATAAGTATAAATCATAGCCTTATAAGAAAGATAACGTCTATTTCTTTACCAGTGGGTTACTACGACAGCGTGACGGATATTTTGAGTGAATGTAATAGACTGGCTAGACAAAGCATAATAGGTGGAAAGATATCCCTGGAATACGACCGTGTTAAAAAACGTGTTTGGGTTAAGGGTGATCCGCATTTAGCTCATGTGGTGGGAAGCTTGCGCATATTCTGGGTTTCAGGCCGGATGTTACACAGTCGGCCTCTGAAAACACCCAGGACAGAAACTATGTACCACATCCGGCGGACATATATGGAGGATGTTATAACATGTTTATTTACTCTGACATTGACTATCAGATTGTCGGGGACAGCTACGTGCCTCTGCCGCGGAGCATTAATATAGCGGATACAGATAAGCAATACCCCATTCTGCTTTTTGACAAGCCCCATTACGTGCGTCTATCCAAGCTACATATAGGCGATATTGAAATTGCTATAAAATCAGATCAAGATCAGCCTATACCTTTCACGCACGGGAAAGTAGTTATTAAATTACACTTCAGACCTGTTAAACAACTGTTTAACAGCTTGACCTTTTCACACTACCAATGACACAGACGTCAATCAAAAAATTTACCTTTATCGAAATCCCGACTGTATCGGCTATAACGGCTACCGGCCCATTGGAATTTTACATATCCTCCAGTAGTGAAGACTATCTTGACTTAAACAACAGCTTTTTGTATCTAAGTGTTAAAATCACCAACCCTGACGGGTCTAATTTGGACCAACAGGCTGAAGTGGGACTAATAAACTATCCCGGATGCACTCTTTTCTCACAAGTGGATATAACTCTAGGGGACAGACTGATATCACAGTCTTCAAACACATATCCGTATAGGGCAATTATTGAATGTTTGTTGAACTATGGGTCCGATACGTTAGAGACACAGTTTGGATGTGGATTATTTATCAAAGACTCTTCGGATCACATGGACGAAGCTACACCTAATGGACAAAACAATGGGTTGACAAGCAGAGCGGCACACACGACACAGAGTCGCACTGTGGAATTAATGGCACCCATTCACGCAGACTTATTTATTCAAGAAAAATTACTTCAGTGGTGTCGACCTAAAATTAAAATTTGTTCGTGCCAAAGATGAATTTTGTCTCATGGGAGTTGGAAATTTAAACTACCGTGTGAGTATTGTGGCGGCCAGTGTTTTTGTTAAGAAAGTGACTGTGTCCCCCGCAATAAAACTAACGCATGCTAAGGCACTTACACAGGCTAATGTGAAATACCCCATCGACAGGGTCTGTTTGAAAAAAAATTCCATCCCCCCAGGAACACGCATATGTAACCAAGAGAACCTTTTTATGGGTCAGATTCCAAAGCTTATTGTAATAGGTTTTGTTGATAATGAAGCGTTTACGGGTAGTTACGGTCGTAACCCATTCAGATTTCAACATTACAATACTGAATTTATGGCTGTTTATGCTGACAGACTCACGTACCCCGCTAAACCGTTCCAGCCGGATTTTAGGAACGGGCAGTATGTTCGTGAATACTATCAGATGATTCAAGCGACCGGCAGGCAGTTGAAGGACAGAGGTCTGGCTATAAAACGAGAAGAATTTGGCTCTTGATATACTCTGTTTTGTTTTAACCTGGAAGCTGATGAGGCCTGTGGACAACACGTCTCGTTGGTTCAGACCGGGAACGTGCGTCTAGAAGCACGTTTCAGAGTGCCTATAGCGAGAACCGTAAATTTAATATGCTACGCCGTCTTTGACTCTGTAGTAGAGATATCTAACCGCCGTCAAGTGCTATTGGACCATTACTGAGAATAATGAATACCATAGAACTGACATCGACTATGAAAAAAATATCTAACAAGGCCTGTTTTCTGGGGGTATTTGCTGCCGATCGACTGCCATGTGTAGTTCAGATTTTTCCTGCCATGTGTAGTTCAGATTTTTCCTGCCATGTTAATAGTCAACACAGATCCTTCACATCTTCCTGGAACCCACTGGTTGGCCATCTATGTGACTGAGCACAGAGACGGATACTTCTTTGACTCCTTTGGGAATGGACCATCAGCATTTCCTGGCAGCATACAACAATTTCTAAACAGGAACTGCTATACTGTGATTTATTCCAAACGACAAGTACAAGATAATTTAACTACTGCGTGTGGTCAGCATTGTGTTTTTTTCTTGTTTAATATACAAAAAGGACACTCATATGAAAACGTGTTACGTAAATATAGTGACAATGTTGTGCTTAATGATCTAATGGTGTGTCGATTTGTTGCCCGCATAACACCGACAGATTGTCGTGATTATGATATAATCTGTGTACAACATTCACAAGCATGTGTATGTATTAAATAAAATAATTTGACAAACAACATTTTCTTGATTCAGAATTTTTTATTTACAAAATAATAATCAAGGACACATTTTAAGGATGTATTCGTATTGCAAAAAGTTTCTTTTTTTTCCAGAAAAAACATGTACAATTTAAAAATTAAAAATCTTTTTTTTTTTTTACATTAATTTTTAAAAAAAAGTTACATAATACTCAGCAGTTACAAAGGTTTAATCGAGATATTATTACACATCAATGATATCAAAGACATTAATATTGACCAAAAGCATAAGAAAAAACGCCTCAAAATGACAGCCATGACTGCACATCTAACTTTGGTGATTTAAAGACACCAGATTCTGGGGATGCCTCAGAATCAGACTTTCTAAGAAATGACGGTGAACCATGTAACATTGATCTTTTCCTTCTCTGACGTCTAGCTGCTTTTGCAGACACATTCCCAGCATTATGAACAACTGTCTCACTTCGACATTGTGTATCGATGATGTTGGTACATTTATGTCAGCAAGAGTTTTAAAAAAAATATCCCATCCTACTGGCCTTTGCTTAGCATGATGCGGTGCTGTAACACTTTTGAGCAAGTCATACATATGCGACCCCTTGATGATGCGGCCATTAATCACAAACTCCCCCTGGTCATTCCATGATGCAGCAGTTTCTTTGGCTTTTCTCATAGTATTGACAAGATATTCAACATTTTTCCTGTTTCTCACAGGCATTTGTTTGAGAACCTCTTCTAAAAAATCCTCTTTGTTATCAGATCCAGAATGATTAACAGGAAGAGAGAGCGTCAAAACACTCTTTTCAAGTTCACCTTGTTTAACCATAGAGAGAAACCGCTGTAGCACAGATGTATACTTTTTGGCCTTTTCGTGCGGATCAAGATCCGGTAAATCCAATATATTTTTCATGGCTTCGTCTAATTCATTTTCTACAGTCTGTCTTAAACGTTCTGGTGGGAGAGGCTGTTTCAAAGCATCCAGCTGATGCTGTGGTACTGTAAATCTCCGCGCTGCTAGACCAATGAGGGAATAGCTCGGAGCGAAGGTTTAAGCGTGATTTATTTAGCTATTGCTGTGGGAAAAGGGAAAATTATTAAAGTTCATAAATAAATATTAATATTCTTGCAACTGGGTTAGACTGCTCTTTAGATTCACGGGATTAGCTAATAAGGGACCACAAATCAAAGGTACTCGTACCACGTTACCTTCCGCTTTAAGTCTGGTCTACCTTGACCCCAGTTTATCCAAAGAACAGCCTGTGTGTATTACAGTAAATCATCAGCCACCAACGCTGATTCTGTACTCGTTTATCTGACTCCATTTAAGATTATAATTTAGTATGTACAATTTCCACTTGATTTGTTAAAGGACTCTCATACTTTTAAGACGGTTCTCTGAGCTGGATCTGTCTGTTAACACCGCGCTTTACATTGGGCCCTTAATGTACACGACTCACAGCTGACTAGATATCTGCGGTTATCTCAGAGGTTGCGGAAGAAGCCACTTTGTGCGGTATACTCTATGGTTAAGACTCAGGGACCGACAAAAGGAATATTGGCAACCACCGTTCTCAACATGTATAACCGCCAGGCGGAGGTGATCTACTTTAAGACATAGTTCTACAGATGCAATACTCCGTGATACATTAAGCTTAAATAGTCAACCTCCCTAGACCAGCTGAGGGGATAACCATGACTGAGGAAATTAATCAACCCATTACCGGTGAACAGAGATAGTACGTAAATTTTCAGAGAAACCACACAAATCAAGTTTAACTAATTTATTACCAGGTAGGTTACTTACTTAAATCATCAATACACAGTTAGATTAAACAGTCCAAATTCAAATACAGTACAGAAGAAAAATACTTTGTCATACCTGGCAATCGCTACACACAGTGACCTGAGGTTAGATGTGTGGGAAAGTCTGAATTACAGCTTCCCCAATGGCTTTGTTCCCTTTCCTTAAATGCTCAAATTCTGGGTTTGATCTGGCTGCAGACGGTCGTCAAACCATAAACTGGTCAGCACTTTTCTAGGGGGTTTCACAGAATGGTTTTCTGTAAGGGCAATTTCACAACGCCAGCTTACGCCTGTGTTTATGAAATATACCTTCCATCCATGTTGCACATTTAGGACATGTAGACCATTGCACCACTCACACCGAGACCATCAAAATAATATCAAACATGAATAGGTCTAAGTTTGTGTTGCCATGAAAATCTCCATCTCTATATAGTTTTTCAGATGTGATTGATATTAATGCCACAAAGGCCCCAGAATTCCTGTTGATAATATTACATTTACACCCTAGTTGTCCCTGTTAATGTAGGTACGTTAACTTGATGTATTTACTAATGTAACACTCAAAAACTGAACAATACATGATTATCTCTCTGGAAAGAGTGTATAATGTATGTTCCAGTGCCCAGACTAGTTCCAGTGTATACTGTACAATGTAGCAAAAGTATCAATCACATCTGTATGTTTTTAAGCTTTTTGAGGACAAAAGCAATCTATACCATGTTTTGTTGTGTGTGAAAAATATGTTTAAGGACAGAGATTTAACCTGCCCTGATAACGCCATGTGGGGGCACTATGGCACTGTTTTGTGTGCTTGTCTTTACGACAGTCCAAGCGTTTCTTCCAAAGTCATGCCGTCTGGAGACATTATTTGACCGTCATAAACTTCACGCCAGATGGTCCCAGCAGACTTTACGGCACCAAAGTTCTGGTTTATTACATCCTAGAGTCGTTACAGGCTTCCACCCCCGGTGTTGTGTGTCCAGGTGCCCTGGGATCACAATTCCAGTCTTACAGCTCCCCCCTCTGGCGCCGTGGGACAAAAAGAACACAGTCCCAAGGGGTCACTGGGTTCCACCCTGGCTGGGTGAACCCTGCTGATGCCTATAGTCCTGTAGCCGGCCTCGGGGATAGCTGGAGCGGGCTGAGAACCAGTGCAGCGTGGGTGGAGGTGTGTAGGGAACGAATAAGGTGTCTGAAATAACAGCACTGGATTAGAGTGAAGGTAAAGATGAGGGCGCTGGCAATGACACACCCTCGGAACACCCAGTCCCACCAAGTGTAGGCGTCCTGGGCGGAACGGGTGGAAGAGCTGGTCAGGATCTCTGCTGTTCGTTTGGCCAGATTCACCTCCATCTGTGCCTGGTCAATGTGGTAATTTGTTTCTCGGATCACCTGTTGCACCAAGTCCATTAGGTCAGTCAGGGCCCGCGTTCCTTGCTCGTAGAATGTGTCCTCCCACCACGGTGAAACGTCCACCTCCAGTGGAACTCTCCCCAAGATGTTGATCTGACCCATTGCAAAGTCTTCCGTCACTTCCAGACAGAAAGTGTGGTTGGCTGGGCAGGTCAGACCTCCATATGTGAAGGAGTTCATCTCACTGATGACGCACCATTGCGTGTGGGAGACCTGGATTGCATCTGCGTGACCGTGTAAGGACTGAACACTAATAAGCTTGGTGTCATTGTGAGAAAAAGATTGTAGGGTATTACATGTACAAATGATATAGCTAGAGGTCTCATGACAACACGTACGAGTGGTGAATATGGTTTCAGTGCCCTTCATGGTAATGTACCCTGTTAAATGATCTAATTTAAGGACCTGATTCTTCACTACTACGCCAATAGAGCGTATGGTAGTGGAATTTGGATACACTTGGTCTGGGTGTATCAAAGGAAAGGAAACAAAGAACCCAATACATCCCGCACACTCAGTTCCAGTAAACATCATAAAAGTGGTTAATAATTCTGAATAATGAATGTCTTTCATCTTCTCGGATGCAATCCACCTATGCAAGTCTAAGGTCTCAATGAGGTCATTTAATACATGCCTAGGGGTTTTGCGCAGACGGTCTAAGATTTCCTGTCTGGCAGCAGTAAATAAATCATGTGCATACGTTCTGCAGGCTAAGTCACGCTCGATGGTACGGGTCTGATTGAATAGTGAATGGCTGATGGTGAGAAGCGCCTGCGCTTCAGACCTAATTGCCTTAATAATGTTTTCGTTACTATTGGTGAGATGTTGGAAACCAGTGGCCACTTGATTTGCCAACCATGCAGAATACTGAGATTGTTTTGTTATTTGGTAGGTGTTAGAAATGGAGTTACCTGAACCAAAAAGACCGGTAATGTCTCCAAACAGGTCCCGTTTTGAACGTACGGGTGGAATTTGAACGGCAAGTCTGCCTTTGTAATCAGAAACTAAATCATCGAGCCGTGCCTGTAACCATACATACGTTTCATCATCTACATCACAGTGTGTTACATATGCTGACAGTATGTTTGAAATGTTGTAACTCACATGTGCCATTACAAGATTTATGTCATGCAACAGAGTTTTATTAATATTTCCTTTAATCAGGCCGCCAGGAGGAAGGGGGTAGATTTTCGGACACTGCGTGGGCTTGCGATAACCGCAGGTGGTCAGGTTGAAACAGTGATGCAACGTCCAGGTACAGTTCTGAGGGTTGGTAAAAGTCTCTGAGCTACCCTCACATCGCCCCACGCAGTACGTCCCTTCCCTCCGGCCAGTCCAAACAAAAGCCTTAGGTCCACTGTTGTCGCTGATGGGAGAAGTCAGGTTAAAAATTAATATGCGTATGGTTATGTGGACCTGCGTGTGTGCATCTGTAAATACTTGGTTCTAGGTCCTTGGTGCGGTAGCACTTTTTAAGGTCTAGGCCAGGGGTAGGCAACCCTGGTCCTAGAGAGCCGCAGGGTCTGCTGGTTTTTGTTGTTACTCACCACTTAATTGGTCAATTAGAGCAGTTGATTACACAGTTAACTCACCTCACCTGGTTTCTTTGGTCAAAGTAGTTGCTGTGTTTAAGGTGAAAACAAAAACCAGCAGACCCTGCGGCTCTCTAGGACCAGGGTTGCCTACCCCTGGTCTAGGCCCTTGTTGTCCTGGTGATGCAAAGTGTTAGGTTCCGGCATGGGCGGCTTAGTGTCACTCTTGAGTTGATACCAGGCAGTGGTGTTGGGTTGTGTGAACTTAATAGGGTGTAGAAATGTGTGGCCAGTTACCGTCCTGGATGGGAGATGAGTGGAACCTGACTTGCAGAAAATTTTGGTGGTGCAATTTTGCTCCGGCGCTATCCCGGGAGGCCATGTGACTGACTCCCTTGGCAGTATGGTGATATGAGGTGTGGATGGCCCCTTAAAATATCGCCACACCCATCTCCCACACTTCAGGCTGTGACTCAATAAAATCCGCTGCCCCAGCTTTACACATGAATCCCCGGATACCCTCCTGGCATCCGGCGTCCATGGAATTGCTGCGGCCTGCCACAACAGCTGGAAGCAGACATAGGGAAAACAGTTAAATATCTCCTGTACCTTTGAACAATTTGCATTGGGACATGTGATACCACCGTAGTTTCCCCCATATGGTCACGGCTATGCAGCTGTTACAGACCGCTTTCACCTCATAGGGCCCGTGCCACCAGGGGGCAAAGGTGTCCTGCTTTACAAACACACGCAGCATGATCATGTCACCCTCTGCAAATTTAGTCTCAGAGGTGGGATTGAACTGTGCTTCATTACGCCGGTCAGCCTGCTGCTGCTTCAGTGCAGCCTGAGCATGAAGCACCTTGAGCCGCTCCTGCAACTGTTCCAGCACCACCTGCTGTTTTGCCGCCACCAGCGGCCCCAGATCTGCGGGGGATATCTCTGGGTCAATTGGCAATTTCATCACCCTCCCAGTCATAAGCTCATATGGGCTAATGCCCGTAGCCTTGGAGGGGGTAGCCCGCAGGATGGTCAAAACAGTGTGCAAAGCCTCAGGCCACCTGTTCTGGTGCTGTGCCATTTGTTTAGCAATCCCCTCTTTAATTGTGCGGTTCATCCGCTCAACCATTCCAGAGCTCTGCGGCCTGTACGGAACATGAAATTTTTGCTTGATGTTTAACATTTTACACACATCTTTGGTAGCCTGACCTGTGAAATGAGTCCCCTGATCAGATTCGATTTGCATTGGTGCTCCCCAGAGGGGGATTATCTGGTTCGCCAGCACTCGTGCCACAGTATTCGCGGTGTTATTGCGCGTGGGAATTGCTTCAACCCATTTCTAAAATTTATCAATTATCACGAGCGGTAGCGGTATAGCGGTACCCCCCCTTGGCACTGGGAAGCGGACCAATGAAATCCATTTGGAGGGACTCCCACGGCCCTTTCGGAGGGTCCGGCCGCCGCAGGTTCATGCGGCCGGGCCTACCCTGGTTGACCGCGGCGCACACCAAACATGCATTATACCATTGTTCGATATCCGAAGCCATCTGCGGCCACCAGAAGTGGCGCTTTATTAACTGTAGGGTTTTGTCAGCTGATACATGTGCATACTCATGATACATTTTGATGACTGGCCTTCTAAGACCCTCGGGAACGACATATTTCCCTTCTCGCAAAACTATGCCCTCCACGACGGTCACCAGCTGGTCCTGCTTTAAGTGTAATGCAAGTTCACCCGCCTCCTTCCACAGTTCTTGCTGATACTGCTTAAGGTCAATGGGAGTAATCTGAATTGCGCTCAGTGAGACCGGATTGGGCGCCCTGTTGCCATTCGTCACCACATGTTGCAGCTAACTTGGCTAGGTGATCAGCCACATGGTTATTCCATTCGTGCACATCCGGGTCTTTAGTGATGTGTGCGCGCACTTTAACAACAGAGAGGGGGGCTTTGCGATCCTGTATTGTCTGCCATATTGCCATAATGATATTAAAATGTTTTACCGGCGCCCCGGCGGCTGTGAGAAACTTCCGCAGTTGCCATTGAGCCATGAAGTCGTGTACCACCCCGAATGCATATCGGCTATCAGTGTACACACATAGCGATTCAGGGTGGGCCGTAATAGCTTCTAGCAACGCGACAAGCTCAGCTTCTTGTGCTGACATCCCGGGTGACAATTTAACCAACAGCTCTTGGCTACCTTCTAAGCTATCTTGAGGGACCCAGACCACACATCCAGTATAGAACCGACCCTCATTCCAGAATCTTGAGCCATCAATATAAGCTCGGGTCTGACCCGGTAATTCTCTATCACCAACCGGGCTTTGTACCTCTGGTCTAGGTTCGCAAATGTGCGGCTGGCCTTCTACATCCCCAAGCAGATGGGGTAGGATTCTGTTATTCTCTGTGGTAATTTCCCGTGCCTGGATATCCGTAAGCCACCGCGCTAGCCTGTGAGAGGATACGCCTTTGATTTGGCCCTGCAGCAGCATTCGAACCGGCGTGTGCATTGTGTGCACAACAACAGGTTGAAAACCCACAAGTGGTTCTGTTGTTGTTAACATCCAATGAACCGCAAGGACGTGCTGGGTACATGGGTCAAATCCCTGCTCCACCGGAGATTTTTTACGGCTATAGTAGGCAATCGGACGCAATAAACCTCCATGCTCCTGAGCTAATACACCGCTGAGTGTATTCTCATTCACGTCCACTTGGATGTGGAATGGTTTAGATGGATTGGGCAAACCCAAAGCCGGCGCCGAACACAAACGCTGTTTTAAACTTGTGAACGCCGCTTCATGCTCCTCGGTCCATTCAAGAACGTCGGAGGGTTTGGATTTGCCTTTCAAAAGATCGTACAACAGTGCCGTAGTGCTAGCAAAGTCAGGAATGAAATCCCGAAGATAGTTGGCTGTTCCTAACACTTTCTGTAAAGCATTTAAAGTATGAGGTCGGGGCAGTTCGGCAATCCATTTACGCCTATCTTCGGTCAAAGCACGGTAACCTTGCGTAAGCGTATACCCTAGGTCAGGGGTAGGCAACCCTGGTCCTTGAGAGCCGCAGGGTCTGCTGGTTTTTGTTTTTACTCGCCACTTAATTGATCAATTAAAACAGTTGATTACACAGTTAACTCGCCTCACCTGGTTTCTCTGGTCTGAGTAATTGTCATATTTAAGGTGAAAACAAAAACCAGCAGACCCTGCGGCTCTCAAGGACCAGGGTTGCCTACCCCTGCCCTAGGTAGTGGACTTCCTCTTGCGCGATTTGCGCCTTGTCTTTGTTTAGCTTAAACCCAGCCTCCCCCAACGTCTGCAACACCGTGTCAACTAGCTGTAGGTGTTCATCACGTGATTCTCCCGAGGCCACTAGGATATCATCTACATAATGTATGACATCACCTGTCTTCAGTAGCTGTCCCAAAACGTCAGCTACTGCTCTATGAAAAATCGCTGGGCTATTATGAAATCCCTGTGGCATTCTTTCCCAGGTATACTGGATCTGATTAACAGTAAATGCCAGTTTCCATTGGTCTCTTCGTTTAACTTTAAGGGACCAAAAGCCATTTTTGATATCCAGAACAGTAAACCAACATGCATCTGTTGGAATCTGAGACATGATAGTAGACTGGTTTGCTACAATAGATGTGGCCCGGGGCAAGACTTGATTAAGACGCTGATAATCAATACAAAGACGCCACTTGCCATTTGGCTTAGGTACTGGTAGACACGGAGAGTTAGCGGTTGAACTACATCGCCGAACAATACCCCTCATCTCAAGCTGTTTGACTATTTCATGCCGTCTGGAGACATTCTTTGACCGTCATAAACTTCACGCCAGATGGTCCCAGCAGACTTTACGGCACCAAAGTTCTGGTTTATTACATCCTAGAGTCGTTACAGGCTTCCACCCCCGGTGTTGTGTGTCCAGGTGCCCTGGGATCACAATTCCAGTCTTACAGTACTAGATACATTTTTTGAGCATGTTCCATCGCAACAAATGTGCCATCAACTAACCGCTCCTGGTAAAAAGACTGATAATAAATGGCAGAGCTGCTCCTAATAGTGGCAATAAAAGACCGCCTGTTTGATTGATCACTCTCCTTTTTTTCGATAGAGGCATCCCTTTGTCTGCAAGCATCCTAACCCTAGCCTTTTCTTTTTTTAGACGAGAATACTGGCTCTTGGTTAAAGGTATCCTCCCTTGCAAAACATTCAAAGCAATCTCACACATTGATGAAATCTTCACTCGCCTTGTTCAAAATAGCTTTTCTGAGATGAGGAGGGGCCTTGAATAAAAATTTGAGACGGTCACAGTTTCTGTGTATGCGTTAAGGAATTTCCGAATCTAAGTTTGCTAAATTTAGATTTAAGAAATAAGAGTGATCAACCACGAGGTTAGGTTAAGCCGTTAACAAAAGATTGTTCGTTTATTCATTTAAGAAAACTTCTGCAGAAGGGTGCTATCAGGTCAAAGTAGATGATCAGACAGAACCACAATTTCTGTTGAGTAATTCATTAAATAGACAAAACTATGACATCACAGGAAATCATTCTCATTGGTTAAATACAGTTTTGGGGGTCTTGAAACTGTCCACCAAATTAAGACATCAAAGGAATTCTTACAATGGAGGGCACAGGAAGAATTCCTATGGGAACCTAGCCAGATTATTATTCCTAGGGTTATAAACCAACATCTGCTTCAGTACTCTTCGCAGTTTATAGCCCTTCCAATGTTTTTACAAAGAGTTCCTTCAGACAAGAGAAACAGTTGTCTAACCATTTTTAACTCAGGAACTCTACATCAAAGGATTTCACCAAGCAGAGAACAGTGGTAATTAAATTTCATTCACAATCCCCCGGTTTTGTGGATTCGATATCCACATAACAAAATGCAATTTAAAAGAAATTTAGATATTTAGATATAAAACCAAACATGTTCCTGCATAAAAACCCTAATCTAAACACATGGAAAAGAAGTTATCCCTTTTTCCTTTCTCCACTAGGTGGAGTCAGATTTAAAAACCTACATCTAATTAGATGTTTGAATTACTATTTAAAAATTTGGGATAAATTCTACTCCACATGTAAAACCATGAACACCAAACCTCCTAGCCTCAATTTGATGGAAGCTAGGTAAAAGATGGCATGATTTACTAATCTAACAATCTTTTCCAGGTATTTTCTGAAGGTGGAAAAAAAACCTCTTCTCTTATGAGAGGAAAAATCCATACATTCAAATCTGGAAACATGTACCAGCTCATGTCTCAAAACATCTTAAGTCTTCATCACGAATGGCACAAATTTCATCAAGATAATTAACTGACTGGTTATCTGATTCAACTTTGTCATCCAGCATCAATGCAGTAATAGGCAAATCAGTAACATTGTTTAAACACCTTGTAAGACATTTTACAATTATTCCAATGATAATAAGAACAAAAATAATAAACACAAATATGATGGCAATAGTCCTGAGAACATTTCCATAACTTGAAAAAGCATTATCAAAGATTCCCCATGCGTTCCAACCATGAACAGTGTTCAAAATTTTAATTCCTTTCTTGTTTGCCTCATGGAATTCGGCTAGTGTGGCATTAGGATCAGAAATAAAAGTACAACATTCATTCCCTACTACTGCACATGTACCACTAGCTAATATTATATCTAATGCAAACCTGTTCTGCAACACAACTTTCTTAATTTCATTCATCTCTTTAGCCAGGACAGAAACTACCTTATCTGATGCTTTCATATGCTTCTGCAAGACGATTGAGAGCTTTTATTTCAACCTGAGTATTATACAATCCATAACTAGGGAATATGACACCCAAAGCAAACTGAAAATTTGAAATGTCTCTACGATGTCTAAAATTGCTCTGCTGATGAATTTCCTGCATTTCTCTGTGATCAACTTTCCTAACCATGGGGATTAAATGGGCAAGATAACACCTGCCTACACTATTAGTATATAAGCTGGAATAGGCTGTGTCACCACAAACCAAGAAAACACCTTCTGGAAGATTTATCTCCAAACCTGGATATTGAAACTCGTAAATAGGAGCAACACAAGAACTAGTCCCTAGTTCATTAATCTGTGCTTTAACTTGTGCGTTAAATCCAAAAACGTCAATACAGGCTGTAACTTTCTGAAGGGGTACTACTTTAAACTGTCCAACCTTCTTCTGAACTCTTTCAGTCTTGTCACTGTGCAACTTTATTTGTCTTTTGATAATACAATCAACAATCTGACACTTTAACCAAGAAATCACAATAGAATTCCTCCAAGTAACTGTAGTGGATACTCCTGCACAGGCTAATCTAATACTTTCTATGTGACTTTCTACCTGGGTGAATACAGCTTGGATGTTGTGGATTAACTGTGGTCCAGCCACCTTTGAAAGATGCATGACCTTATACAGAACAAGACAAGAGAAATGACTAGGCTTATGATTTTCATTAACCTCTAATGTTAACTGCCTTAAAATACTATCCTCTATGCCTGTATAAGAATTTCCTAACCTATCCAATCCTATGTGAAAATTACAAGATGAAGACTGTCCACTTGTAGAGAAAACATGAGTAGCTAAACCCTGCCAATCATAATGTAACCATTCTGCTTGGGTTAAAGGGATTGGATAGAAAATGGGTGAGGAGGTGCTTAGGGGAACCATTTGACAGATCCAACAATCGGAGTAATTCATTTTGGATGCAAAATCTCTCACCACACTCATGGCCATGTTGGGATGTCTTCATGTCTGCATCTAGCCTGTCTGGTTTGGTAAGGTGCATACTACAGTTGAACTCAGTTCCTATGGGATAATCTGGGATAGGTTTACAAATATCAACACCATAATTCTTAGTCCGGGCTACTCTCATAACATCTCTATTTAAAACACACCAATAAGGTAATGTTTTCTCCAAATTATCATTTTTTAGTTACAATAGTATACCCAGGGAATCTCTTATTATTCTCAAATCTAACATGTGCGGAGTGTAGCAAGGTCCATCCATCTTCGTTCACAGTGTATAGCCAGCAGTCATTTGGATTACAGCGTTCTACAGGGCAGGTGAACACTATTGTGGTTGACAAATTGTTCTGTCTTTTCATTACATTACATTACATTCATTTAGCAAACGCTTTTATCCAAAGCGAGGTACAGTAAGTGCATACAGAAAGGTCATCGAAGTAACTACAGAACAGATAAGAAAGCACATTCTTCACATACAGTAGCAGCTATCCCTAGTAATGAACACAATGCAGTTCACAGTGAACTGGGTAAATCTGCTCTAATACAATTCTATTCTAACCATTATAAACTTGACTATCTTGAGTACATAGTTCAACAAGAACACAAACCATGAGGTCCTAGATAAGTATTAGTCCAGGTGGAGTCTGAAAAGGTGCGTTTTCAGGCCACGACGGAAAGTAGGCAGGGTTGGCATGGAACGTAGGGGAATGGGAAGTTCGTTCCACCACTGGGGAGCTAGGGTGGAAAAGCTCCACAGTCGGGACGAGCGAGTACCATTTACACGGAGGGGGGGAAGTGCAAGTCGCCCTGCAGTAGATGAGCGAAGCGGTCGAGCAGGAACGTAGTTCTGGATCAAGTCCTGCAGGTAGATAGGGCCTGTCCTATTGGCTGCAGTGTAGGCCAGGGTCAGAACTTTGAACCTGATCCTGGCTGCAACTGGCAGCCAGTGGAGTGACCTCAACAGGGGGGTGACGTGAAAATTTCGGGAGGTTGAACACAAGCCGGGCAGCTGCGTTCTGAATCAGTTGAAGAGGCAGGATGGCGCAGGCCGGTAGGCTTGCGAGCAGGGAGTTACAGTAGTCAAGGCGTGAGGTGACCATGGTCTGGACCAAAAGCTGGGTGGAATAGGTGGTCAGGTACGGTCGAATCCTCCTGATGTTGTACAGGAGGAACCTGCAGGACCGTGCCGTCGCCCTGATATGGTCTTTGAAGTTCAGCTGGTCGTCCAGGACCACCCCCAGGTTCTTTGCAGAGCGGGAGGCAGCCACCACGGTCCCGTCAACGGTGATAGAGAGGTCAAGTAGCGGGGAGGTTTTGTGTGGCATGAAGAGGAGCTCTGTCTTGTCGAGGTTGAGCTTCAGGTGATGGGTAGTCATCCACTCAGAGATGTCAGCCAGACAAGCAGATATCCTCTCCTTCACCTGTTGGGTAGAGGGAGGGAAAGAGAGGAAGAGTTGAGTATCGTCAGCATAACTATGGTATGAGAAGCCATGTGAATTGATTACTGAACCAAGAGATTTTGTATAGATGGAGAACAGCAGAGGACCCAGTACAGATCCCTGCGGGACTCCTGTAGACAGGGGATGGGGTGCAGACACAGAACCCTTCCAAGAGACTTGGTAGGATCGATCAGTGAGGTACGATACAAACCAGGAGAGGGCAGTCCCAGAAATGCCCATCTCAGAAAGTGTGGAAATCAGGAGTTTGTGGTTGACCGTGTCGAACGCTGCAGACAGGTCAAGTAGAATCAGGACAGAGGAGAGGGATGAGGCTCTGGCAGTGGAGAGCGCCTCAGTCACGGCCAGGAGAGCAGTTTCTGTGGAATGTCCGGTTCTGAAGCCGGACTGATGGGGGTCAAGCAGGTTGTTCTGGTGGAGAAAAACAGACAGTTGGTTATGGACAGCTCGTTCCAGAGTTTTGGACAGGAAGGGCAAAAGAGATACAGGACGGTAGTTCCTGACATCAGAGGGGTCTAAGCTAGGTTTTTTTAGGAGTGGGGATACACGGGCAGTCTTAAAAACAGCAGGGACATGGCCACAGGTTAGGGAGGTGTTGATAATAGTGGACAGATATGGAACGAGCTCAGCAGATATTGACTGGAGGACTGCTGACGGGATGGGGTCCAGCGGACAGGTGGTCGGGCGATGGTGCGTCACAAGTTGGAGCACATCTGCGTCCTCCAGAGTCTTGAAGGACGACAGCGTGGCGATAGGTTCGGTACGGGGGATGTGGGGTGTCACCTGAGGTGTGAAGGAGTTGCGAATCATGGCCACCTTCCCCTCAAAGTGGGTCAGGAAGTCATCTGCAGAGAGGGAGGAGGGTGAAGGGGGTGGAGGGGGGGTAAGCAGGGAGGAGAAGGTGGAAAAGAGTTTCCGTGGATTAGACACACATGCATTAATTTTAGTCTGAAAAAAAGAAGTCTTAGCCGATGTAGTTGCAGCTGTGAAGGCTGCCAGCAGTGTGTGATAGGAGGCCAGGTCATCTGGGGATCTGGATTTCCTCCACTTTCTCTCAGCGCCTTGCAGTATGGTTCTGTTGGATCTGAGAGAATCTGTCAGCCACGGGGAAGGGGGTGATGGTCGAGCTGGTTTGGAGACAAGCGAACAAAGTGAGTTGAGAGACTGAGAGAGGCAGGAGTTAAACATAGAGGTGGCAACATCAACATGCATATTAGCAAAAGACGCAGGAGGAGGAAGTATAGAGAGAGCGGAAGTAGGGAGAGAGGAGTACGAGAGGGTGCGGAGATTTCTCCTGAACATAACAGTGGGCGGGTCGTTAGTAGGGTTGAGGGAGAGCGGGAGGGAAAGAGAGAATGAAATAAAGAAATGGTCCGATACGTGGAGCGGGGTCACCGTCAGTTCAGATGTGGCGCAGCTCCTGGTGAGTACAAGGTCAAGTTGGTTACCAGCCTTGTGGGTGGTAGGCGATGGGGATTGAGTGAGAGCGAAGGACTGGAAGAGTGAGGCGACACTGGATAGCTGGGAACTCTCTGGATGGAGGTTGAAGTCTCCCAGTAGGATTACAGGGGTGCCATCCTCAGGGAAGGAGCTCAGGAGAGTGTCCAGTTCATCCAGGAAAGCGCCGAGCGGACCTGGGGGGCGATAGATAACAACAATGTTAAGTGTAGACGGGTGGGTTACAGTGACTGCATGAAACTCAAAAGAAGAGAAATTCAGGCAGTGTGCAGTGGGAATAGAGAATTTCCAGGATGTGGAAATCAGCAGACCAGTATCCCCGCCTCGGCCAGAGGCCCTGGGGGTGTGGGAGAAGGAATAGCCAGCAGACAGAGCAGCGGGAGTGGCTGTGTTATCTGGAGTGATCCAGGTCTCAGTGAGAGCCAGGAAGTGGAGGGACTTCACCTTAGCGTAGGCAGTGATGAAGTCAGTTTTCTGGACAGCTGAGCGGCAGTTCCATAGTCCACCCACCACTGAGAGTTCCTTATGAAGGGACAGGGGTGGGCAGACCAGGTTAGCCGGGCAGCGCCTGCGGTGGTTGGACCTCCAGGCTCGAGGTATATAGCACAGAGGAATGGGGGTTAAACACATGGTAGGTGGTGAAGAGATAAGAACAAAGTTGTACAAATTGCTGATGAGGCTGCCGTTCTTACGGCAGCCTCGGCTTTAATTTATGCACTATTTGCTAATTGCCGATTGCATTCAGCTGCTTGCAGGGCTAATTCGCTCCGGTGAAACCAGTTAACATTAGCAACACAAAAGCGCAGATTGTAGGCTTAATGATAGCTACAATCAACTTTAAACAAATCGCTAACTATTGCTATTTACTTCAACTACACAGATCACTACAAGGTGGTTCAATTTACCAAATGCACGGCTGAAACCGAAAGTTCAAAAGATACTTTACCAGTCCGTCGGCAGAAAAAATCAACAACGCTACCTAGATGCACACTTTTCGGTCGCAATCCCAATGTCTTATCTTCTGGAAATGAATGACTTGAGTTCGAGTTCAGCTCCAGAGTGTGTGGTGCATGTGTATGTGAGGCAGTGGCTGCTGTGCTCAAAGTTGTTATGATAACAACAATCTTGGCAATGTAGTACAGATCACTCCTCCCCTGACTCCTCATCTGAGGAGACCAGATTGTGAGCTTTCGCTCTAGTTGTAGAGGCAGCTGGTTGATCATCTTGGCCGTTGGGACCCCTTGGTGGGTCACTTTCTTCTCCTGGACCTGGACCTGGAACACGCCTGCAGTGGCTCGCATGGATCCATGACTCCCTTTCAGCTACCTTAATCGCCGTCTGTGTGGTAAGCAGGAGCTGATAGGGTCCACGCCACCGGACACTGTTCCACGCCTTCCGCCTGAGGTCTCGAACCACAACCCAATGGCCTGGTTGGAGGCGATGCAGAAACCCCTCTCTTGCGTCAGGAATGGTTGCCTTCACTCTGTTGAAAAGATCTTTTAGGATGTTGTTAAGTGCAAGACAATACTGCACCATGTCCTGTTCGCATGACATCAGGGTTAACCTGTCTTGGGGAAAGGGTTTGTTAACCATCCTCATACGTTTACCAGTAATAACTTCATATGGAGCAAGCCCTGTTGTCTGGTGTGGGCGGCCCCGCATAAACATCAGTGCCAAAGGCAAAACTTTCATCCATGACAGACCTGTTTCTGCCATCAGCTTGGTGAGTTTTACCTTCAAGGTCTGGTTAGCCCTTTCCACAATACCTGCTGAGGCAGCATGGCAACTGCAGTGCGTTCTGAGGTCAATCTGTAAACTGTTACAAATCTCTTGAATCACATTATTGACAAAATGGCTCCCTCTATCTGAAGAGAGCTTCGTAGGCAACCCCCACCTGGGGATTATGTCTCGCAGTAGGCTCTTTGCTACCGCGAATGCTGAGGCATGCTTGCAAGGAAACACCTCTGTCCATTTTGAAAACACATCAGTTAACACAAGGCAATACTTGTAACCCTCACATGGTGTAAGCTCAATGAAATCCATCATAACATGTTCCCAAGGAGACTGGTCTAGGATGTGCTGACATTTTCATTTTTATCCCCTTACCAATGTTGTTCTGCATACAGATGATGCATTTGGCACAGCTCTGCTCTGCAAACACAGTGAACCCTGGTGCATACCAATACCTGTTGACATCATCTACCACACTCGTTTTTGAGATATGATCTGGTCCATGTGCTAGTTTGAAAGCATAATGAAAACATGAACGAGGTAACACTGGTTTGTCATTAGGCCCTAACCACAGGTTGTGTTGAGTATGAAATAAACAGTTTCTCTTCCAAATTCTCTTCTCAGAAGGGGGAGCAGTCTCTTGCAGATCAGCAATGTCTTTGAGAGACAGAGGAGGAGTTACATGGGAATCTGCAGATGAGAGAGACAGCATAGACAAAACAGGAGAGGAAGGGGAGACAGCCGCTGCTTTGGCAGCGAGATCAGCAGTCGCATTCCCTATGGACACAGGATCAGAGCTTTTAGCATGAGCTTGGCATTTGCACACTGCTAGTTTGGAAGGCAATAATATTGCCTCTAACAGGTTGTTAATCAAAGCATTATGTGCAATTAGCTTACCAGCTGACGTGAGAAATCCACGATTTTTCCACAACATTGCAAAATCATGGACCACATTAAATGCGTAGGAACTGTCTGTATGAATGGTAGCAGACTTACCCTTAGCCAAAATACATGCTCTTGTCAGAGCAAATAACTAGGCGGCTTGCGCTGAGAGATGGCTGGGAAGCCTGGCTGACTCTAGCACCGTATCAGTAGTTGTAACCGCATAGGCAACAATTGGTTGACCAGTGTCTGATCGCAGGGCTGAACCATCTACAAAAAGCTCAAGATCAGGGTTTGACAAGGGAACGTCCATGAGGTCAGAACGTGGTTTATTGACTAGGTCGACAACAGCGACGCAATCATGGGGTTCTCCGTCTTCCGGGGTAGGAAGGAGAGTGGCTGGGTTGAGCAAAGTGCATCTCTGAAGGGTAACATTAGACATGGTTAACAGTACATTTTGATAATGCAATAGTCTTGCTGGGTGTAGGTGTGAGGTCTTTGCCTGCAAGAGCAAAGCAGAAACGGCATGTGGAACATTGACAAACAGCGGGCGCAGTGCTACTAAGTCTACACAACTTAACACAGCTTTGGTGGTAGCTGCCACTGATCTCAAGCACGAAACAAGTCCTCTAACGACAGAGTCAAGTCGTTTGAAATAATAGGCTACCGGTCTGTACCGGTCACCATGCTTCTGTGTCAAAACTGCTGACATATAACCATCTTTTTCATTTGTGAAAAGATGAAAAGGTTTGTCATAATCAGGGAGGCCCAAACAGGGTGCTGTTGACAGCCTCTGCTTGAGTGTTGTCAAAGCCAGTCGGGCTTCGTCAGTCCATGTGATTCTGTCAGAAGGAGCTAGCTTTTGCTCATGGGCTAAATCAGATAATGGTTGTGTTATCTCTGCAAAATCAGGGATCCAGGCTCTGCAGTAGCCTGCTGTTCCCAACAGAGACATCATTTGTTTTTTGGTCATGGGCATGGGCAGTGCAAGAATTACTTCAACACGATTCTTACCTAGAGCTTTGCCTTCTCTAGAAATAACGTGACCAAGATATGTAACTTTATCACGTACCAGCTGGATTTTGTGCTTGGCCACTTTGTGGCTATTCTCTGCAAGATAGAACAACAATGCCCTGGTGTCCTCGACACACGATTACTTATCCGGACTAGCGATCAGCAGATCATCCATATATTGAACAATAACGCTACCTCGTGGGGGAGTGAAACCTTCCAAATTATAGATTGAGGGGCTGTCGACATACCCTTGAGGCATTACGTTCCAGACCCACGTTTTGTTCTTGAATTGGAAAGCAAACCAATATCTGCTGTCGGGATGCACAGGGATAGAGAAAAACGCATTACTCAAATCGATGACACTGAAATAAGTAGATGACTAAGGTATCGAGGCAAGGATAGTCACAGGATTTGGACAAAGAGGCATTGTAGGAATAACGGCGTTATTAACAAGGCGTAAATCTTGGACAAAACGCCATTCACCTGAAGCTTTTCTTACAGGGAGGATTGGGGAATTTACAGGAGAATACTGAATCTCTGAAATGGCCCCTCTTTCTAATAAAGATGCATGTACTTTAGCAATACCTTCTTGAGCCTCAAGAGGGAGTGGGTACTGGGCGCGCTTTGGTCGGAATTAACCTTTAGGGGTAACTACAACAGGATTCACGTTTCGTATTTTGCCAATGTCAAATTTGTCTCTGGCCCACAATGAAGCAGGCAGCCCCTGAAACACAGATAGATCTTCCGTGTTGTCAGAGGGAATTTGGACGAATGTTGGAGTAAGACGTGATCCTTGGATTCCCCTAGTGACTGGAATAGCCCAGGTGTAAGGGAAAGCTCTTACCCCTGCCTTTACGGAGTATCTCACTTGGTGTGGATCTCCAACCCAGTCTGTCACCACCATTACGTCCTTCAGCCATGCACCAGCATCCTCTCTGTTAGCAAACTCAGAAGTAGCAAGTGAAACATGAGGAATAGAGTGTTCACCATACAGCTGTTTCTGTGCGTCATTTAGGCAAACAGAGAGAGCTGCATGATCAGATCCAACATACAACATATCACATGTTAATGTTTCACCCATTTGAGGTGGTAACCAGGTGTTCTCAAAATCATGGTCCTGTGCTAAAAGAGATGTGGATGCAGTACAGTGTAGTGTTGTGTGAGGTGTGAGTGGGGTGTCATAACTATAACAAGTTTCAATTTTTGAAAATAGCTGCGCCAGTTGGTGGGATGTATGAGCACTATTGTCAACATACCAATTATAAGACCAATCTGTGGGCATGTCGTTGTACATGATGGCCACGTCTGGAGGCATTACCTGTGGTGGTCTAATTATGGTAACACCTTCTGGAGAGCAGCACATCTGGAAACCTAATTTACATAATAGGTCACGTCCACAGAGATGGACTGGACAGCATTCACTCAAAATAAATGTGTGTGTTAAGTGAGTATCATCCATCACAACATCCAATGGCACAGTTATTTTCTCTAATTTCACAACACCTGAAGCACCCACAGTTTTAGCAATTTAATTTGTTAATTTAGGTAGTACCCTCATATTAGCAGCACTGAGCACAGATGAATGAGCGCCAGTGTCAGCTAAAAAAGTTGTTCACCATTTACAGTCACAGTAATAGTTGTGTCTGCAGATGGTGTTGTGTGAAGGTTAAGGTATTGATTTATATGAACAATCCTCTCTCCATCCTGTACCACACTACTGTCCCTAACTTGCCCTGCAGCATTCCCTGTCTGTTGCTCATGTAGTCAGAAATCACCTTGTGGGGCATTCAGGGAAACTCCAGCAGGAGGTGCTGAAGCCCAGAGCTGAGGATTTAGCTGTTGTTGAGCTCTAATGTAATGCGAACATTCCCTCTTTATATGACCCTTGCCACCACAATGATAACAAACATCCGGAGCTGGCTGACTAGTCTGATGTCCCTGACCAGCACGATTTCCCTGACCAGTATTTCTTCTATTACCTTTTCCCTGTCTATTCTGTTGCCGTGCTCCACCACCCTGTTGTCTATCAGCATTTCCATCTTTCTCAAAGTACCTGAGCTGAGCTGCTTGTAACCTGGCAGCAGAGTCTTTGGAATCTTGGAATTCCCGCTGTTCTTTTAGCTGATGAAAACGCTCTGCATATTTGAAGTAGCAAACAACTTGCTCTAATGGGACTGTTTCCCAGTTAACACATGAGTTTGAGGTGAGCATTATTCATGAGTTGATGTTTCAACACCTTTCTATAGTCATCGGTAGTTTTGTCCATTCCAGAGTGGAGAGAAAAAGATTTTTCTAGGCGGTCATAAAAAATCATCAAAACTTTCATCCTGCTTTTGTTTACAGCATGAAATAAGATCCCAGTTAGTGTGTTTGGGAAAACGCAGTTTTATTCTTTCAAGTAGCTGAGTGAACTGTTGATCAAAATTAGCAGCACCAAACGTCAAGGTCTCATTAAAAGTACCCTTCAAATCTGGCCATTTGAGACCCAAGCGAGATCTCATGATGGTTGCGATCTCCTCAGAGTGAGGCTGGTACATGCGTAATAAAGCAGAGATTTGTGTCACAAAACTATCAATGTCTTTAGCTGGATCGGGCAGGGAGGAAGCTTGTTCACGAAGCTCATCCGAGCGCCAAGGCCTATAGACACTAACAGTTGGAGTCCAGGCAGCAAGCGCTGGGTCGCCTGCAGGAGGCTGTGGAACTGGATTAATACACCTAATCATAGGCATGATAAGCCTCTGAGTAGTATAATATGATTCGGTTTCTGTCAAAAAGTGATTGATGGGGTCAAAGGTCAATTTTATGAATATTAATGAGTTTATGAAAAATTATGATTATGCATAAATTATTTTTTTATTTATGATTTTTTTTTTTTATGATTATGATGATGCATCATCATCATTCGGGGCGGGTGTTTGTGGGTTTTTCGTTTCAAGGGTTTGGCGATGTCATTTTATTGGGAATTGTTGTAAGCGTTGTGGTTTTGTGACGAATTGTTTTTAGGGTCGGGGACAGGGTGCTTAGGGTGACATATTGGCAATGTAATGTGATGTACATTTGTTTTATTTGAAAAACATCGTGAAAAAGTATGGTTGTATAAATGTATAGGTTATTAGTTGTAGCAGTAGTAGTAGCCGCGGCAATTAAGTTTTATTTTTAAAAAGCCGTTTGTGCTAACGGCAGCAGCCGTTTGTTAAAAAGAATAATACAAGCAGGCTGTTAAAACGTGAAAAATCGTCGTGGCCTATAATGAAAAAACATTAAACAGAATCATTGTAAAGACTTGTTAGATGCCATGAAGGAAGAAAGCATAAACTCCGGGGGTGAAAGGCGTCCGCGAGCAGAGACGCTGTAGGCAAAAACTTATAAACTTTTCCAGAGTCCGCGAAATCACAATACTGTTCAAAAATAGACAAAAGATAGGCTCAAAAGGCGAGATAGCGCGCTTAAAAGCCTAGAATGGTTCGCATGAAAGACTATGAAGAAAATAATTTAAATAAAAGAATATGTTACGTTTTAAAGAATTAAAACGAAAAATGAAAAAAAATAACTTGGAAAGTTTTCTGTCATTGTATCGATGTCCGGAGTTCCGTGGGATACAGAGCGATAACTTCACAGCACGTCGGCAGCTAGCGGCTATCGTGCAGGACTAAAATTGTTCAGAGAGAGAACATTGGGTTGTATCAAAAGCCAAAATGACGCAACAAACGTCTTGTCACGTGGAGTTTGACGCAAGTTTACGTAGGAGTTTTTGACGGACGTTTGCGCGAACCAATGGTAGTGACGGTGTCGGAGGGTTGGTCCAAAAGGGGTCAAAGGGCCCGCACAGGCGCAGAAGCGTTCTTAAAGTTTGTGTCAAAGCCCCGGCGACATCTCTAAACAGCTGTTAGATGGGTTGGGGGGAGATGGGGGGGATTGGGGGGAGATGGGGGGGGTTGTTGGTTTCAAACAAGCGACTTTGTTGAGGGGTGATTAAATACAGGGTTTTTAAATATATAAACTAGAAACAAACTGCCAGAAAACAAAAAAAAACCATATAAAGATCTTTTGGGGACTTTTTTCCCAAAACAAAGTCGCCAAACGTACAAGGCCTATTAAAGCGAATTTCACAGCACAACTTTTTATAATTCGTTTTTTCTGCAGGGGTGTAATAGGTCTGTTTGGTATCGAATGGTTTGTAAAAGATTATGCAGTTTAAACAGTTGCGTTATTATATGTAGCATATAACGTGTAAGAATATCTACTTTTAAAAGTGTATCTAAATGTTTGGGTTTACGTAGAACATATGGTCAAACATAGGCGGTGTGGGGGGAGTGGGGGGGTGTTTGTAAAAACATGATACAACCAATCAAAGATGAAGGCTCCGACCAAAAAAACATTATAAAACAGACACTTACGACGATCGTGACCAGCGAGCACATCGAAGATACTTGAAGACGTCACAGATACCAATACGCAACGAAGAAGAAATGTCTGCGGGCTACTTTTCAACGCAAGGTAGCGATTTGTTTCCTATATTTCATTATCGTACAAGTATGAGATTTACAAGTTGTTAATTAAGCATGCTGAATGTTCTATTTCTTAACAAGGCTTTTGTTAATGTACTGCAGACTACGACACCATATTTGCGGAAACAGCAGACGTTATTGATTTGGGCTCTGAACAGCTAGCCGGCCTGGAAGAATTGATACATCTGCTACCTCTGGAAAACGATTTACACCGCTTTGTAGAACTTGGTGCTGGTGAGTTGTATTATACATTTGTTTAAAATGTACTTTTAAAGAGGCTGTGTGTGTGTGTGTATATATATATATTTAATGGCGAATGTTTAAATGTTAGACACGTTGTCTCGACACAAGGCCAACAAAATGCATATATGCCAGCCCTCGACGCAAGGCCGGGTCTGAAACTTTTAAAGACCGATGTAAAAAACGGTTTTTGGATTGTTTAACATCGTTAGGGTCTATTTTAAGGTTTTTATTTCACAAAGACAACGACAGTAAACAGATCTGGCTTTTGTTGGTGTAAATGTGTTAGACTACGTTGATATAGTTGATATACGGCCGAACAGTTTGTAGGCCTGGATGTTTGTTACCCCAATGAAAACTAATTAAGCCGTTCTATAGAACTTAGTGTTTGTAATTTGTATTATACATTTGCTTAAAATTTACTTTGAAAGAGACTGTGTGTGTGTGTGTGTGTGTGTGTGTGTGTGCATATATATATATATGTATATATTTATTGGCGACTGTTGCAATGTATTAGACACGTGTTCTCTAAACATGGCCGATTGTTCAAAGGTGTTGGACATGTGGTCTCGGCACATGGCAAACAAAATGGTTGTTCGTGGCACTCTACGTTAGTTCGACAAAGGCTTATATACAGATTCGCAACTCGCGTATATATTTTTTATATATATATATATATCCAGAGTGAAACTTTTAAAGTTTTTGGACTATTGAACATCGTTAGGGTTTATTTTAAGGTTTTTATTTCACAAAGACGGAGCCATTAAACAGTCTGTTGTGTTTTTAAATATATATATTATTTTTACGGTTGTTTAAATGATCCTTTTAAAGCTGTTTTATATTTATATATGATTGTTTAATGTTTAATTGTTTTAGACACGTTGGTTACAAGGCCGACAATCAACATCGAGGCTCAGGTTCTGGCTTCGTTGGAGGACCCACGATACACGAATATCCAAAGTAGGAAACGTTTAAACTTTTCTGTTTTAGGGATATTTAGCATTTGTAGTTATCGTTTTGGCTGATTCTATCACATTTTATTTTTAAAAAGCCCCAGAAACACCTCTAGAAGCGTATACAGTGGAGTCAAACAGCAGACCTGAAAGTTCGACGTGGGAAACGTCCGGCTGTGAGTTGTACAAGTCTTGAAAACGTGTGCGGGGGTGTGCAAGTGTGCGTGTGTGTGTTTGTGCACGAGCGCGTATGCGTGCTCGTGTGTGTGTGTGTGTGTGTGTGTGTGTTTGTGCGTGGTTTTGCACGCGCGTGTGTGTGAGCGCATGTATAATGTTTTTTAAATAACTTTGTTTGTTTGCTTTAAATTAAATATGAATATTAGTCTTTTTAATTTAGAATTTTAAAGTATAATTAATTTTTTTTTTTAATTTTTAATTTTTTTAAATTTTTTATTTTTCTTTAAAATTTTAGTGTGTGTATGTCTGCTTTAAATTAACTGATTATTAAAGTATTTTTAATTTAGTATTTTTAATGTAATTATTTTTTTACATTTTTTTATTTTATTTTTTCTTTAAATTTTAGTGTGTTTTAAACTAAATATGTCAAGTATTTTTAATTTTTTCTTACAGACGACGAAGTAACGGATGAGGAGCTGGTGTCGATACCCGAACCAGAAACCCCAACAAACGGCCAAGAAAGGCGACCGAGCAATCGTGGTGCAGCCGAGCAAGCTACTGCGCAAGAGCCGGGACAAGCAAGGGTGACAGAAGCCACACAAACCGCGGACCAAAGGGGCCGCCCGGCGAGTGTAAACGAATCAACTCCTTTGTATTGTCAATAGAATTGTTGCCAATGATAGAGAGCGAGCAGAACTCTACAACAGTTTTCAAGCACTTGTAAACCGACATTTGCAATAAATATGGCCCCGAAAAGACAACGTACTGCTTCTTGTTCCGAGGGGTCGAGCTGTAAAAGACCTGCTGTGGATGATGCTGAAAACACTAACCGTTTAGAGTTAATGCCTGAAAATGTTAACCCACATCTCTTAGCACTTGTTGAGGATGTTAATCAAGGCTCTATTGACACGCATGAAACAAGTAGTGAAACTGTAGGGCATGATTGTTTTTTTACCGGGCTGTTAAACGCGCTGGCCGCAGTAAACCGTGAACGCGCACGTGCTGAAACGGATATTAACCCAAACACAGAAAATAACGCGCATGGCATTACTGTGTTAGAGAGCCCCCAAAGCCCTGTAGATGATAACGTGCATGGACTTCCAGAAGTCAACCAAGATGGTGGTGCGGTTGATGACACAGATATTCAGGTGATACGCAGGCCCAAATTCAACAGTACAGAAATTCGGCACCGCTTTAACTTTGCAGCACTGTACGACATTGACAACTACGCAGTTTTATGTGTATGTCTTAAACACTTTAGAACAGATACTGGTTAAAGTTCGCGAGTTGTCGCGCCCCAATGATGTTGTACAACTAGAATTAAGGGGTGATTCGTTGTCTGAGGGCGTAACCGTACAACTAAACGGCGACAACGTTGAATTGGATATTTTTTTGGACATGGTTGAAAAGTTGATACAGAGCAATTTTGAGATTCTGGCTGATGAAACGCTGATGCTTGTGGCTCACATTATTCAGAACCCTAATGGTGGTGTGGGGGACCGGCGGAAATTATCGTCATGTCTCAAGAGCGAAATCATTCGCAAAAAACTAAAACACCTAATTGTTAGCTACAACCGCGGTAACAACCTATGCTTTGCAATGTGTTTGACGCACCTTTTACATCCGGCATTAAACACATGTGAAGCTGAAAGAGAGGCTGAGCAATTGCAACGTTCCGTAGGCTTGGGTGTTCAACACAAGGTTTGTTTTTCAGACATTCAGATGTTTGAAAAGTTTTTAAACATCAAGATTGTCGTGTTGTCACACAGTGCAAATAACGGGGTCTTAACAAAGTTTCAAACATCCGAGGCTATACACGAAAAAACACTGTTCCTATACCTCGATAGCATGCACTATTATGGCATCAAATCGTTGAAAGGTTTCTTAGGTGGCCAATATGTTTGCAACTTTTGCTACACACCATACACATCGAAACATAACCACAAATGCAAACATACTTGCAACGTCTGTGTACATGCAGATTGTTTTAAGCATCGGTCTGCAACGATAAGGTGTGACGACTGTATGCGTATCTGTCAATCAAGCTTTTGCCATGCAGAACATAAAGTTTTGAAACAACAGAAGTCGAGCGGCAAGATGCTCAGTATCTGTGACACATACAAGTTCTGCATCAAATGTGCCCGCACATATGATGTCGGTAGTCCGCCTAAACCACACACATGTGGTCTAAAGACATGCACAGCCTGCAAGGCTTTATTGACCCCGGATGTTGAACATGTGTGCTACATACAGCCGGTGAAAACTGAGAACCCAAGCGTACGTTATGTGTTTTATGATTTTGAGTGTCGGCAGGACCATGGTGAACACATTGCAAATTTCATATGTTGCATTGATTTTAATGGTAAGCGTTGGACGGCAGCTGGTGATGATTGTGTAAAGGCTTTTTTTAAGCGATACCGAACACCAAAGTACAAGGGGTATACATTCATTGCACATAATTCGAAGGGTTATGACGGGTACCTGCTGATGCAGTATTTGGTTAAGCAGGGTGTGACACCAAGCATCATAGCACAAGGTAGCAAACTCCTGTGTGTTACAGACGATGCTTTTGGGCAGAGGTATGTTGATTCACTCTGTTTCCTGACTATGAAGCTTAGTGACATGCCCAACGCGCTAGGTTTTGACAATGTGAAAAAGGGGCATTTTCCCCATTTCTGGAATAAAATTGAGAACCAGAATTACATCGGCCCGTACCCGCCACCCTTGTACTATGGCGTTGACACAATGATGGAGAAGGATAGGGTTGCATTTAAGGCCTGGTATGATAACGTGTCTGGGGGTGTGTTTGACTTTCGTAAAGAAATGTCAGAGTACTGCCAGAACGATGTTGTTATTTTGCGGGAGGCCTGTTTACGTTTTAGGACAGAGGTGCTTGGGAGCACGGGTTTAGACCCGTTCCAATGCATTACAATAGCCTCTGTGTGTATGAAGCAATTCTGCACAAACTTTTTACCCAAAAACACCATTGCAGTCACAGCGCCCGATAATTATGTCCGACAGCAGAAAGCCTTTTCCACCGCATCAATCCAATGGTTAGAATATGTGAGCCACAAGGAAAAGTTTTTCATTCAACATGCCTTGAACCATGGTGAGGTTAAGATGGGTAACTACCATCTAGACGGTTATTCAGAGTCGGACGGTGTACGTACGGCTTTTGAATACGCTGGCTGCCTATACCACGGATGCAAAAATTGTTTCCAGCCAAACACGATTAGCCCTATCACAAAAACAGATTTTGGCTCAATCTACCACAAATTTCAGGAAAAAATTGACACTTTACGCCGCGTATACAACCTGAATGTTGTCGTGATGTGGGAGCATGAATGGGTAAGGCTTAAATGTGAGAGCCCCGATGTTCAGGAATTCCTGAGACATCAGGACTATCCCGAGCGTATGGAGCCTCGGGCTGCTCTGTTTGGTGGTCGAACGAATGCTTTGCAACTTTACTACAAAGTTCAAGAAGGTGAGCAAATGCACTATTTTGATTTCACCAGTCTATACCCGTTTGTGAACAAAACTAAAGTTTACCCAACAAACCACCCCATCATCATCTTCCGTGACTTTGAACCGATCGAAAACTATTTCGGTCTGATCAAAGCCAGGGTCAACACACCAAGAAACCTTAAAATACCAGTGTTACCATACAGAGTCTCTGGTAAATTAATGTTTCCACTCTGCCGGACCTGTGCGGAATCCGAGCATCAAGGTTGCTGTCAGCATTCTGCTGATATGCGCTCTCTAACAGGTGTATGGTGTACCGTTGAAATGCTTAAAGCTATTGAAAAAGGTTACACCATTGACAAAATTTTTGAAATCTGGCACTTCCAAGATAGCTCCGAGTCTCTTTTCAGTGACTACATTAAGACGCACCTAAAGGGTAAACAAGAAGCGTCAGGATACCCCTCTTGGGTTTCTGATGATTCTGACAAGGCGGCATATGTGCAGAGTTACTGGGAGAAGGAGGGCGTCCGATTGGACCCAAACAATATCTGTGTAAACAAAGCCAAAAGACAAATTTCTAAACTGTTTTTAAATAGTCTTTGGGGCAAATTTGGCCAGAGAAGCAATCAGTCAAACACAACCTTGATCCGTGATCCCGAGCAGTTTCTGCAATTCATGTTTTCGGATGAGTATGACATCTCACACTTTTCATTTCTTACCGAGACAGTAGCCCTGGTCCAGTGGAGACTTGCAAAGGGTTTCCCAAAACCACCCAGATACAGCAATGTGTTCATCGCGGCCTTCACCACCGCTTATGCCCGGCTCGAGCTTTATGAGCTCATGGATAAAATGCCCGACAGAGTTCTGTACCACGACACAGATTCTGTAATCTTTGTGAGCCGGCCGGGCGACTGGATGCCTTCTCTCGGCGATTTTTTGGGTGAATTGACTAGCGAGCTAGACCCTGGTGACCACATTGTTGAATTTGTTTCAGGAGGACCCAAGACATACGGCTATAAAACACTGCTCGGTAAAACCTGCATGAAAGTGAAAGGTATAACCCTGCACAATACTAACACACAAGTTGTCAATCTTTCATCACTCACAGCCTTGGTACAGCACTATGTACAGAATCCCGAGACAACAGCCCGTGAAATTATGACCAGCACAAAGCAAATTGTTAGGGATAAGAGAGGTTTCTCTCTCAACACACGAACAGTTTCCAAAATATTCAGAGTGGTTTACAACAAAAGAGTACTGCTCCCGGATTTCAAAACCTTACCATATGGATTCTAAACAAGTGCCTGGGTGTGAAGGATTTGACAATCGTCTTCAGCATCCTTTTTCATGCATAATCTCCGGCCCCTCAAGCAGTGGTAAAAGTGTTTTTGTGAAAACACTGCTCGATAATGCACAACATGTTTTGTCACAAGTACCGCAGAACATTGTATGGTTTTATTCCTGCTGGCAACCAATGTATGATGAGGTGCTTCATAAAATAAAGAATGTACATTTTGTAGAAGGGCTTCCTGAATCTTTGACCGATGAAGTTTTGCTACCGTTGCACAAAACCAATATGGTCATTGTTGATGATCTTATGCAAGCCGCCAGTCAGAGCTCTGAAATTGAGAGAGCTTTTACCAAGTATACACACCATAGAAACCTAAGCATCATATATCTTGTGCAGAATCTTTTCTTCCAGGGTCGAAACAGCCGCACAATAAATCTTAATGCAAACTATATTGTTCTGTTCAAAAATCCCAGAGATAAAATGCAAGTTAATGTTTTGGCCCGACAAATGTACCCCAGAAATTCAAAGTTTTTCCTAGAATGTTTTGATGATGCTACCAGAAAACCTTATGGATACCTGTTGGTGGACTTAAAAGCACAGACGCCTGAGGAATACCGCATCAGAACTGGTTTGTACGCTCCAGAGTGGCCGGTTGCTTACGTGCTAAAGAAAAAGTAATATGTCGACACGTATTAAACGGAACTGGAGTCTTCTAAAAGCTCTATTTGAAGGTGATGCCCGGCAAAGACGGGGTATATTACAGTCTGCTTCTGATGAACTCATAAACACAATTTGTGAACTAGCTCTCAATGTTTTGCGTGGTAATATTCCCCTAACGAACACACAATTGAAAAAAATAAGAAAACAAAAGGCTGGTATTAAACTGTTGGCTAACAAGAAAACATCAATTTAAAAAAAATTTAAAGTTATAAATCAAAGGGGCGGTTTCCTTCTGCCTCTACTGAGTGTTGCGATACCTTTTCTAACCAGTTTGATAGCTGGTCGCGGTGGCGGCTAAAAATATGGAGCATGCACAAAAGATGTTTCTGGTACCTCAAAGTCAGATGGACAAATTAAAGAATCTTACTTTTACACCGGAACCCATCCGACAAACTGTTGAAAATGATTTGGATCAAACCATACGTAACATCTTGTCGAGGAATGATGTTGTACCACACGAGAAGGCAAAACTGTATACGATTGCTCTGCAACGTTTTATGGCGCTGATTAAACAAGGTGCTGCGGAAACACAACAATTGACCCTATCCTTGCCAGTCGAGACTCACGATACTGTAAGACCTGAGACCTCCCGATTTGATGATGTCTTACAAAGTGTACCACCTAGAAGCCGGGAAAATGCCACGTACGTGTTGGATAAAATTTCAAAATCAGGAGATGTGGTAACGTGGAACGCTGATGGGGAGTTTGTGCTTAAAGGCAACGCCGTAAGTGGCTCACATATGTTGGATCTAATAAAGAACATAACAGCACCTCAAAAGATTTCTGAGAATAGAAGACCCAGGGGTTGGGTTGAATTTATAGAGGCTATGGCCCTGCTTAACATGCCTCTTTCTGTTATACCTAATCAAAATGTTCGCGACATGATAAATCGGCACAAAAGGAAAAAAAACACCAAGTGCGGGCGTATTTACGCCAGAGCATGGTAATAGGCCGGTTTTAGATCACTCAGCGTGGTTAGATTTCTGAAGCAGAATGTGTGTGTGTGTGTGTATTCCTAATGCTGAAAATGTCAAATGTCATGTTTAACGTGATTTTATTTTACAATAAAATACATAAAGTAAAAACCAAACGAAACACGCTTGTTTATTTTTATTTTTTATTTTCAACAACCGTGACAGATATTAAACATTTCACCACAGCCAACCGTCTGTACACAGTTTAACATGTTTTTAAGGCATTTATTCAAATATATTTTGTCAACATATCTTGACACCATAGCATCGTTCTTTTTCAAATTATCAGAGTATAGGTCTATAATGTTGCTAAACGGAACCCCTTTGGCCCTGTTGTGTAGATAAAATATACAATGCTGGCCACACTTTGCGCTGAGCGGGTCTTGCATCTGTACTGTGTTGTAAGTAATCCTTGTGCAGTTCTTTTGCAGAAAAGTGTTGATGCTATCCGGGAAGTAAATGTAGTCAGGTGGGTTGCCGTAGGAGTCGAAAAATTCGCCCGTCTTATCCGCACACACATACAAAGCCAACCAGTGTTCCCCAGGCTTATTTCGAGGGTGTGTATTCACAATGTACATGGAGGGTAAATTATCTAGTTTATCAGCCGGTAGCTCATCGCAGGCCACCGTTCCATAAAAGTAATTTGTGGTGTATGGGTTGTTGCACAAAATAGCATCTAGTTCTCGGGTGTTCATGTTTAATAATAATCATACAAAACGTTCCTCCTCTGGTTCACTTCAATAATATTGTCGAAGCATGCGTAAACAATCAAATTAACGGTTCTGGGTAGCGGGGCTCTGAATCTCATCTCCAGACGAATATTGCCCGTTTTGATCAGGGACAAATGTTGGCTGCATCCTTCATCGGGTGTCAGATTGAATGCATAAAGTGTGTAGCCTTTTATGTATTCTTGACGATCTATACACAATGGTGAATCTTTCAAATGTCGCCCCGTTGCAAGTGCTAAACCATAAAATTCACGAACCGCCGAGCCGGTTGTGTAATCTGGGGTAAAAGCCTTTGCCGGAATCTGAAGACCATCCATATTGATTGATATATGTTCGGCGTCATAATGTTTGAAATTGAAAGGGTTCTTGTTGTAAACTCCTGTAAAAGCGTCGTTATCTACTAAACCTATGATGACCGATTTCGGTAATTGCCCCAAAAACAAATTTTCTTGATTGCAAACTCTAAGACCAGCCGCCATGCTGAAAGTTTTAAGGCTAACACGGTCAATAGGATATTTAACATTAGCTGTTAGTAGTGCCTGTGCATGGCCTAGTTTAACAGGTGGTGATACCCCGATTTTTTTAACAAACATTGTTGCCGAGACTATTTTAAGCTTGTACGGTTGTTGTGCATCAGCGGTCATTAGACAGAAAGCATCCTTACAACGCACCATCTTGATTTTAATATCGACACCGTTTATAAGTAGTCTCTCCTGAAAAAACATGTCTGTGTGGATGGGTCCGAGCAATTCAAAAGTGTTGCTCCCCGCGGTATATATGGCTCTGCTTTTCAAACCGTTGTTGTCCCCCGCCGGGTCTGTTTCGTCCATATGGCCACCGGTATCCTTATAGAATAAGCCACTCGTAAATTGATTAGACAATGTGGCTTCAGAATAATTAAGTAGACATTCCATAATTGCTCTGTAGGGGTATGTGTTGCTAGACTGGCTCACCAGCCTGTCACCCAGCGAAACATCCACCTGTGAAAAAATGGTCGCTATGGGGTAATTAATAATCCCAACCGTGTCTGCGTTGGTGATATTGGTACCATCTGCACGGGTTATCTTACACTGTAGGTATAATAGAGTGTTGTTTAAGTCAAGGTAATCTTCACCATTGCCGGCTATATAGAACTCTAGGGGCCCCGTGTCCGAAAGGGCTGACAGGGGGGATACTTCAACATAGATGTTCTTATCAATGCTTGTTTGCGTATACGGTACTGCGAAAAGGTCCAGTTCTGACTTCATACATTCCTCTGACATGTTGTGTATGAAGGCCATTTTTAAAAAATGTATCTACTTTTTCTCTTAACCTTCTTGGTGCGCTTTTTCACCCTCCGCGTGCTTTTCGTCACTGTGGCTCGACTGTTCACTGTGCGACGCTTTTTAGCTTTAGACCTGCTCGTGACACGCCCCCCTGGGGGCCTCTTACGTGCCCGTCTTGTCATAACCATAAGCCCCGAACCGTCCTGGTCACCGGTGTTCAAACGACTCATCACAGCTTTGTTGACCACATCTTTGGCGATGTTCTTGGCTGCTGCTTTCAAATGTGGCTTGGCTATGTTGAAACCTTTCTTTAGTAGGGGCAAGGCCATTCGGAGTAAACCGCGAAATAGTCCACCAAGTCCACTACCATACATAACACTAGCACCCTTATACCCCGGCAAACCATTACCGGCCTGTTCCGTATAATAGGCTATATACCTATTTGGGTCTACGTAGAGGGGTGTCCTCGCCATTTTTATTCGTGATACCGATATTTCACAGGCCTAAAGTGTAGTTTTATGTTGGCTTTGCCGTAAGTAAAGGCTATGTTCTCGTTCTGATCTGATTTCAGCTCAATTGTTATATCGTCAATGTGTTTCTTGCTGACATGTACGTAGTGTGGCTTCTCGTAAGATATTGTGATTACATCGTTGCTAGATCCTGTTATATGTACACATCGTAGCAGTGGCACAAAACTATCACCGACTCTCTGGTAGTCAATAATGTCTGTGTATACATACATTGTGTAGAACCCCGCCCGAATATCCGCGGGGTGGGGCGCCACAGGCTTTGCACCCGATAATGCAACATTTGACTCCAACCCCAGCATTCTGGCGAGCTTTCCGTTAGCCGATAGGGATAGATTTTCGTCTGCGCTAATATAAATTCTGTTTTTCATTACGGCGTAGCCCACCTCAATAGCCCATTTTTTCATCTTTAAACTTCTGTTAATCTCATCCACAAGCGCTTTCAGGTTCTTGTAATAACCCCAGCTTACTGCGACAACATAGTCTGTGGCTTTTTTCGCGTCGCGCACGATAAAATAGTTTTCGTCAGTATTTAGCATGCACCACGTATAGGGGTATTGAATCTCCGCCAAAGCAACCTCCCATTGTCCTCGTAATTCGAGGGCTCGTGCAAACTTTGTTGTGTAGCTTGAAATTTTATTCCCCGGATAAATATCTAGACACGCATTGCTCGGGAGAGTGACATAAAAACCGTCGTCTTCCATGGTGCCCCCTGATGATTTGGTTGGGTCTGTAAACTTTTCAACTCTTTTAGAGATCGACAACACGACTTTCGGGTATCCAGCTGTTAAATTTTTCGGGCCACCCCACCCATTTTACTAAAACAAACTTGCGTCTATTGTGTGTTTTCTCAGCAACAATTTTTTCGACCTTATAAGTTTTGTCTTTCCCAACTATAACTTTTTGTAATTCAGCCTCATAAAACACCCCGTCAATGTTCGTACCATCATAATCCTTCAATCTGTATACCGGCGGTCTTCTGTGAACCCTTTCAACAACCGTGAAATATTCATCTGTATATGTTTGTTCATATCCTTTTGCAAACTTCCCACGTACTTTGGAGACCCTGACTGTGTCACCCTCCTCAAACTTAAACTTTGGCTTTTTAGATTTTTTTGGAAAGAGACCATACATGTTTTTAAAAACTTTAAAAACATTATCTTTGTTTACTTCAAGGGGTTTCATTTTAATAGCGCTGTGATAGCTATTATTGTACCCCAGCACCAAGGCCTGCACAACATCTATATAGCGTCTTGTATTGTGGGCTGTAAAATAACGCCACATTCTCGTTTTCAACGTTCTATTGAAACGTTCAACCACAGATGCTTTAACATCTTCGTTATCTGTGGCAAAGTGTATTATTTTGTTGCGTTTCATCAGACTTTGGAACATTTTATTGAAAAACTCTTTACCTTTATCTGTTTGTATTTTTTTAGGTTTTCGACCTTTTGCGAGAATGCTTTGAAAAGCCCTGTGCACTTCGACAGCTGTTTTGTTTTTAAGAACACACACCCATGCATATTTTGACATGATATCTATACATGTTAGCATAAACTTCATATTATCATTATGTTCGGAGACATTTGACATGTCAACTAAATCGACCTGCCATTGTGAATCAATGTTACTCACAAAAACCCTGTTTCTCTTGAAATTGACTCTGATGGGTTTGTGTAATGTGTACGCATCTTCACCAGATAACCACGCAGCAACTTTCTTGTCTGAGACTCTCAAATCTTTTGTATCACAAACACCCCGCTGTAGGCGCTTTTTGCCGCCGTAAGAACCTGGGTTTTCTGGAGAATAATACACATCTTTCAGGTGCTTATCAACATCCATCCTTACGGTTATAGAAGTAATGAAGCACAATATAAAAAAACACAGTGTTTATTATTTCTTTTTTTTATAAAAAACACAGATTTCATTTTACATTACAAGTGTGTATGTGGCAATGTTTCGCCTTCAGAACATATGGGCCACAGGTCTTCCTTCATGGCGCCCTCGATTTCCCTGAAGTCTGTATCGACCGCCCAAAAGGCCTTCTCGCTGGCCTGGTCAAGTTCCGTTTGTAGGATTTTACGAAGTTTGTCACGAATGTTTGTTTCCTCGCGAATTTCTGCAATAATCGTATCAACAGACCCCAGGATCCTCATAGGCTCGGGTTTAGCCACAAACAGCTCCATGGCTTTGACAAGCAGAGGACTTAACCATGGTTTCTTCACTCTTGCAACGAAATTGTCAAAGTGATATGTGAAATAGTGTGCGTCCGTCTCGTTTAAACAACTGTGTCTAAGCTGGCTTGGATGGTCAACTTCACACCCCAGACATTGACTCTTCAGATGTTGTTCAATAGCGCAGTCCAGAAGTCTCGCGATGATGATTTTCAAAAGTTTAATCATCGGCGTTGTTAGACAACCGTCTGTTTCACAGCCTTGTCTTTCGAACGAACCAGCGTATAAAACATTGTCCACCGCGTTCAGCTCGTCAGCGAGCCACGGCCCTGTAGCCGGAACGTCATTGTGACCTGGGTAATCAGTCTCCCAAGATTCTGAACACTCTGCCGCCTGTAGGGGCGCGTACATTTTGTCAAAATTCTGAGACATGTTGGTCAAGAGGTTTGTACCGGGGTATGGTATCAGGTTTGTACAGCTTGTCTTTTAAAGACCAACTCAAACTTATAACCACGCCTTGAAAACCCCTAGAGTTCTGAAAGGGCGCTTTGATTGGGTTTTCGTGTTTGTGGGGCGTGCTTTGAATTTTAACATGCTTGAATGGTTGATATAACAATGATGACACAGGTCTTTAGTATGTAAAAGAAATACTTTTTTATTTTAAAGTTCACAAAACAATAAAAAACAACAGCGCCACAATATGTATACCGTGATAATGGCGATATACAAGCCCACACAAAACAAACTAGAACACTTTTTTTTTTATTTTATTTTTAAAAACATCAAAGTTACGTTATACACGTTTGTAAAGCGTGTCTAACAATCTTCATCAGAGACACACTGCGTTGATGTTGCCGTGTTTTCCAAAGCATCCGACATGTTGGCAGCGGCGTCAAATCTTGCCCGCAGGTTAGTTTTCACAAAACCCATGGAACGCAATAGCCGATAGTCCTCAATCCTTGTATTGGCTTGCTCGATACAAAGTTCCAACAACGGCAGGTCATCAAAATGAAAACAAATTTGTACATCAGGGATTGTGGCTGATGCGAATTGCTCGCTAATAATTAGTCGATCAGCTTTTCTGCGTCTTCTAACACACACCACCGAGCAGACGGGTTCTTGCCAGCTCACAAAGTTTATTTCGCGGTGTATATTGTTGATAACATCGCGGTAACAGTTTTGGAATAGGCCCCATTCCTTAGGCTCGAAAGTCACACAGTCTGTGTTCTCACCAAACAACTCGCCGTCACACATGTTGAAAAGTGTGATTCTTGGCACGCCAGCCTCTGTGTGAAGTTTATATCCACATTGGATATCGTCGCGACCAGTACAGGACCAATCCCTGTACACGAGGTCTATACGTAGCCGGGATATCGCCGCAAAGGGCTTTCTTGGTGTTTGCAACACCATGCTGTCATCCCTCATAGCGTCTGGTGATTCGGGTGTCATAAGTTGTGCGTTCGCCATTTTCTGGTTGCTTTGGCAAGTTAGTGTTTCGATACCGGCTTCTGCTAAATATCTGTGCCGAAAAGCCGGTCTTTTATACATGTCTTTTCGACTGCAGCGCCTGTGGGCTACACCCCCAAGCCCCCCATCTCCCCCCACCCCATCTACCACCTGTTTAGAGATGTCGCCGGGGCTTTGACACAAACTTTAAGAACGCTTCTGCGCCTGTGCGGGCCCTTTGACCCCTTTTGGACCAACCCTCCGACACCGTCACTACCATTGGTTCGCGCAAACGTCCATCAAAAACTCCTACGTAAACTTGCGTCAAACTCCACGTGACAAGACGTTTGTTGCGTCATTTTGGCTTTTGATACAACCCAATGTTCTCTCTCTGAACAATTTTAGTCCTGCACGATAGCCGCTAGCTGCCGACGTGCTGTGAAGTTATCGCTCTGTATCCCACGGAACTCCGGACATCGATACAATGACAGAAAACTTTCCAAGTTATTTTTTTTCGTTTTTCGTTTTAATTCTTTAAAACGTAACATATTCTTTTATTTAAATTATTTTCTTCATAGTCTTTCATGCGAACCATTCTAGGCTTTTAAGCGCGCTATCTCGCCTTTTGAGCCTATCTTTTGTCTATTTTTGAACAGTATTGTGATTTCGCGGACTCTGGAAAAGTTTATAAGTTTTTGCCTACAGCGTCTCTGCTCGCGGACGCCTTTCACCCCCGGAGTTTATGCTTTCTTCCTTCATGGCATCTAACAAGTCTTTACAATGATTCTGTTTAATGTTTTTTCATTATAGGCCACGACGATTTTTCACGTTTTAACAGCCTGCTTGTATTATTCTTTTTAACAAACGGCTGCTGCCGTTAGCACAAACGGCTTTTTAAAAATAAAACTTAATTGCCGCGGCTACTACTACTGCTACAACTAATAACCTATACATTTATACAACCATACTTTTTCACGATGTTTTTCAAATAAAACAAATGTACATCACATTACATTGCCAATATGTCACCCTAAGCACCCTGTCCCCGACCCTAAAAACAATTCGTCACAAAACCACAACGCTTACAACAATTCCCAATAAAATGACATCGCCAAACCCTTGAAACGAAAAACCCACAAACACCCGCCCCGAATGATGATGATGCATCATCATAATCATAAAAATAAAAAAATCATAAATAAAAAAATAATTTATGCATAATCATAATTTTTCATAAACTCATTAATATTCATAAAATTGACCTTTGACCCCATCAATCACTTTTTGACAGAAACCGAATCATATTATACTACTCCTCTGCAACCGTTCTGTCAGCTGTTCAGGCGGAACGGGACCAGCAGATTCAAGTGTGTATCCAGAAGCTTGCTCTGGAGTTACAGAGAGAGATTTTAAGGTCTGGGGTGGAGCAGAGGCAGCTTGAGAGAAAGGGGATGGTTCAGAGTGAGGGAGAAGAGGAGCAGGAGGATACAGTTGAGGAAGAGGAGGCAGGGAAGAATGAGGGGGAAGGGGGTGTAGGCTAGCGCAAGGGGAGACATGAGAGGAAAGGAATGGAGGGGGAAGGGAAATTTGAGAAGAGGAAAGAAGGGGTAGGCCAACCTGAGGGGAGAGGAAAGGGGGACGAGGGGAAACAAGCTGAGGTACAAAAGGCGAGGAGGCATGATAATCAGGAGGGGGGCAGGTAAGCTCAAGAGGGGTTCCAAGAGCAGATGAGTGGACAGGCGCAGGAGAGATAGTAGGTGAGGAAGCCTGGGGTGAAATCACAGGAGCAATTAAAGGCTGGGCTGGTAGCACAGGTGGAGCTACAGGTTGAACTGCCATATGTGGGTTGGGGTAGAGAACATTTGGAAAATCCAAGTCGTAATGATCAGATTTAGGAAGAAGTTTCTTAACTAGGGCAGAAGTGGTAGGAGTAGATTTTTTATCTGATTCCATTTTGTTACGAATACCAGCTTCAGACTTTAAGAGATTTTCACGAGCCACACGTTCCCACTCAGAAAAATAAATCCAATTTATAGCATTTTTTTCCTTTTTCCCTTGCTTGCTATTTTCAAAAGTCTTAAGCTGAGCTTTAATGTCACCTAACTGCTTAACAGAGAGTGTACCAGATGGAGAGGGGAAATAACTATGTTTAGACCACAATGGAATTTGCTTACAAATACCAGGAGAACACTTCATAGCCATTATCTTAGCAGGACCAGAAAATGCCATATCCTCCAAAGGAGACGAGCTACCATTAGCACCCATAGCGAATAAGGTTCAAAATAAAATGCAAAAGAGAAAAAGAATTACAAATCCGTTTAAAATCAAAGCAAAAACACGTTATCAAAATACAGTAATCAAAAAGAACAGACACGCTTACACAATCACCTAGCCGATGGTACCAAGAGAAGTATGACCCGGAACGTGGAAATCACGTGGTGATCAGTCCCTCTGTACTCGGCTTCACCTTGTCCTAGTTTAACAGAACTACAATGAGCAAGAATAGAATTAACCAAAAACTGTACAGATCTACCGGTAACAAACACTTAACATGAAGGAACAAACATACAAACAGTAACAGAAAAAAACAAAAATAGACAAACAAAAATGAAAGTGTAGTTTCCAGTTAAACAGAGTTTTAACTAAGAAACCAGAGACAAAAAATGGATTGTGGCATAGAGGAACTCAGATTGCTTAGGATGGATCTTTTGCGCAAGAAACAAAATATAGCGCTATGTCCATTAACGGGCTAAATTACAAGCACATTTGCCAGGGCGTACCTTTGTGCAGGACAAAGTTATGTAAAAGCCGGATTAATGCCATGCATGAACTGATCTCAGGTAAATTACAATCACTTTTGTCAGGGTGTACCATAGTGCAATACAAAAGTACCGTAAAACTGGATCAGGTACTAGCTAGTTCAACAGACAGCGCCAACCGCTATCTCATGCCACATCTGACAACATACAAGACAAAAACCCAACATTCAACACCAATTATCAATGAATATCAGGAAAAGCCACTATTCTCGTAAGCTCAGCATGTGACGTGAGGCTTAGCCATGAAGGTCACAAACAATCCAGTAACATAGCAAAACAAAACCAAGTTTAAGATCACTTAAAACCAACGTGGGTCTTAAAACAACGTACCGTAATTCAACAACCAGCAAGAAAAAACTGAGTTTTCCAAAATCACCGCGCCGTCTACAGCCGCAGTTTAGAAAAGTAATTCCGAGCTTCAAAGCACCACGCGTCCGTGCTGTTCTCCCCACCAGCTGTTGAAATACCACAGTTGTCCCAAAAGGTACTATCAATAATGAGTAACCTTTAATTTCTCGTTGCCAATATTGTTAAGGAATTTCCTAATCTAAGTTTGCTAAATTTAAATTTAAGAAATAAGAGTGATCAACCACGAGGTTAAGTTAAGCCGTTAACAAAAGATTGTTTGTTTATTCATTTAAGAAAACTTCTGCAGAAGGGTGCTATCAGGTCAAAGTAGATGATCAGACAGAACCACAATTTCTTCTTCTTCTTAGATATTTTATGGCGGTTTGCTTCCAACTTTAGGAGCTTTACCGCCACCTACCGAACTGGAGTATGGACCAGGGACCCAACCCACTAAACCCAACCAACCACATTAAACATCCTATAAAACAAATTAAACCACCCAACTACCACCAAGAATACATACAAATGGAAAATAAACTCTTACCTTACATTAATTAAACCACACCAAAATCCTCTAAACCCTTTTATATAATCCCGTTTCCCTCAAAAATCTAAATAAGTGCCTATATCCCCCATCCCCAGAGTGTCTATCTAAAAACCCCATCTCAAACTCCACCCCACTCTCCCTCATTCGTGCTACCATCCTCTCCCTCTCCCTCCCATACCTCCTGCACTTCATTAGCACATGCTCCACCGTCTCCTCCTCCTTACAATACCCACACCGCCCATCTGGATGTTTTTTCATTACCCTTAGACCCCCATTCAAACCCGCATGCCCCACCCTAAGCCTTGTTATTATTGTTTCCTCCCTTCTACACCTCCCCCCCGTCTGATCCTACCCACTGTCTTCTGAACCCTATACAATTGCCTCCCTCTGACCTCCCGGTCCCATCCCTCCTGCCACATTCGTTTAACCCTCTCCTTAATTAATGTATTTGCCTCCGCCCTACCCATCTTCACACCCACCTCAACTTCGGCCTTCCCTACTGCCCTCCTAGCCAAAACGTCAGCCATCTCGTTTCCCTCTACCCCCACGTGCGCCGGCACCCACACAAAACTAATCACCAACCCCATCCTTCTTAACCTATACAACGCCTGTGTCACCTCCCAAATCAGATCCGGCCTACTTCTAGATCTGCCTCCCTTTATACTTTCCAGTACAGCACTGGAGTCTGAACACACCACCACCCTATCTGGTCTCACCTCCTCCACCCACTGCAGTGCTAAAATAATTGCCACCATTTCTCCCGTGTATACTGACAGCTGATCATCCACTCTCCTCCCCACCGCCACCCCAAACTCCGGTACCGCAAATGCACACCCTACCCTCTCCGTCACCGGATCCTTTGACCCATCAGTGTATACTTCTAAATGCCCATGATATTTTTTCTTTATATACTCCCCTACCTGTTCCTGTCTAGACACCCCCCCTCCTCCTCCCACCCCCTTCAGCAGCTCCATATCCACTTCCGGCTGCGGCAACAACCACGGCGGTACCGCCGGCAACACCACCGTTTTAGTGTACTCCCGTCCCCATAAGCCCATCTCCCTAGCCGGACTATCCCCCACCCAAGCAAAACTATTGATCCTCCTCCTCCCGTGCTCCCAGCATTCCCCCATAATACCCTTCGTCGGGTGATTCTCCCCATGCCCCCTCAAAGCCACCCAATAGCTCATCGCCAGCTGCTCCCTCCTCAACCGCAAAGGCATTTCACCCACCTCCACCTGTAACGCCGGCACTGGAGTGGTTCTAAATGCACCACAGCATATCCTCAGTGCCCTTGCCTGCACCACATCCAGCCTCCCCAACACCGTGACAGACGCAGATCTATATGCTGTGCTCCCATAATCTATCACCGATCTTATTAACCCCACATATATCGCCCTTAACGCCGACCTATCTGCTCCCCACTCCATCCCCGCTAAACACCTCATTACATTTTTTTTTTTTTTTTACATTTATTAACTACTGCTTCCACATGCACCGCCCAAGTGAGTCTAGAATCAAACCACACCCCCAGAAACCTAAAGGACCCCACTCTTCCCAATTCACTCCCATACATTTTTAACTCGTGCTCCCGACCCACCTTCCTCCTGAAGACTGAGTCTTCTCCACCGAAAACCTGAACCCCCATTTTAGTGACCATTCCTCTACCCCGTCTATTGCTTCTTGAACCCTCTTCACCGTGTGTCCCATATTTCTCCCCCTCTTCCACAGAGCCCCGTCATCCGCAAATAGTGACCTCCCAATATCCGGTCGGATTCCGGAGAATACGTCATCAATCATGACTGAAAACAATAGAGGACTAATTACACTTCCCTGAGGTGTTCCATTTTCTACTGTGTACCACCCAGAATACCCACTACCCACCCGCACTTGAATGGAACGACATGACAGAAAATCCTTCACCCAATTAAACACCCTGCCACCCACTCCCATCCCATCCAGTTTGATTAACAGACCCTCCCTCCACATCATATCATACGCCTTCTCCACATCAAAAAACACCGCCACCACCACCTCCTTGTTTACCTGTGCCTTCCTCACCTCCGACTCCAGGCACAGCACTGGGTCCATTGTTCCCCTACCCTTCCTAAAACCACTCTGATATGGAGACATATACCCCCCCGTCTCAAGGTAAAATGTCATCCTCTCCGCTACCATACGCTCCATAGTTTTACACATATGCAATGTTAAAGCTATTAGCCTATAGCTTCCCGGCTTCGTAGGGTCCTTCCCCGGTTTTCTCACCGGCACCACCACCGCTTGCTTCCAACTGCCCGGTAACCTCCCTTTTGTCCACACTTCATTAAATAACCTCACCACCACCCCCAGTGCCACATCACTAAGTTGAGCCAACATCGCATAACACACCTCATCCCTCCCCGGTGAGGTCAACCCAGCCCTACTAACTGCCCTCCTGACCTCCGCCAATGTAAACGGAGCATCCATCGCATCTTCCCTCCCTTCTCTCACCCCCAACACCCCTATATTCGCTACCCTAGTTTCCTCCCTCCCATTCCTCCCCTCCTCTGTCATGTTACTAGAGCTATGTACCTTCACAAAGGCCTTTGCTAACATCTCCGCCTTTTCCCCATCACTCACAGCCGTCCCTACTCCATTATCCAGCACTGGATAGTTCCACTCCCTCCTCACCCCACTCATCCGCTTAATCATACCCCAGACCTCCCCAACCGGCGTGCTCCTCCCTATTGTCCCACAATACCCCCTCCAATAAGACCTCTTAGCCTCCTTGACCACCCTCCTGACCAGTGCCTGCGACCTCTTATACACCACTAAGTGCTGAAAATTGTGCGTCCTCTTTAAAACCCTGAATGCCCTATTCCTATCCACCACAGCCTCCTTACATCCCTCTGTCCACCAAGGCACTGCCTTCCTTTTTCCCCTCCCTGACCTCTTGGGTATAGACCGCTCAGCAGCCCCTATTATTGCTGCTCGAACCTCCTCATTAAGTTCATCGACACCCTGTCCCACCCCCACCTGTGCCAAACCCTCTTCACTCATTATCCGGAACCTACCCCAGTCCGCCTTTCCAATTACCCACCTGGCTAAACCAGTCCCATTCACCCCTGCTGACACCAAACCCACTTCACACTTCACCGGATAGTGATCACTCCCCACCGTAGACTCCTCCCACACCTTCCATGAGCAAATTCCAGCCATCTCCTCCGACACCAAAGTAAGGTCCAAAACTGATACTGCCCCTGTTCTAAAATCTATCCTAGTTCCCCTACCATCATTAAGGCACACTAACCCCCTCGCATCCATCAATTCCTCTACCACCAGCCCATTCCCATCATTCCTATTACCCCCCCACAACTTACTATGCGCATTGAAATCCCCACACCACACCACCCTCCGACCATCACGCCCTACCACACCCTCCAACAAAGACAACTCCAATCTGAGACAAGGATTATAAAAGTTCACCACCACCAGACTCACCTCCTTCAACCACACCTCCACCACCACATATTCCAAATCCCCCCCTAATGAAAGTAACCTACTCTGTACCTCCCGTTTCACAAACGTAGCACACCCTCCCCCACCCCCCCTCCCCCCCCTATCCCTCCTATAACACTCGTATCCCTGCAACACAAATTCCAAGCAAGGCTTAAGCCACGTCTCCTGAATACATATTATTTCAGGCTTGCACAACATGTCCTCTATAAAACCCTTAAATTCCTGCCCATTCGCTATCAAACTCCTAGCATTCCACTGAAGAATGAAAAACATTATTACAACTAACCTTCCTGACATACTGCTTCCTGACTTAGCTGTTCCCTATTCAAATCCTCCCTGACCTTTTCCCATGACAGCTCCTTGACTCCCAAATACCTCGCCGCACTCTTCACAATAATTTTTATTCTCTCAGTTCTAGTTTTTGCCTGTGCAGAACAGTTTATCACATCAGCCATGAACATCACAAAACTTATTTTTTCCACCAGTAGAGTATCTCCATCCACCCCCTTTCCCCCCACCAGTCCCTCCACCTGACCCCGTCCTATACCCTGCCTCTCCACCCCACCCCCATCTCCTAACCCCCCTCCTGCCCCTTCCACCCTCCCCACCTCTCTCACCTTCCTCACTGCCTCAGCATATGTTCCACCATCCCTCTTCCTAACCTTTTGTACTTCTTCCGCCCGCTTCCTCACCTCACACCCCCCATAATTCACCCTATGCGCACCACCACAATTAGCACATTTAAGCGGTTGTCCTCCAACACATTTTTCAAACTCATGCTCACCCCCACACCGCCCACATCTCACCTTCCCGTTACACACTGCAGCTATATGTCCGTATCGCTGACATTTAAAGCACCGCAGCGGCGGCGGCACGAACGCCCTTACAGGAAACCTCACATATCCCACTGTCACTCAGGCAATACATCCCCCTCAAACCTCAGCAATACCGACAAACTATCAACCTTCTCCCCGCCCCTCACCGCCTTTAACCTCACCGCGTCCTTAACACATCCCCCCCGAACGTTTTCGACCAACTCTTCCATGCCTTGCGACACCGGCACCCCCGTTATCACTCCCCGTAACAACGGCTTAACCCCTCTCACACTACATTCGCTCACCTACTTCCCACATACGTTTCACTTTCATCGCCTTCGCCCTTTGTTCCGTATCTGCACATACTACTAATAATTTCCCATCTCGCAATACTGTAGCCGTTACTATTTTCCCAATCGCCACTTTCAACCCATTCGTCAACTTCATCGGGCTCACATCCACCACACCACTCTCCCCCTTAAATCCATATACAATTTTATATTCCTCACTCACCTTTTTCCTTATCGGCGGCATTTCCCTTTCCTCCTCCGCCGAACTGTAATCACCCTCAGCCCCACCACCACCTCTAATCCGCTTCACACCGCTACCAGGTTTCACCCCCTCCACCCTCACTCCCCGTCCTCTACCCCTCCCAACCCCACTCACCTCCCATCCCTCCAGAACCTCCATCCCACCTTCCACCTCTCTCCCTCCCCCGCTACTACCCGCCATCCCTGATCCACTCACAGCCCGGCCGTGCAAACCGCCAAACTCCAGACACTCGAGAAACCACTGTACTCCCTTCAATTTCCGGTTTCCAAAAGTATTTCTCTTCTGACAACTTTAGCGTCTGTGCGCTATAGCTTTTCCTTTTCTTATTTTTTATTTCTACACTGCTAACCCCGGCCGGAAAACCCAAGCCAGGATGCGCAAGTGCTTCTCTAATTCTTATTTCTACACTGCTAACCCCGGCCGGAAAACCCAAGCCAGGATGCGCAAGTGCTTCTCTAATTCCTATTTCCTCCAAAACAAACCAAACAAAACAATCAAACAGCAAAGAAAATTTTTCCAAAAAACGCGCGACCATTCCAGCATCCGCATCCGCTTCCGCTCTCTCTCTGTGATTTTTCGTCGACAGCTAGAACCACAATTTCTGTTGAGTAATTCATTAAATAGACAAAACTATGACATCACAGGAAATCATTCTCATTGGTTAAATACAGTTTTGGAACTTGAAACTGTCCACCAAATTAAGACATCAAAGGAATTCTTACAATGGAGGGCACAGGAAGAATTCCTATGGGAACCTAGCCAGATTATTATTCCTAGGGTTATAAACCAACATCTGCTTCAGTACTCTTCGCAGTTTATAGCCCTTCCAATGTTTTTACAAAGAGTTCCTTCAGACAAGAGAAACAGTTGTCTAACCATTTTTAACTCAGGAACTCTACATCAAAGGATTTCACCAAGCAGAGAACAGTGGTAATTAAATTTCATTCACAGTGTCCAGACATGATAAAGTCACTTTGGTAGATAGACAGCAGTACGGTCTGAGAGTAGCTGAGATCTGAGACGGAAGTGGTCCGGTGTCTTGGCTTTAAAGTCAACTAAAAGATAACCGTATGGACAGCTTGTGGCATCGGTAAAGGCTTCTAAGAAATATTTAGTCTGACCAGGAAACATCTGTCTAGCTAAAAGATAAACCTGATACTTGTCTCTGGGATTTAAAAAAAAGACAATATAGTTAGTATTTAGATTAATTGTTCTACTAGATTTCCCTTGCATAAATAAATTCTGTACAAGATATATACAACTTGTGATGGACGTACTTGGTAAACACATTCTGAACTTCCAGATTATTACTTGCATCATGCATCAAATCATCAATAATGACAAGGTTAGTTTTCTGAGGCGGCAAAAGAGAGTCATCACAGAGCGATGCTGGTATTCCTTCAACAAAGTTTATAGGCCTAATTTTTAACAATTCGTTATACAGAGGCTGCCAACAGGAGTATATATAGACGATGTTATCAATCTTTTCCGAAATTATTTTTTCTGCGTTATCAATGATTGTCTTCACAAAATATGTTTTACCACTATTTGAAGGGCCGGACACTACCATACTGAACGGATGTTGTAGTCGTGAGTCAAAGTCAAAAACGTCATGTCTTACCGGTGGCCTAGTAGCCATAAGGCAGTGTGGTATAGTCCCGAAAGACACGTCGTTTGTTGTAAACAACTTGTAAACGTTTCAACACTGTAACATTTTTCAGTAGCAGTTTCTTTTTATTACGCTGTATGGTGTCGGTCTCTGTTGTGATACATTCAGCCACTGTCCGGTGATCGACAAACGAATCCACCAATCGCTGAAGGGATTGTTGTGTGACCAATGAAGCGTTTTTGGAATCCAACGTCACACCTTTACATCTGATGGCTGTCTTGTTTTGTTTTGTGCGGTAGGCGTAACATTTTGGACCAGCTGAGACAAACTCTGTAATAAAATCTTCAGCCTCTGTACCACACAGATTGCCATCATTAATTTCATCTGTAAGATCACCAAGAAATGGACCTAGTGGTGGAACAAAATCGCCATCTCTTGACACAAAAATAATACTGTCTATCACAATAGAGAACTCGTTGTTGCAACTGGTCAAGCAGGTCGTACAGCATGAGACGTGCATGGGCTGTAGTCATCGCGCCAATAAACACATTGACATCCTTTGCTCTAGACGCTTGCTGAACAACGTGCCGCCATTGCACCAAAGCAACATCATCAGTAATAAAACAAAACAGTCACTGAACATTAGCTGTGTGAACCTTGCCAGGTCAGATATGAGCTCTGATGTAGCGAGGTCACTGCGCAGTGAAAAACGGCCCCAAAGACTGTTAAGAACCAGTTTGTTACAATTCCTAACAGCCTTGTTAACAGATATGTTTGCAGGGTTTAGTTTGATACCTTCTTTCTCATAGTACCCGTCTATGTAGGATTGTTTAGCCTCTTTGGTGCTGACGTGTGACGGATACCCGGAGGCTTCCTGTTTGAACTTTAGGAATGTTCTGACATATCCCTTAAACAGTCTGTCTGTCTGTTGTGGAAAATGCCACACCTCATCAATCTGGGTAATTCTGTAGCCCTTTTGAACAGCTTTCTGAAGCTCAAAGGTTACCCATGTGCCTGAAAGCACCCGGTCTTTGTCACCGTGCTGGCAGTCACTATCCTGGACAAGCTGCTCTGCACACGTCCTACACAGTGGGAACATCAGTTTGCCATGGCATCTTACAGGAAGGACGGGGTGATAGAGACCCCTTGGCGGCACCACAGTACACTTCACAAAACCAAAATACTGGTCAATTGGTTTGAAATCTTTGTAGATTATTTGTGGGTGTCCGACCGGATAGAGCATGCGCGCTTGTACTGTGGGGTATAATGACGTGAAATCATAATACCTGATTTTTTCCCCAGCGCCGACATTGTGTGATAGTTAAAAGGCATTTGTTCGACCACCAAATAACACATCCCTGGGGTTAAGCCTACTGGGCGCTCGGTAGTTAGCTACAAATGCCTGCAAATCCCTGTCTGTATTTGTCAAGCTGTGCCATTCACACTCCCAGATGATCACCACATTGAGCTGATGCTTTTTCTGTAGGTACGCGATTTTCTCGTCAAGCTGGTTTTTCAACATACCATACTCTGAATTAGTGACCGGATTTATGTGCCCTGGACAATAACAGGACGTAGTAGTAGTAGTAGCTTTATTGTCATTGTCACAAGTACAACGAAATTAAAAAGTGCCAACCGATCAGTGCATTAAAACTATTAAAAACAATACAATACGGATACAACGCATATACACATAACCATACAACAGATCATTCCTTAGTAGCATTCAGTGTGGCTACCGCTGTGGGATATAAGCTGTTTTTGAGTCTGCTGGTCCCTGACTTAATCAGTCTGTACCGTCTGCCTGATGGCAACAGTTCGAACAGTGAGTGACCGGGGTGGGAAGTGTCCTTCATAATGTTCTCTGTTTTTTTGATACAGCGGGAACTGTGTAGTTCGAACAGTGTGGGGAGAGGGCAGCCCACGATCTTCTCTGCCGTGTCAATGACCCTCTGGAGCTTGTTCCTCTGAGCCACTGTACAGCTGGTGTACCACACACATATGCAGTATGTTAATATGCTCTCTATGGAGCACCGATAAAAGGACACCAGCAGCCTCTGTGTGATGTTATTCCCCCTGAGTACCCTCAGGAAGTACAGTCTCTGCTGGGCCTTTTTCAGCAGCTCAGAGGTGTTCACGCTCCAGGTCAGGCCCTCCTCAATGTGGACTCCGAGGAAGCGGAAGGAGGACACCCTCTCCACACAGTCTCCGTTTATGATTATTGGTGTAATGTCCGTTTTCTTCCTCCTGTAGTCTATGACAAGTTCCTGGGTTTTTGATGTGTTTAAGAGCAGGTTGTTCACTCTGCACCACTCAGTCAGCTGCACCACCTCGTCCCTGTAGGCAGACTCATCCCCCTTGGAGATGAGCCCTACTACTGTGGTGTCATCCGCAAACTTCACCATGGTGTTGCTGCGGTGGGTGGGGGTGCAGTTGTGTGTGTAGAGGGTGTAAAGCAGCGGACTCAGTACGCAGCCCTGAGGGGAGCCGGTACCAAGGCTGAGGGATGTGGATGTGTGATGGCCCACCCTCACCCTCTGGCTGCGATCGGTCAGAAAACTCTTAATCCACATGCAGGTGTTGTGTGGAAAACCCAGGTCCCCCAGTATGTCCACCAGTCTGTGGGGGAGGATGGTATTAAAAGTGGAGCTAAAGTCCACGAAGAGCATCCGCACATAACTCCCCGGCTGCTCCAGGTGGGACAGTGCAGCATGGAGCGCTGTGGCTACTGCGTCCTCTGTGGATCTATTTGCCCTATAAGCAAACTGGTGGGGGTCAAAGCCTTGGGGCAGGAGTGATGTGATATGACCCCGGACCAGCTTTTCAAAGCACTTCATCACCACTGGGGTGAGTGCGACTGGCCGGTAGTCATTTAGACTGGAGATGTGGCGTTTCTTAGGCAGGGGGACTATGGTGGAGGATTTCAGACAGAGTGGGACAGTGGACTGGGCCAGGGACTGGTTGAAGATCCTGGTGAGGACCCCAGCCAGCTCATCTGCGCAGTCCTTCAGTACACGTCCAGCGACGCCGTCAGGACCTGTAGCCTTCCTCGGGTTGATGGCCCGCAGCGTGCACCTCACCTCATGCTCCTCCACTGTGAGGGTAAAACTGCTGTGGGCCATGGGATGTGACGTAGCTGCTTCAGGTGGGTCTGCCTCAAAACGGGCAAAGAAGATATTGAGCTCCTCCGCCAGCGCGGCGTCACCTTTGACAGCTCCGATGGTAGTCCTGTAGTTGGTGAGATGCTGGACTCCCTGCCACACCTGCCTGCTGTTGTTGCTGTCCAGATGGTCCTCGATCCTCCTCCTGTAGTCGGACTTGGCCTTCCTGATGCCTCTCCTCAGGTTCGTGCGGGCTATGTTGTAGTAAGCCCTGTCCTCGGACCTGAAGGCGGTGTTCCTCTCTTTCAGCAGCCGCTGGACCTCCCGGGTCATCCAGGGCTTCTGGTTGGGGTAGACCCGGATGCGTTTATCCACTGTGACAGTGTCAGTGCAGTTCGTAATGTAGCACAAAACACTGTCTGTGAACATGTCCAGGTCCTGGTGTTCAAAAATGTCCCAGTTGGTTCTATCGAAGCAGTCCTGCAGCTGCTGAGAGGCATCATCCGGCCAGGTCTTGACAGTTTTTGTGATGGTAGGAGCAGTTTTCCTGACGGGGGCATATGCAGGAATTAAGAGCAGGGACATATGGTCAGATTTGCCCAGGTGCGGTAGTTGTTTTGCCCTGTAGCCAAGCTTGATGTTAGAATAGACCTTGTCCAGGGTGTTATCTCCCCTAGTAGCACATTTAACATGCTGGTGGAATTTAGGGAGTGCTGCTTTCAAGTCCGCATGATTAAAGTCCCCCGCTACGATGTGCACAGCGTCAGGATATTTGCTCAGCTGTCTGCTAATGCTGCCATGTAAATGTCCGATAGCCAAGTTAGCATTAGCCCCCGGTGGAATGTAAACAACAGTCGTCATGATGACAGAAAACTCTCTAGGGAGATAAAACGGCCTGCATTTGACAGTCACATACTCCAGATTCGGGCAGCAGTGACTGTCTACTGTCACTGTATTTGTACACCAGTTGTTATTAACGTACATACAGAGCCCCCCTCCCTTGCTTTTACCGGAGTTCTCCGTTCTGTCATGACGCTGTCCGGTGTAGCCATCTAGCTCGATAGCAGAGTCCGGTATGAGTGGGTGAAGCCAAGTCTCCGTAATCAACAGGATGCAGCAATCCTTCACGGTCTTATTAGCAGATGTTTGCAGCTTAAATTCATCCATCTTGTTAGCGAGGGATCTGGCGTTTGTGAGATACAAGCTGGGAAGCGGTGGTTTGAGCGGCTGCTTCCGTAGCCTGGCTAGCGTACCAGCCCGGCAGCCTCGCTTCTGCTTTCTCTCTCTACGCCGCCTTTTCCTCCTCCCAGTGGGGATGGTAAACCATGAGGAGCCGGGGCTCCTTGCGATATCCGCGGTTATGTTATGTAAGCGGTGAAACTCGGCTGTAACACTCTGCTCGTAGCAAACTCCTATCCTAAGGAGATCCTGCCGGGTATGAGTGTCACACAAGGTACACAGGACAAACACACACAAGTACACACATAGCCATACTAAGCACCGACCGGGAGAGCACTGAGCCGCAGCCACTGTGGGCGCCGCCATGGCGCCGCCATTTACGGACATCCATGGTAAAAACAGCCTAAAAATTCATAAGCAGTGTGTTTGTCTGTGTCATAACCATCGGTAAAAAACGGCCCGAATTGTTTTTCACCACTGTTGAGGGCGTGTTGTATGTGTGTGTTATGTTTGAGGGCGGTGTACTCAAGCCACTGTATGGATACATCTGAAAATGTTTTGTACTGTGTGTGGTAAGCCCCGTCAAAGGTGTATGCCACTGTATTTCTTGGTAAAAACAAGGACTTGTACACAGCCATGCATGTCGAAGCTAGGGTGGTGTACGTAAACGGGTCCACGGATGCACATTTCATAAACGTCTCCCTGTAAACCTGACATGCTTTACGCAACACTACTACGTCATTTACGCCGTAACGCAACAGCTCCTTCTGAAAATCAAACCACTTGTGACGTACAGTGTTGTACCATTCCATGAACACAGGCTTAGCTGTTTCTGTCATAGTGTCATAACCAAAAAATTGTGGTTCTGGATAGGGGCCTACATAGTACTCATTTTCCCTGATGTTGAACCGGTGTGGGAAATAGCCTTTCTCCACATCCTTAAAACCTAATGCCTCTGGGGTCTTAGCAAGACGCATTGGGATGAAGCTGAACGAGTCTATCATCTCTGTTTAAAGGTTTTGTCATACATCAGTATTACTCTACTGCCACGCATTGTCAGTGTTGGTGTAATACCCTGCTGTGTGAAGTACTGTAATACAAGATAGCTGTCAAAACTTTAGGTTACTGTCGTAACCCCGGTTCTTTGAGTAATATGAGCGAGATGTCTCGCTATGGGATGTGACCCTCCGCAGCCCTGACAGAAGTACCTATCTCAAATAACCAATCCTGATTGGTCAGAGAAGCGTGTCCCTCCGCTGCGTGATGTAGTCCCCCCCACTACAAATACCGCAACAGGAGGACACGCCCGCCATTCTAAAGCCCGAAATTCCTTCTCACCGCCCAGCAAGAAGGGTTGTCTGGCGAGACATCTCGCTCATATTACTCAAAGAACCGGGGTTACGACAGTAACCTAAAGTTCTTTTTCATAATCTGAGCTCAATGTCTCGCTATGGGATGTGGTTACTCCCGAATTGCCAGACAGCTTTATCGAACAGCAACCAACCGATGGGAGGGTCCAGATGTCCAGATGCTAGGTCTGAAGGACCGCGCTGGCAACGCACGGGCCCGACACATCCAGCATGTAGAATCGGACAAAAGTCAGAGGCGAAGTCCAACTCGCCGCCGCACAAATGTCCTGAATAGACACCCCCCTGAACAAGGCCCAGGATGCAGCCATGCCCCGCGTAGAGTGAGCGTGCAGGCCCGCAGGCGGGCGCAACCCCTCATTAGCGTAGGCCAAAGTTATAGCTTCCACCAGCCAGTGTGAGAGGCGCTGCCTCGAAACAGGCTGACCTTTCCTGGGATTAGCCCAGGAAATAAAGAGCTGGTCGCTCCGTCGGAAGCACTGAGTCCTGTCCACATAACAACGTATGGCCCGGACCGGACACAATGTATGAGCCCGCTGGTCAGCAGCTGGAGCTGTGAACGCAGCGAGAGAAATCGGGGAGCATGAACCCACCACCTTAGGCACAAAGGCTGGGTTAGGTCTCAGCGACACCCTTACGTCCCCTGGGGCAAACTGAGTGCATGATGGATGCACCGAGAGTGCATGAATATCGCTGACCCGCTTCGCGGAAGCGAGCGCCAGCAACAACATTGTCTTAAGAGACAAATGCTTCAAACTAGCACCCTGTAACGGCTCAAAGGGGGGACCCTTAAGCCCCTCCAAAACCACCGTCAGATCCCATGGGGGCATAAGCGGCCTGGAGACTGGGAGCAGTCTACGGGCACCCTTCATAAAGCGGCACACCAGAGGGTGCTGACTCACTGTTTTGTCCCCAAAGCCCACGTGACTGGCGGCAATGGCCGCCAGATACACTTTGACTGTCGAGAAGGCTCTGCCATCATCGATGAGGCTCTGAAGGAATGATAAGACCACCGGAACAGAGCACTGAAAAGGGGCGTGATTCCGATCATGGCACCACCGCTCAAACACCCCCCACTTACCAGTGTACAAAGACCTGGTAGAGGGGGCCCGAGCATTCTGAATAGTGTTAATCACACTCGGAGGAAGGCCCGCAGTGGTCATAGAGAGCCACTCAGGGGCCACGCCCACAGTTGTAACCTGTCCGGGTGTGGGTGGAACACCGTCCCCCCCCCCTGTGACAACAGGTCCCTGCGTATTGGCAACTGCCAAGGCCGGGCGCACAGCAACTGATAAATCTCCGCCAACCAGTGCATCGCCGGCCAGTGTGGAGCTATCAGGATAAGAGAGTGTCTGTGTTCCCTCACCCTCGCCAGGGTGGGAGGAACCAGCGCCAGAGGGGGAAACGCATAGAGCAGCTCGTGAGGCCAGTCGTGCGCCAGAGCGTCCAGCCCCAAGGGGGCCCCCCGACTGCGTAGGGAGAAGAACAGCTGACACTGGGTGTTCCCCTCCGACGCAAACAGGTCCACTTTGGCGCGGCCATAAATGGACCAAATCTGCGTCACCACGAGAGGGTGTAAAGTCCATTCTCCGTATACGGGCGCACCCCTGGACAAGAGGTCCGCCCCCACGTTCAGGGTCCCCGGGACATGCGTTGCCCGCAATGACAGGAGACGCACACTGCTCCACAGGATCAGTTTGCGTGCCAATATGTGTAATTGACGTGAGTGCAAACCCCCCTGGTGATTTATGTACGCCACCGTGGTCGTATTGTCCGTCCTCACCAGGACATGATGACCCCTGAGGAATGGGAGGAAATGTTTCAGAGAGAGAAACACTGCCGAGAGCTCCAGAAAATTTATGTGATGTCGCTGGAGACCCAGGCTCCAGCGGCCCCTCACAGATCTGCCCTCGTGAATGCCGCCCCACCCCTGGAGGCTGGCATCCGTAGTGACCACTTTCCTGGACAGGACGGTGCCCAGGGGCACACCCTGAGTCAGAAAAGAGGGTGCCCGCCAGTGACGTAGGGCCAACACGCAATCCGACGTCACCAAAATCCTCCGTGCGCCATGACGCACGGGGTCCAGCCTGAGCGCAGCAACCCAGCGCTGAAACTCCCTCATGTGGAGGCGACCGAGGCGTATTACGTGTATAGCCGAGGCCATCAGGCCCAGCAGGCGCAGACACACCCTGAATGGAACGTAACAGTGTCTCTGAAAAAGAGCAAGACATGCCTTGAAACTGTTCGCCCTCTCCTCCGAGAGGCGCGCAGTGAACGGCATTGATAGCAGCTGTAACCCGAGGAAGATTATTTCTCGACCCGGTGAGAGATTGCTCTTTTCCGTGTTTATCACAAAGCCCAACTCTGACAGATGACGTGTGACAAACTCCGTGTGCGACCTGGCCTCCTGCTCCGAGCGCGCTAGGAGAAGCCAGTCGTCCAAATATGTGGCCAGGCGTATTCCCCCCCGCCTTAGCGGGGCGACCGCCGCGTCCGTACACTTCACGAACACCCTCGGGCTGAGGGAAAGTCCGAACGGGAGCACTCGGTACTGATAGCACACTCCCTGAAACGCAAACCTCAGATACTTTCTGTGGGCAGCGTACACTTTTATATGGAAATAAGCGTCCCTCAGATCCACTGATGTGAACCAGTCGCCTGGTTTTATTAGACGCAACAGTGATGCCTGTGTCAGCATCCTGAACTTGTATTTCCTTAAGTGACAGTTCAGAGCCCTGAGGTCCAAGATAGGGCGAATTCCTCTCCCCCCCCGTTTGGGGACGAGAAAATATCTTGAATAATACCCGGATTGACTCTGCTCGGGAGAGACGATCTGAATAGCTTTTTTGTCTAAAAGAGACATTATCTCCTCCTTTAGCACGCCAGCTAAACGTCCCTGTGCTCGTGACTGTATTATGCCGGAAAAACGAGGCGGCACAGTGTTGAACTGTAGCCGGTAACCCCGCTCTATCGTGCGTAATACCCACGGATGAGCCCCTATTTCTCTCCACTTTTGAATGTGAAAGCACAGTGAAGGGGAGAAATTCGGCTGAGGCTTTGCCAACACGGGAGGGCTCATAAGCGGTAGTATGGCTCCCTCCAGTGGCAGAGCGAGAGAATGTCCCTCGGGCCGTACTGCGCATGCGCGAACTCGCGCTGCAGCCTGGGCAAATTCCTCCGTAGCCGGAAGTGGGATGCCCATCGCCGGCAACAGAGGGACAACATGCCCGGTGGACATGTTGCTTATGTGCAAAGCATTTATTTTGTTTGTGCTTGCTTTGTTTTGGGTATTTTTCACACATTTTGTTTTCAACTTTATTACCTTGAATAAAGGCAGAACATTGTGTGTATGCGCGTGCTTGTGGACATGTGAACACGGCTGTGCAACGGCAAACAGCCCGGTGACAATGTCCCTCCTCGTCTCGTCTGGCCCTGGGGCGGAGATCAGCGACTGGAGATGCGCACTTAAAACCCTCTTTGGTGGAGCCCATGAACGGGGAACTGATGGGCGCGTCACCCGGAGAAACGGCGAAGGCGGTCAAGTAGCCTTCTTCTTCCTCCTACCCTGCGCAGCTGAAGCGGCCGGTGAAGGCGGCGGGGCTGCGGGCTGAGCGCCGGGGGGACCCTTCCAACCAACCCGAGGGGCAGGCGACTGGGATCGGGCCGGGGAAGGTTGCTGCTGCGGCCTCTTCGGGACCTTAAATCGCGCAGATTGAGCAGCGGCCTGGGCGAAAGATTTTCCCCGGGGCGGGGGAGACGGCGAGGGGGCTCTACGCGGCAGGCAGAGCGCAAACGCCTCGTTATCTTTCTTCCTCGTCTCCGCTCTCTCCTGCATGGAGGTCAGAGCTGAGCCGAAGATACCCTCCGGTATGACGGGCGCATCCAGGATGTCATCTCGCTCTCTGTCAGTCAGCCTGGCGAGATTGAGCCACCTGGCTCGTTCCTGGACCACGAGAGAAGCCATAGCTTTCCCCGTGGCGAGCACCGCCACCCGCTGGACATGAAGGCACAGGTCCGAGATCACTCCCGCCTCGCGCCAAACCGCGGCGCTAGGTGCGCCGTGGAGAATGTCAGCTTGGTAAGCGGAGAGAAGCGACAGCACATTCACAGCCCTCATCGAGAGCGCGGCTTGCTTGTACGCTCTCTCGGTCAAAGCAGACTGAAGACGCTCCGATTTAGCGGGGAGGGACGGACGTCTGCTTGAGCCAGCCATGGCGCCACCCGGGTACAGATGCGCTGCAACCGGGGACTCGACCGGGGGCATGGCGAGGAGACCCAGGGCTTCCATGTTCTCGGTGTCGAGAACGGAGGCACCCGGAATCTGGTTCCTTCCGCTGTACGGCTTGTCGCTCCACATCTTGGTGAGCTCGAGCAGTAAGTCAGGGAAGACGGGAAGAAGCTGCTTGGCCGTGTTACCGCCCGGTGCTAATAGCCTGCCCTCGTAGTGAGAGCGCAAGGGCTGTGTCACCGGAGCGGGCCAGGGAATACCCATGCTCGCTGCCGCACGTTTGCACGTGTCGAGCAGGACCACAGGAACCGGGGACGAGGGACTTGCGTCCCCGCCGTCCTCCGAGCCCTCAGAAAGCAGCCCCGGCTTTGCAGCCGGCACCGGAGTGATTAAGGCCTCATCGTCATCCTCGCTCTCTGAAATGAGAGGGGGATAATCGAAGTCATCCTCTACACACTCCAGCTCTAACACATCGTCGGAAGGAAAGGCAGGAACCGGGGACATCACAGACAGGGTGGCCCAGTCGGTGTGCACCTCCGGTTCCTCCTCCACCATGGGCTCCTCTTCGTCAGCGGCTACCGGGGCAGCGGCCGTCAGAAGCGGGTCCTGGTCGGACAGGCTGGCTTGGCGAGCCAGGCGGCGTCTCAAGCTTTTCGTCGTGAACATTTTACAATGCACACACGAACCGGGGACGGATAGGGACAGCCTGGCGTGGTCAGTCCCGAGACACCTCACACACACGGAGTGCGTATCCTTCCCCGAAATCCGGGCACCACAGGAGCAGGGCCGGGAGTCTCCTCTGGCATGAGGAGCAGCGGACGCCATGGGGGCAAAAAACACCGGCTGGTGTGCGGGTGTTTTTCACGGTAAGTGCTAGCTAACTGGTGTGTTAGGAGCAGGTAGCTAGCTAACTGGTGTGTTAGGAGCAGATAGCTAGCTAACTGGTGTGTTAGAAGCGAGAGGCTGATAACTGGCGTGTTAAAAGCAAGATGCTAACTGGTGTGTTAGCAGGAAACGTCGAGGAGAGCTGGCGTGCAAAACCTCGGCGAATATCGTGAGCTGAGTTAGCGTCCGTCGACAGAAGCTAATAAATAATTAATTCCGTCTGTGGACAGTTAAACTAACTTAGGCTCGGGTGAGATAATGCTTCTAGGTGAGAAGAATTTTTAGAATGGCGGGCGTGTCCTCCTGTTGCGGTATTTGTAGTGGGGGGGACTACATCACGCAGCGGAGGGACACGCTTCTCTGACCAATCAGGATTGGTTATTTGAGATAGGTACTTCTGTCAGGGCTGCGGAGGGTCACATCCCATAGCGAGACATTGAGCTCAGATTATGAAAAAGAACCAGAGGCGTTATGGGCTACGAATGTGTAATGTCGATAGCGTTTCGATCTAAAGTGATGTATAAACTCCATCACACATGTAGAACCTGTCGCGTACCATTGCCTGTTGTCAAAAGTAATGGCACTTGCAAAGTTGGCCTCGTGACGACCGTCATGGTGGCGTGTTTCAAAATCATAAAAAATGTATTTCTCTGTCGGCTCTTTTGGTGGGGTGGGTTGTATGAAACATTGATGGCCGACATCACTGATCAGATAGTCACCACGATGTTTGCAGCGCCCCTGCTGACATGTGTGCATAGGTACGTCTTCATCATCACCTTTATTGTGTAAAGGGAGTTTGTAAAGACGACAACATGCATTGCAGTATTTAATGCTAGCGCACGGTGAAAGACGATGCTTTTTGGAATACTGCTTGTGAATATCAAAACAGTGTGCGGTACGACACAGACGCCAGCAATCGTTACATCTAATAAGTCTGTCATTAGGTTTGGGGCAGTCGGTTAGACAAACATTTCAGTAGTATTTGCACTTGTGTGTTAAAATAGAGCTATGCTGTTCATAACACTCTTCACAAACATACGATACACCGAAAAAGCCTGTCTTATTGACGATAAGACAGTAGTGATCATCATGTAGGTACAGCCAGCTTGTTCTATTGTGACGTTTGTCACCTGTCTGATATATTTGAAGTTTTTTGGTCCCTCTGTTGTGATGAAATACCAGTATCTTCACATTTAAAAGCGCCTCGAATTTACACACGTCAGAAAAAGTAACCTTGTGATCGATCGAAAACCCCAACTCACTTTGTAATTGCTGTCCCTGGGCTAAATTATCCTGTTCTGCGTTTTCTGGGTTTAAAAAACGTGCAAGACATAAGATGAAGCAGAGTGAATCATTTGTATTTTGGGGTATGTAAAGGGATTGTCCTTTTCTTTTGAGTATTTCGTCATACATAACACCACCAAGCTTCAAGCGTCCACCACCCCTCCTGTTATACGCTACCGACACCACAAACTCCAAACTTGTCATCTGTTAGTGATGTGTCATTACTCTGCATGACCTGTGCAATATGTTCCAAAAATAGGTCCGCGTTAGATTCATTGTCCGTTCTTAAAACAGTCAATGTCACTAGCCAGAGAAGGCCCTCGCAAGGAAACGTTCATAATACTACCCTCAGGGGCGTCATTTGCACACTGTTCTATCAGCCCCGTAAGTTGTCGTCTCAAAACATGTGGTACTTGCTCAATATTGTCAAGAGGTATCCCCCTCAGATCTATAGGCTGTGTGATTTCAATACCATCAAAGACAGGCACGTCTCTAATTGTACCACCGCGATCAGAGCATACACCATTACCAACATTATTACCAGCGTTATTACCACCGTTTTGCGTAGGCCTATTGCATTGCACAATATGCACAGAATGATCAATATCGTTTTCACTGACTACATGGCTTCCCTCAGCCACCTGATTATCATATTTCGCACCATGTGCAGCAACATCATCAAGTAAGCCATCGATAGTGTATCGCTCATGCGCCAACAAATCAGTCAACATATGCATACGTGTACTGAGATCGTTTTGCCAGTAATTAGATGGAATGACAGACGTTTGCAATTCCTCGTCATTTCTAATGTCAGAATCTGTTACAATTATCCAAACAATCTGCACCAACATCATCAAGTAAGCCATCTATAATGTCTCCTTCATTCTCTAACAAACCAGTAAGCATGTGCATACGTGTAACCACATCGCTTTCCCAGTAATTAGAAGGTATGACAGACCCCACACACCTCCTTTCTGCATTTCTCCTACCGTCTACCGATTTAAACTTTCGTTTTTGGGGTGGCATAATTGGGAATTATACAAATTCTAGGCCGTTATATAAAAATAAAATAAAGTAAAAAGTAATGCGTAAGAGACAATCAACACAAAAAGCAAAGTTATCGCACAGTAGATCTTTTTGTTGTAGTTGTTTTTGATGTGCTACTAGTCTTCACATGAAGCACTCTTAACTTTATAATTTTTTGCAGACAGGACAATGTCACCGATTCTATCTGATCAAGTCTGTTGTTAATTACACGGATCTGTTGCAAAAACTCATCACGACTCACCATCTGTTGGTTTCTTGTATCACGGGTGATTGTTGGTTCTGCGGCTCCTTGCAGCTGGTGATTTTGAGCAGTACTTTGGCCTAAAACGCGTCCGTTAGACCGGGGTGTAGCTGTGTCAACCAAAGAGTTCTCCTTGTTATCACATAGGGTTTTCTTCAACGGCGCGAAGTCTGCAGAATCCCATAGTGATATATCCCTGTCCGTCCAAGAAGATGGTTGTGATGAGAGGCCGGGTTCCCCACGTCCTTCACGTTCTGGAACAGTATGAATAGACACCATGTCACCATGTTAACACAATGTATGTCATAGTAATACATGTAGCCTATCCTAACAAAAAAAACCGTTGTGTTGTGCTTAAAAACTAACCTCTTTTTGTCTGGAGAGCGGGTGAAGCAACACTTTCTCTGTCTGGACAGAAAAAGCAAACATATGAGCCTTTTTTATCACAAAAAAGAAACTCATAAAACGTCCCCTGTAACTCATCTCCAGCTTGATCCTTTAACCTGTAAACAGTTGGTATTCGGTGTATGCATTCTATGATTGTGAAAAACTAATCTGTATATGATTGTTCATACCCTTTTCTGAAAACTCCACGAAGCTTTGAGATTCTCACGGTATCGCCAACTTTAAATTTGAATATAGCAGTAGCTTTAGGCTTTGACATGTACAAGTTGTTAAACACAGTCCTCTCGTTTTCTTTACATACTTCATATGGGCTCATCCTTATCGATAGATGGCGTGTGTGGTTATAAGCATGGACCAAAGATTGCAACACATCTACGTAACGCTGCGAATTAGCGGCTGTCAAATATCTCCACATTCGGGTTTTGAGTGTTTTGTTGAAATGCTCAACTATACAAGCCTTTGTCTCATTGTAAGTAGAAAAATGCTTGATTTTATATGATGCCAAGAGTCTTTGAAAGGATTTGTTGTAAAATTCTTTACCGCCGTCTGTCTGGAGTTTCTTCGGCACACGGCCTTCTCTTAATATATTTTCAAAAGCTTTCGTAACATTCTCACCACTTTTGGAAGTAAGACAACGAACCCACACATGCTTGGTAAATACATCAATGCACGTGAGCAGAAAATGGACACCGTCATTTTCTTCAGCATACTCTGACATGTCTACCAGGTCCGCCTGAAATTGTTTGTCTATACTAAAACCCGATTCCTTTGAAAATGTTTGAAGATTGGGGCATGAAGCGTATAAGCATCTTGTTTGCATAACCATTGCTGGACATCTTGTAGAGAAGGACTCTGTTGTTTGATTTTTGACCGAGTCATATAATTTATTAACACCGCCAAAAGCTGCAGGGTTTGCAGGGTCATAATAGGCTTTTTCTAACGTGGCATCAGTGGCGGGCCGTCAGGGCCAGCAAGGCCTTCTCTGCTGGCCTAAACATCATCAGAATATAAATTTAATTTTGATATATTTTTTCCACAAATATGTATTAAATTATTCCCCATAGTCTATTCTCTTCATTTCATAGCTTTCCTCTTGGTTGCGCTGCTTCCAGCCTCAGATCGAGATTTGGAGGGCTGGCCTTTATGTTAGTGCTTTTATCCAATCATATTTCAGCCATAATGTGTTGCCAGGGTCCAAGAAATCTGCCCTTAGGCCTTCAGAATAAACATTGCGGGCGCATGTAGTTTAAAGTGAACGGAAACAAACCTGTGGTGTTAACCTATCAGATTTCGAGTAGGCGACACCGGGGCCAGCTAGCAGGCGTACGATAACGTCAGCACGTGCACGTCTTTTGATTGGATACGCACTATTGAGAGGCAGAGCTATGCAGAGATAGCAAACTGAACTTGAACGAGCTCATTTGTGTAGATTTCTACAACCTGTTTTTTTTTCAACCCACAATGGCTGAAGGAGGAGAAGAGATCGATTTGGTCGTAGATATAATTACAACGCCATTTTCAAGACAAACTTTTCAAGAAAAGCTAGACATCGTCAGAAGAGAACGGCCAACCCCGACGCTAGCGAGCCGACGCTAGCGAGTCAAAGTGGACATTCAAGGCTAGGAATACACTTTCACCACTGTCGCAAATATATCCTCATGAACAAATGCAAATTATTTGTTTGTTTTCTTTTATTTTCAGTGAATAGTTTATGTGTCTTTATCGTCACGTTTCTTAAATGAAACTGCTTTGGGTGCGACAATGCGCTGTTTAGTGAACAAACTTGTTAAAGCTCACATACTTTTGGTGGACTTAATAAAACTTTGTAGACTAATCCCTTAAAAGCGCCTTTTATTTTAAAGTTTTGACAGTATCCAAGCGATCTTAAAGCTGGTAGTTTAACACTCTTAATTGTAAATGCGGATTTATTGATTATAAATGCTTCGGAAATATTAATATAACTCTGTTGTACTTGACTATGTTAAGGTGATGCAACGCCCGGTTATACTGCGTTTCTGTCTAAATGTATAGTTTCTAGAGCCATGGCGTCATAATGATGGTATTAAGAGGTGGAATAATTCAGGTAGGACTGTGTAGGACATCACTGAAGGCCTAGGTGTGAAATGCACGGCCCGCCACTGCGTGGCATCCATGTCGTTGTATTAATAACAAATGAGTCAATTGTACATTTTCATATAGTATTTATTAAGGTTCCATAACCTTCACACCAGAATCAATAATGTCAAGATATTTCATACAAGCATCCAGATTGGTATGGGTCATGTGACATGTAACTATCTACAATCATACGACAGTCTATTTTTGTTCTTTTCAGCTTTAAGACACAGACATCAGTGATAAATGCACATAAACAAATAACATGTCCAACATCAAAAGACTGGGTCTGTGGGAAGTGTGTTAATATGTCTTTTACACAGCATTGCAAACAAATATCAGATTCTGAACACAAAGAAAGAAGTTCTACCCAGTTCTCATATTTAGTTTTTATCCAGCACAAATAATGGCTGAAAATATCATAACCGCGCACATGGTTATGGCTGTTGTTAGCTGGCCTGATAGATTTTTCAATTACAGTACACATTAGTGAAACAAGCCTGTTCGTCACATATTTTTTAGGCTTGAAAATTGCGTTACAAATAGTATAAAAAATACCCCTCATGGTTTCTACAGCGTTTGTTCCCAGAGGTCTACAGCTTTTTCAATGATAGATTCGTTGGTATGGTTAATATGTTTTCTAAGTATTTCTGTTATGACATCCTGTATGTCGTCACCAGGCAGCAAGTCAGCAACAACTGTCTCTGCAACACCTATGATCTTCTCAGGTGATGCAGCAATGTTCAGCGTGAGATCTAGAACGATGATTAACCTTAAGAAAGGTTTTGTGAGTAGCTCACCACAAATTTCATCAAAAAATCCTTCATAATAATACGAAGGGTATCCGTACAGACACGCGTGGTTCCTCTGGCTGGGATGATTGGTGAGACATCCGTAACAGGCCTTTTTAAGTCGTCGATAAAGAATCTTGCTCAGACACAAACATGTAGTGGCTTTCAAAAGATTGATGGCCGTCTGCGACAGTCTAGGACAGGGGTCACCAACCCTATGCCCGCGGGCACCCGGTCGCCCGTTGGCTCCTTCTCAGTCGCCCGCAAGGCATGTTCTAAAAATAGCAATATAACGCGTGTACGTGGCTCGTTATCGGCGATTTACTGTTAACTTAGGCACGCAAACGAACACTCGCGGTAAATACGCTAAATGAACAATTTAATAAACAGTATTTTATTCCCCCCCCCCGTCAACAATTTCAATCGAGGTCAGCTAAATCCTTTGATCGCACCCCCCCCCCCCCCGTCAACAATTTCAATCGAGGTCCGCGAAATCCTTTGATCGCACCCCCCCCCCCGTCAACAATTTCAATCGAGGTCCGCAAAATCTTTTGATAGCACCCCCCCCCCGTCAACAATTTCAATCGAGGTCCGCGAAATCTTTTGATAGCACCCCCCGTCAACAATTTCAATCGAGGTCCGCAAAATCTTTTGATAGCACCCCCCCCCCCCCCCGTCAACAATTTCAATCGAGGTCCGCGAAATATTTCGATAGCACCCCCCCCCTCGTCAACAATTACAATCCAACAAGTAGCCCTCCGTACTACTCAGTACCCTTGAAGTAGCTCTCAGTTGCAAAAAGGTTGGTGACCCCTGGTCTAGGAGATAACAAAACATCATACTTTTCGTAACGGTTCTTCAAACAATCTTTTCCGGTGTTCTCGTCCACACCTGATGCAACATTGTTTTCCTTTAAATCGATATATTTTTCCATACAGGTTTCATTGGTCTCTGTAACATCTGTGGATGCATCGTCTTCTAAAGTTAAGCGGGTTAGTGAATCTGTTAGTGAATTAGATTAGATTAGATTCAACTTTATTGTCATTATCCATGTACAGGTACAGGAACAACGAAATGCAGTTTAGCATCTAACCAGAGTGCAAAGAGGCAGTAAAGTGCATTGTGTATATATATATAGTATGGTACATTATAGACATTGTGTACAGGAGTATAAATGTGGAAAATATATAAATAATTGCAATGGTATAAATAAACATGAATAAACATGAATAGACAGTAGTAAGGGCAGTAAGTAAGTAGTAAGTAGTATTTGTAAGAAAATATAAGGTTATATATGAAATATCTACGAGTATGAATGAAGTATCTACAGGGAAGTACTATGATTGTATATGAGATATCTATCTAAAATAAAGTCTATACAGTATGATACAGGATGATTATATGGACATTATTGTACAGCGGTATATTTAACAGTAAAGTCTCTGGGGGAGTGACTGGGGTGGTCCGGGGGTAGGGCGAAGGGTTGGTATCCGGGGGGGGGGGGGGGGGGGGGGGGGGGGGCGGGTCACCGAGGTGCAGAGTTCAGCAGGGTGACAGCTGAGGGGTAGAAGCTGTTTTTGAGCCTGCTGGTTCTGGCGAGGAGGGTCCTGTAGCGCCTCCCAGAGGGGAGGAGGGCAAACAGTCTGTGTTTGGGGTGGTAGGAGTCCTTGACGATGCTGCGTGCCTTCCGCAGACACCTTTTGTACTGTACCGTCTCGATCGATGGGAGAGTGGTATTAGTGATGCGTTGGGCGATTTTCACCACCCTCTGCAGCGCTTTCCGGTCAGAGACAGTACAGTTTCCATACCAGACTGTGATGGAGCTGGTGAGGATGCTTTCTATGGCACACCGGTAGAAGTTCACCAGGATCTGAGGAGACAGATGGGCTTTCCTCAGTCTCCTCAGGAAGAAGAGATGCTGGTGAGCCTTCTTGACCAGGGCCGAAGTGTTGAGGGCCCAGGAGAGATCCTCAGAGATGTGGATACCCAGGAACTTGAAGCTGGAGACACGCTCAACCTCCGTCCCGTCGATAAGGATGGGGCTGTGCGTGCCTGCTTTGGTCTTCCTGAAGTCCACAATGATCTCTTTGGTCTTCTTGGTGTTGAGGGCCAGGTTGTTGTCAGCACACCACTCCGCCAGGTGCTGGACCTCCTCCCTGTAGGCCGTCTCATCGTTGTTCTTGACGAGGCCTACCACCGTTGTGTCGTCTGCAAACTTGATGATGGAGTTGGAGCCATGTACAGGAGTGCAGTCGTGGGTGAAGAGGGAGTAGAGGAGTGGGCTCAGCACACAGCCCTGTGGGACGCCGGTGTTCAGGGTGATGGTTGAGGAGGTGAGACTGTCTAGTCGCACATGTTGGGGTCTGTTGGTGAGGAAGTCGAGTAACCAGTTGCAGAGGGAAGGGTTGATGCCAAGATCGCTGAGTTTGGAGATCAGTTTGGAGGGGATTATGGTGTTGAATGCTGAGCTAAAGTCAATGAACAGCATTCTCACATAGGTGTTACCACCCTCCAGGTGGGAGAGCGCGGAGTGAAGCACTGAGGAGATGGCATCCTCCGTACTCCTGTTCTCCCGGTAGGCGAATTGGTGGGGGTCCAGTCGGGGGGATAGGCCTGATTTGAGGTGAGCCAGGACTAGTCTCTCGAAGCACTTCATGATGGTGGGGGTGAGTGCAACAGGGCGAAAGTCATTTAGGCTCACAGCAGAGGTGTGTTTCGGCACTGGCACAGTGGAGGTGGTTTTAAAGCACGTGGGGACAGCTGCTTGGGCCAGTGACAGGTTGAATATGTTAGTCAAGACCTCAGTCAGCTGTTCAGCGCAGACCCTGAGCACCCGACCGGGGATGCCATCGGGGCCAGCAGCCTTGCGTGCATTAGTCCTGCTCAGTGCAGCACACACATCAGTGGGGGAGAGAGTGAGGGGCTGGTGGTCGACAGGTAGTATGGCCTTGATCGCCGCCTCGTGGTTGTCCCTGTCGAAGCGGGCATAAAAGTCATTGAGCTTATCAGGGAGGGAGGTGTCGTTAGTTGGGGGGGAGTTGTTGGTAATCTATTGCAAAGTCCAAATCTTCAGGACTCCACTGTGCTTTACCATCAGACGTAGCTGTAAAAAAAGTATAGCGATGTTTTTAAAAAACAGAGAAAGCTCTTAATACATCCTGAACATGTGTTATGGTAAAGAAAAAATATTGGCTACATAGAGATAGTAGATACTCACCGTTGGTTGACGACATGAGACAACTTGAGTATGACACTTCTGCGGAAATGTGAGGCCTTGTGAAAATGATCCTTGGAAAAAAAAAACTCCTTTTTTAAACACTCCAGAATAGCCTTTTATTGCACCTTTTGCCCCCAATACGTTCAATTTCAAAAACGTGTCCGGACATGTCTGTGTCTGTATTAAACCATAGTGCTCTAAAAGTTTCCTGAACTTATCTTCTCACAGCCTAAAATGGAGAACAGACATTAGGCCTACAAAGTATAGCCGCCTATACTCATTTTAGAAAATGTAAAATAAAAAATATATATTTTTATTTGGAAACACTGTGCGTGATTAAATAATAATAGACAGATATATTTACGAACAGACAGTTTAAAAAACAAAAAACAATACTCTCTATCCTATGCATTCACAGATACCCGTAGCACGAAAAAATAAAAAAATGTTAATTCGCTTTAAGTTCACCAAATCCGCAAGCATACGCAGACTGAAAATTCCCGCGGTCAAAAGTTCACCCACCCCTTTGTTTTGGTACGTGGAGGTGTTAATTATGCAAATAAGGTATGACGTACGTGTGAAATATGCAAATTAGTGGGCTTTTCAAATTCCTACGGGGGGTGGAAAAACTGGGTTAACATATATACTACTCCTCTGTCCTAAACCGCAAACAAGCTTCCCGCAAAATAACAACATCATTCTGGCAGTACTCTGACATTTCTTTATGAAAGTCAAACACACCCCCAGACACATTATTATACCAAACGCTAAATTCAACCTTATCCTTTTCCATCATTGTCAAACCCATAGTACAAGGGTGTTGGGTACAGGCCGATGTAATTCTGGTTCTCAATTTTATTCCAGAAATGGGGAAAATGCCCTTTTTTTACATTGTCAAAGCCTCGAGCGCCGGGCATGTCACTAAGCTTCATAGTCAGGAAACAGAGTGAATCAACATACCTCTGTCCAAAAGCATCGTCTAACACACAGGAGCTTGCTGCCTTGTGCTATGATGTTTAGTGTCACACCTTGCTTAACCAAATACTGCATCAGCAAGTACCCATCGTAACCCTTCGAATTATGTGCAATGAATGTATAGACCTTGTACTTTGGTGTTCGATACCTATTTTAAAAAGCCTGTTCGCAACTATCGCCCTCTGCGGTCCAACGCTCACCATTAAAATCAATGCAACATATGAAAATTGCAATGTGTTCGCCATGGTCCTGCCGACACTCAATCATAAAACACATAACGTACGCTTGGGTGTTCAGTTTTCACAGGTTGTATGTAGCACACATGTTCAACTTCAGGGGTCAATAACGCCTTACAGGCTGTGCAGAGCTTTAGACTACATGTGTGTGGTTTAGACGGTTTACTGACAACATATGTTAGTGTACATTTGTCACAGAACTTGTGTGTATCACAGAAACTGAGCATCTTGTCGCCAGACTTCTGTTTCAAAACTTTTATGTTCTGCAAAAACTTGATCGACAGATTCGCATACAGTCGTTACACCTTATCGCTGCTGACTGATGCTTAAAACAATCTGCATGTAAACAGACGTTGCAATGATGTTTGCATTTGTGGTTATGTTTCGATGTGTACGGCATGTAACAAAAGGTGCAAACATATTGACTGCCTAAGAAACCTTTCAATGACTTGATGCCATAATAGTGCATGCCATCGAGGTAGAGGAATAGTGTTTTTGCATGTATAGCATCGGATGTTTGAAACTTTTTTAAGACCCCGTTATTTGTACCGTGTGACAACACAACAATCTTGATGTTTAAAAACCTTTCAAACATTTGAATGTCCGAAAAACAAACCTTGTGCTGAACACCCAAACCTACGGAACGTTGTAATTGCTCAGCCTCTTTTTCAGCTTCACACGTGTTTAATGTCGGATTTAAAAGGTGTGTCAAACACATTGCAAAACATAGGTTGTTACCGATGTTGTAGCTAACAATTAAATGTTATCATGCTCTACAGATTCATTACAGATTCATTATTTATTTCATGCGTGTCAATAGAGCCTTGATTAACATCCTCAACAAGCGCGAAGAGATGCGGGTTAACATTTTCATGCATTAACTCTAAACGGTTAGTGTTTTGGTTTTCAGCATTATCCGTGGCAGGTCTTTTACCGCTCGACCCCTCTGAACAAGGACCCACACGATGTCTTTTCGGTGCCATTTTTTACTTTAGATGCCTGTTTACAATTGTCAGGAAATTGTTGTAGAACTCTGTTCGCCTTCTATCGTTAACCACAATTTTATGAAAGATACCTAGGAGCTGTTCGGAGACAGTCGCCGGAAGGCCCCCGTTGTCCTCGGATTGTGCGGCTTCTGTCTCGCGTGTTGTTTGGTCCGGCTCTTGCGCTGTACTTTGTTCTGTGGCCACACGTTTGCTCGGTCGCCTTTCTTCAGAGGTTTCGGGTTCGCACACCAACAATAATTCCTCATCCGTTATTTCACCGTCTGTAAGAAAAAATTAAAAATTAAATAAACATAATTAATTTAAAACACACACACACACACACACACACAAAAGAAAAAAAAAAAAAAAAAGAGGAAATAATTAAATATACTTTAAAATGAAAAAATTCTAAATTAAAAATATTTAAATAATTATAGTTAATTTAAAGCAAACACACGCACACAAACACTAAAAAAGAAATAATGAAATATAATTTAAATTTAAAAATCGAAATTAAAAATACTTTAAGTATACAATTATTTTAAAACAAACATTATTTTACAAACATAGCATATGCGCACACGCGCACACACATATGCTTTCAAGCCTGAGTACACATTTAGTAAAACTTATGGTTTTTCCTCTTAGAATTCTTGGGTCTGTTGTCGGCATCAGATGTACACGTTTCTAGATTGCTTTCAGGGGCTTTTTAAAAACAAAAAATATATATATATAGATAAAATAAGTCAGAAAAAAACGACAACTACATATGATCAATATTCCTAATCAGATAAAACAAAATGCTTAAACGTTTCCTACTTTGAATATACGGGTATTGAGCGTCCTCGAACGATGCCAAAACCTGTTCCTCGGTGTTGAGTGTAGGTCTTGTAAACCCCGTGTCTAAAACAATTAAACAATTATATATATATATATATATATATATATATATAACCTCTTTAAAAGGACCATTTAAACAACTGTAAAAAAAAAAAACATCATACTCTGTCTAATGTCTTTGTGAAATAAAATCTGGAAAAAAAAACCCTAACAATGTTCAACATTCCAAAAACAGCTGTTTACAAAGGTATTTAAAAGTTTCTGAATATATATAAATATATATATACGTATTGAGAATCTTTGTATATAAGCAATTGTCGGCCTTGTGTAGAGAGCACGTGTCTAATACACTTAAACACCAATAAATAAATATATATATATATATATATATATATATATATATATATATATAACCTCTTTAAAAGTACATTTTAAACAAATGTATAATACAACTTACCCGCCCTAAGGTCTATCGCTCTGCTTAATTCGCTTTCAGCGGGTAACGAACTGAGAAAATCATCTAGGACGGCCACGATCCAACGCATTAGTGTCCACAGCGTTAGCATATATAACGTCATAGTCTCTAATACATTTACATTAACAAAAGCCAAGTTAAGAAATAGAACATTCAACATGTTTAATTAATAACTTGTAAACCTCATACTTGTACAATAATGAAATATAGGAACACATAGCTACCTTGTGTTGAAAAATAACCTGCCGACATGTCTTTTCGTTCTCTCGAAGCGCGTAGCAGCCAGGGGTGTCTTCAAAGATATTATGAGAATTTCAATCTCCTGTAAATGCGAGGCTTTATAAATTGAACATGTTGTTTATTGGCGCCTTCATCTTTGATTGGTTGTTCCATGCTTTTACAAAAACGCCCACATAACTAAATGTAACTAAATAACTACACATAATGTAATGTAATAACTGTTTGACCAAATGGTTTGCGTAAATCCAATCATTTAGATACACTTTTAAAAGTAAATATTATTACACGTTATATGCTACATATAATAGAGCAACTCTGTTTAAATTGCATAGCCCCATCTTTTTACAAGCCAATCGGTACCAAACATGCCTATTAGACCTACTGAAAAAATTATTAAAAATAAATTAATTATAAAAGGCCTCAGTGTAATTCGCTTTAATAGGACCTGTACTTTTAGCTACGCTGTTTTTGGAAAAAAGCACTTTGTCGTTGTTCTTTCAACGCTATTTTGTGTTGGCTTGGCCACTTTCTAGGTTTTTAAAAATGTCTTAAAAGACGCAAGCTATTTGTCGCCATTCAAAACGGCTTGGACCCCCCGCGGTTATGTTCCAGCTGTTTGGACCCCCGCACCAAGCTACACCTGTTAAAAACACTGCCTGGGTCTTGACACAAACTTTTGCAAAGCTATCATTATCATTGGTCCGTGTAAACATCCGTAAAATTCCACGTAACCGGCTTATGTTGGTGGGGGAGTATACCTGTTGGATATACACAAAACTTGCTCCGAAGCATTTTAGTCATACACCTTGATTTCTAACCACGGATGTGCTGAGAAGCTCTATCTTCTAGCTACAGCGACTTCGTAACTCCACGGAACTCCGCAACGCCAAAAACTTTCCAAGTTTTTTTGTATTTTCGTTTTAATTCTTTTATTTAAATTATTTCTTCATAGTCTTTCTTTATCAGTCTATAGGCGTTCTTTTAAACTCTATCTTGCATTTTTTTTTACCTATTCAGTTTGTCTATTTTGGACAGTATCGCGAATACATGTAAATCTTCTATGTTCACCGCCTATGTATTGAGTTCGCCTTTCAATGCTGTTTTTTTTTTTCCTTCTAGGCTTCTAACACACCTTTACAATGTTTCGATATAATGCTTTTTCGATATAGCCCTCGGCTATTTTTCACGTTTTAACAACCTGCTTGAATAATTTTATTCTTTTTAACACGCTGTCGCTTTTTCACAATGTTTTTCTAATAACAAAGTACAATTAATAAATAGCTAATATGTTTCCCTAAGCACCAAGGTCCTACATAAAAACTATTTACAACAATCCCCAATAAAATGACATCACCAAACCCTTGAAACGAAAACCCCACGCCGAATGATAATACATAATCATAATTTTTTTTTAAATTAGATTTTTATGCATAATTATAATTTTTCATAACCTCATTAATATTCATAAAATTGACATTTTGACACCATCAATCACTTTTTTTTGTTCAAAGTCTTTTTATTTCACAAATGACATACAAATGACAAAGGATAATAAATAAAGCTAGTTATTATGAATCTTCTAATCCATTATTCATAGGATCCAGTACTTTAAAATTTGTTGACATAGTGTATTTAAAAACAATGGAAATACTTTTTCGAGCTAAGAGTAAAAGCCTTCCTTTTTGTATTCAAAATTTTTTTCATTTAAGAGAAGGAAATTATAAGTTAAGAGGGTTGTATATTTTTGAATCATGTAATGTGAGAACGAATGTAAAATATAGATGTGTCTCAGTTTTGGGAGTTAAGTTATGGAATGGTCTTAGTGATGAGATTAAGTTGTGTAGATCTATGTTGAGTTTTAAAAAAGCCTTAAAATGCAAGATAATTAAGGATTACAACTGAAATAATCAATATATAAATTATATCAAATTAGAAAGCAATGTATAAATATTGAGCAATATCATCTTTCTTTTTTTCTTTTTTGTTTTCTTCTCATTTTGTAAGGCGGACATCCTAGGGATGCCTGAGAATCTAAGTTATATCTGATGGATGGTGCAGGATAGGCAAAATAAGCCTTGGGCTTCAGCCTATTCCTTTTTCGGTACTAGTGTGAATTTCATTGTGTGAAATGTATGCATGTAAATGGGTATGTTGATGTTTTTGTTGGTAAATGTTCACACAAAGTATAACGTGTGTTCCTACACAATGTATGACCGAAATAAAATCATAAATCAAATCAAAATCAAATCAATCATAAATCAATCAAACAATATCATTCTGCATTATGATATTTTCACCCTACCCCCCCTCGTTCTCCAACAGAGCCCCACCCGCATTGCACTAGCACTTTACATTTAGTAATTAGTAAAATTAGACCCGATACATACACATACAAAAAATAAAATAAAAAATAAAAAATAAAAAATAAAAAAAAATAAAAATAAATAAAATAAATACATTAAAATAAATTTAAAAATTTTTTTAAAAAAAAAATAAAAAATAAATATATATATATATATATACATAGGAGCAGATTAATTAAGATTAGAAGTACTTGAAGAAAGGAGGAAGTGGTTCATGGTGTATTATTATTGGCTGAAATCTTAGAAGCGTCCATCTTTTCTATACATGTCAGTACAGGTTGCCATATGTCCTCAAAACTAAGAGAATATCTCCTTGTGGAGCAACGGATCTTTTCTAATGTTAGATGATACATTAGGTCTTTGATCCAGTGGCTAAATGTTGGAGAAAGAGTATCCTTCCACTTCAATAGTATCAATCTCCTCGCCAGAAAGGTAGCAAAAGCTATTATTATTTTAGCATGCCTCTTGATTAGAGTATCAGATGGACTTACCCCAAATATTGCAACAATGGCAGAGGGTTCTATAGTTATCTCTAAAGCTTCTGAAATAAATTTAAATATCGAAATCCAGAAATAAGACAGCCCTGGGCATTGCCAAAACATGTGTGAAAGAGTAGCTGGTGCTTGTTTACACCGGTCACAAGTCGGATCAATATCTGGTATAAATTTAGCTAATCTTACTTTGGACCAGTGTAATCGATGTACTATCTTGAATTGAATAACCGTGTGCCTCAGACAAACTGACGAGGAATGTATTCTGTCCAGAACATCCTGCCAGGCTTCGTCAGAAAGTAGTATACCCAAGTCCTCTTCCCACTGGCCCTTCAACAAGGTCAAAGGTTGCAAATCATGCGAGTTAAGTAAAGAGTACACTGTTCCTATAACTTGCTTTGCATTGGGATCAAGATTTAGTAGTGAATCGATAAAAGAATCAGGAGGTAGCGAAGGAAATTGGGGCGTGGATGAAGACAAAAAACTACGAAGCTGTAGAAATCGAAAGAAATGAGTACGGGGGATATCGTATTTCAATCGAAGTTGTTCAAAAGACATACAATTTCCCTCATCATACATGTTACTCAATTTGGTTAATCCTTTCTGAGCCCAATTACCATATGCTTCGTCAGTCATAGAGGGCGCAAACATGTTATTTTTTGTTATTGGGGCATGAATAGAGAAGTCATTGAGTGAAAAGGATCGTCTAAATTGTGTCCAAATTTTAAGAGAGTGCTTCACAATTGGGTTGACAGTGTATGTAGATATAGATTCAGGAAGCGGGAGCTTCGAGCAGAGTAGAGCATGTAGTGAAGCAGATCTACAAGAAATGCCCTCCAATAGTAGCCATTTAGGTGGAGTGTTATCAAGAGAGTAACGTTTCCAATGTAACATGATACTGATATTGGCCGCCCAATAATAAAATCGAAAATTGGGCAATCCTAGTCCACCGCATAAACGGTGCCGTTGCAATATGCTTTTGTTTATCCGTGGTCGTTTCTTATTCCAGATAAAGGAAGATATTAGCCTATCTATGGACATGAAGAATGTTTTAGTCAGAAATATAGGGAGGCATTGAAAAATATACAAAAACCGGGGAAGTACATTCATTTTAATTGTATTTATTCTACCTCCCAACGCCAGAGGTAAGATGTCCCATCTTTCTAGGTCTTGTTTCAGAGTTGCCATAAGTGGGGGAAAATTATTCTTATAAAGATCCTTAAAGTGATGTGTGACCCAGATACCTAGATATTTAAACTTGTGCATACTAATTTTAAAAGGAATTATATTGGGTGGGGTTGATTTAGCTGCTGAGTTTATAGGCATAAGTTCGCTCTTCTGCAAGTTTATTTTGTATCCAGATATCCTGCCGAATTCCTTTAGTAGATTAATAGTTTTGGGTATACTGATTAAGGGATCAGAGATATATAAAAGCATATCATCGGCATAGAGTGATACTTTATGCTCAATAGCCCCTCTTCGTATACCCTTGATCCTAGTCTCGCTACGCATTGCTGCGGCAAGTGGCTCGATCGCTATAGCAAACAGAAGAGGTGACAGAGGGCATCCCTGTCTAGTGCCGCGTCTGAGTGGAAAAAAAGGAGAGAGGGTGGAGTTTGTGCGTACTGCAGCTAAGGGGGAAGAGTAAAGAATCTTAATCCAGGATATAAGTTTTGGTCCAAATCCAAATCGATCTAAGGTATAGAAAAGGTAGTCCCACTCCACCCTGTCGAACGCTTTCTCAGCATCAAGTGATATTATTACTTCAGGGGTGTCAGGTGGAGTGGGATCATACAGAATATTGTACAAACGACGTAAGTTGAAAAATGAGTGGCGATTTTTTATAAACCCCGTTTGATCATCCGATATAATAGAGGGCAGTATAGTCTCCAATCGTCGGGCCAATATCTTCGCAAGTAGTTTACTATCTACATTTAGTAGGGAAATGGGCCGAAATGAACCACATTCCAGGGGCGGTTTGTCTTTTTTAAGAATAAGAGAAATAACCGCTTGACGCATTGTTGGGGGCAACGAGCCAGATTCAAATGACTCATCAAAGACCAATAGCAGAATGGGGGCCAATTGATCAGCAAATGTCTTGTAAAATTCACTCGGGAATCCATCTGGACCTGGCGATTTCCCATTTTGCATAGATTTAGCTGCAGTGGTGAGTTCTTGTACGGAGAACGGGCCTTCCAGATTAGCCGCGGTCTCTTCGTCTACTGAGCGGATGGTTAATTTGTCAAAGAAGGAGTCAAAAAGTAGTTTGTTATTGTGCGATTCAGATGCATATAGTTTTGAGTAGTATTCTTGAAAGCACTGATTAATCTCTACATGGTCTGTATGTGTAATGCCAAATTTATCTTTTATTTCAGGTATAGATTGGGCTGCGGTTTTCTGGCGTAGTTGATGAGCAAGAATTTTACCAGTTTTCTCCCCAAACTCATAAGTCCTGTATCGCGTTTTATTAATAAGATTCTCAGCATGCCTTGTTGACAAAAGATTAAATTCTGTTTGGAGCGTCAAACGTTGTTTAAGTAATTCAGGCGTCGGTGTACGAGCAATAAGCATGTCTATATTTAAAATATCATTTATTAATTTCTCTAGCCGTCCATTCTGGGCCCTTCTAAGTTGTGCACTGTAGGATATAATTTGCCCTCTTAAATATGCTTTCATTGATTCCCATACAACTGAGGAAGACATTCCAGGGGTCTGGTTAAGTTCTAAGAATATATTTATTTGAGTGGAGATAAACTCAACAAAGGTCTCATCTGAAAGTAATAATGTATTAAAGCGCCAGGGGCGGTAATTGAAATGTGAATTTGGTATGTTCAAAATCATCACCAATGGAGCGTGGTCGGAAATTACTATTGCATGGTAGTCACATTCAGTTATTAATGGAAGAAGATTCTTGTCCACAAAGAAGTAATCTATACGCGAATAGGTTTTGTGGACCGGTGAGAAAAAAGAGTATGTTCTAGATGTGGGATTTTGAAAGCGCCATACATCAGCCATACCGTAAGTTTCAAGAAATAAACGTATTGTAGAGGCCGCCCTGGTTAGACCCATCTGTTTGGTTAAACTGCGGTCCAAAGAAGGCGACAGCACACAGTTCATGTCCCCACCCAGAATAAGACGGTGTGTATCTATGTTTGGAATGCGTGAAAAAACTTTTGTAAAGAATGTACTGTCGTCCCAATTGGGTGCGTATATATTGGCTAGAATTACTGGTGTATCGTACAATCTGCCCACTACTATAACATAACGGCCTGTAGAATCTACTTCAACTTGTGACATTGTGAATGGAACATTTTTATTGATGAGAATAGCTACCCCCCTGGACGTGATATGATTGGCCTATCCATCCCCCCCTAATCCTAAAATGGTCACAATTGCGCAAATGGGTCTCTTGAAGAAAAGCAATCCCCACCTTAAGTGTACTTAAGCGTGAAAGCACTTTCTTACATTTCACCAGCTGATTCATTGATTTGACGTTCCAGCTAACAAAAGTCACCTGACAACCTGGTCCTGACCTCTTTGAATGTAGTTCAGCCATGTTCTGCTTCAGAAAGATACAAGCCAGCAATGTACTTACATAGTGAAGTCATATTCTGTAAGTATAACCACATCTCCAAACAAACAGTACAAAAACAAAAATAAACGAGTCCCAAATAAGAGTTCAGTGCAATAGAATCCCTTCCCGTCACCTCCCCTAACATGGTGACTTCTAACCCCTCGAAGTAGCATCCACACATTAGTGTTTACCTGAGGAACGCTAACCTTAACAGCCATCTCTGCTGTTGGCTCAAATGAAAAGGCACTTTTTTCTTTTCTTTTCCTCTCCCTTTTTTTTTTCCTTTCCCCCTTTCCTTTTCTTTAAAAAGGAGATTTTTATAGCCAAAAGACGTCTATCCAGAAAAGAGTACATCTACACATACAAATATGGTAGAACTTGTATGCAGCCTTATTATTTTATCTCTATGAGACTAATAGTTAACACTTGTGAATATCTAACGTTATATAATCTTTTGTTCACAGAAATAGAGCTTTCATATCAAAACAAAATCTCTTCTGTGCCTCCCTGAAGGCACATTGGTAACACTTCAGAAATGGCAGCCTATGCTGTAATGTTAATAGTGGCGTTAGTCAAGATAAAATAATCTTAACAGATAATTGCGGTTATTAACATTTTTTCTTTTTCCCCTTATCTCCGTACTCATTCAACATTTGTAAGCTTCCTCTGAGCAAAGGGATAATAAACGAAGGTTATATCGGGCAGCCGTTTTATGTAAGCAATAATTAGTCCAGTCTTTATAACCAGCATTCCCAGTCATTGCGCATATAGCCTACTCACCAGAGCAATAGAATGATGAAAACGAAGATTATATCGGGCAGCCATCTCTTATGCAGTTTGCACTAACGCACCGGACATGGCCAATGGTAGTGGACTCATCGGAGCAATAAGGATGATGAAAAGAGTCATTGTCATGATAATGGTATGCCGGTGTGATACCAAGAAGCGATCGCCTGCCAAAAAGTGTCAATCCACCAAGAAGTAGGCTAATTGTTCTCCACAAAGTGTTTGCAAAAAAAAAAAGGTGATCCTATGTCAAGATCTGGTCGTCCAAAAGTGATTGCCGTGTTTTAGTGGGTTGATTGGCTCGATCTATGACAGTCCATATTATATTGGGCTACCCATCCTCAGCCGGTTGCAAGATATTCGCCTTTACATACGCCATTGCCTCCACTGGATCTTGAAACTGCCTCTCAGCGCCATTGTGTGTAATCCGAAGTCTTGCAGGGTAGAACATGCCGTACCGTATTCCGTCTCGTCCTCGCAGAAGTTTCCTAACATCATTGAACGCCGATCTTGCCTGTGCGACGCTTGGAGGGTAGTCGGGGAAGATCAGGATTGGCGTCCCATTAAACTGCAACGGTCCGGTTTCCCTGGCTTTTCGAAGGATATCAGCACAATCTTGATAGTAATGTAATTTGGCTATGATAGCCCTAGGTCTGCCACTGGGATGTCTTGGCTGTAGACTACGATGCGATCTGTCTATTACCAGGTCCTTGTCCAGGTGTAGAGCCTCTCGCAGCAGCTTTGAAACAGCCGCCGGGGAAGACGATCCCGGTCCCTCCGCGATATTGAGTATACGGATATTAGACCTCCTCATTCGCCCCTCTAGGTCAAGGCATTTCTCTTGTAGACTTGTCACCGCTGATTCCAGTTTGCCTACCGTGGTTTGTAGAACAGTCACGTCATCCGAGCATGCAGATAAACCGTGCTCCATGTCGGTGATGGTTGTTTTCACTTTATCCAGGTCGGAGTGAAGCATAGCGGTATTGGTAGAGAGTTCCAGTTTGACCACTTGCAGCTCGGATTTGACGTCTTTAAACTCCTCTGCGAGCACGGACTTCAATTCAAATCGAATGAGAGTGGCAATGTCACTTTTCAGAGAAGTCAAAACCTCAGCCTTCAACTTGTTAATATCCGCCATTTTAGTTCGTTTGCTAGCATCGGTATCAATCCTGCTAGTAGCTCCCGCGTGTCTCTCGCTAGCAGGTCCCGTATATGTAAACTTTCTCAGTCCAGAGGCCATTTACGTAAAGAAAACCAACCAAGAAACGTGCTCAAAGAGATACTAACAAATAAGCGACGTCAATTGGCGATTTCTTGCGAGAATATCATGCCAATAATATATATTTATGCGCGGATTCCAGCAGAGCTCACAGAAACACAGCCTACTCCATTGCTGCTCGCTAGCGCCCCCCACCATCAATCACTTTTGACATTTACCAAATCATATTTCTCTCTGTTACAAGATTATCCATGTTAATACCATGGTTTTGCTTTACGTTTAGCATAGATGCGTGGGGCAGACAGTCTCAATATAATAAATACTAGTTTCTAACTTAGATATGTTAGATAATGGGGCGCTGGGATGAGTACTATTGCCAATTACTAGCTCTGAAATGCACCTTGCAGACAAACGACATTGGGCCATGTGTCTAAGTCAATGGCATTGGGAAACGCACAGGCTCCGATGTAGGATCAGAGGCCTGCTGCCTGGCCACTGCACACACCGAAACAAAGTTATTATTGGTGACCTCCGATTGCCTCAACCGGACGTTATTGGTGCCGACGTGAATAACAATTCTAGAGTATTTACGTTTACTTTTAGCCAGCACTCTCAAACTACCCTAAACATTGGTAACTTGGGCACCAGGCATACACTGCACTATGGTAGCTGGTGTCGCTAAACTGACGTTTCTCAGAATACTATCCACTATGATCATGGATTTCTCAGTAGGTGTGTTACTCAGTGGGGAATATCGGTTTGAAACGCAGGTACGGTGGTGTCTGTCATTAATTGCAGGAGGATCGTATCTGGTCGATTGTTGTCTGTGTACTTTTCAATCCATGTTTTTACTGCTGTTAATCCTGCTGCTGTGTTTATGTTGGTGTATAGACTATCTATGTCTATGGTGAACAGGATGGCTTCTTCGGGTATTTTTGCGTTTTTTATTTTGTTTATGAAATCACGTGTCTTTGATGTAGCTTTTGTGTTTTGTGGACAGTGGATTGAGAAAAAATTATTATATTCAGCTATCCTATAGGATTCGCTGTTGCAGTCTGAAATAATAGGCCTCCCTGCCGGGACCTCATATCGTATGCTCCAGGATTCTGGTGGCTTGTGTATTTTAGGGAGGAGGTAAAAAAAATCTTAGGTCTGTGGTTGTCCTCTCCCCTCAGGTAAAAACGTTTTTTCGTGATGTATTTGTTTTCTACTAGTGTCCGTATGATGGCATGTATTTCCTGGGCTGTGTCTGGTTATATGGGTCCATCTAATTTTCTGCAATGTGTTATGTTGTGAAGTTGTCAATAGGCTTCCTGTGTGTATTGTGTCCATAATAACTATAGCACTTCCCTTATCTGCTGGTTTGATAATTATCTGTTCGTTTTTAACCAGCTGTAGTAGCGCTTGGCTCTCCCCTCTGCTGAGGTTGTTTTGGTCTTTGTGAGTTTGCGGGTTCAGTGCCTTAATCAGTGTGTTGTCCTCTTTAATAATCTGTGCGATCTCTTTAGGTATTTCATCTGGTCTGGGTTCCCAGTTGGATTTTGGTGTGAAAGGTTTCTCTTCACTGGTTTCCGCTCTCTGAAAAAAAGCTGCCAGTTTCAGTCTCCTGTGGAACTCCTGGACTTGTCATTTGAGGGTTTCTTTTTGTTTTCTACAGATATTTACTTTGGGTATAAATGACAGACCCCTGTCCAGCAATCTTCTGTGGGTGTACAGTTGTTACTTAATAGTATAATGTTTTTGTTCCCCTCCCTGTTTGTGCTTGGGCTTGTGGGGATTGTTCGTTTAAATGGTGCAGCCAGTGGTTCAGTATGTTTGTTGCTTTATAAGGGGTAGGGGTTATAATTGAACTCTTAAGGTAAGAGCTAATGGTTAAGATTAGGGTTACGGTTCGAGTCAGGTTTAGATTCTTTATAAGGGGGACTAGGGCTATAGTCAAACCCTGAGGTAAGAGCTAGAGGTTAAGGTCAGGGTTAGATTCTTAGATACCCGAATCTCCACTCATGATCATGTTAAGGCCATGCTCCTCCCCACTGCCCTGGGATTATGTTCCGAGCTGTACTAAAACCTCGGTTCCTATCCCCGGTTCACGCTACCCGTCCCTCAGGGGCACGGGATAAGTTTTGAGTTTATAATGAAAGAACCAGCATCCCTTGATTACATCCCAGATTGGAGTCCGGGCCCAAATCCCACTGCCCTCATATACCTGGGTCTCCTAATTCAAGCTATGGTCAGATCCTAGGACAGGTCTAGGGTTAGGGTCCGGTGTCTGAGCCCCCCCCCACTCCAATTCCACCCCACCCCACACCACAATACCCCACCCCTTTTCCTCCTCCCCCAGAACAAAACTGAGCTTTCACATCAATATGGGGAAATTTACTCTCTTTTATTTTATTACATTACATTCCATCTCCAGTACCCCTCCCACGGATCTGTTATAGCATACACGCAACTAGTCGTACTTAATGGTATCTATCGTCTGATTTTTTTCGTGGTCCTAGTTCTATGATTCCAGATAGTCTCCCCCAGCACACGGTCCCTAATCTCCAGACTCTTTCCTCCCGATTGGACCCCGGGGTGTTCGGTCCCTCAAGTTTGGCTTCCGCTTATATGCTGAGATCAGTCGATGTCCCTCAGAACCCCCGTATTGCCTAATAATCTCTCAAAATTACATTTAAAAACTGTGCGTTCACCACACTACTATAACCCGAGTATGTTGTAGTCAAGGGGATCACCCTGTCCACCCTACTGGCCTTTGGGGTCTTTCCGTCACCCCTACGGACTCAGACGACTTACCTACTGACGACTGGGAGTACCCCCTAAACCGCAATGCCTTAAATAACACCCCGTGGCCCTCTCGCTATCTTCCGGAAGGCTACAGAATCTGTGGAAACGTAATAACTGTGACTTCAGAATCCCCCTAAATGTATGCCCGGGGTAGAAGCTGTCCTTATGCAAGAAGGCATAGGTGCCCTGTTTGATCAAAATCTTTTCCCTTAAACGTTGTGTCCAAAAAGTTAATACTATCCTCCTTCAATTCATACTTTACATTAAATTACATTAGTTATTTGGCAGACGATTTTATCCAAAGCGACCTACAATAAGTGCATACTGAAGGTCATTGACACAACTACAAAGCAAATCCGACAAAGCACACCTTTCTTACAACGTAGGAGCTATCCCTAGTAATGAACATAGAATACAGTTGGCTATACATTCTTAACTATAAAATAGAAAAAACACAAATGAAAAATAAAAAAGAAACAAAGTACGTACTATATAATTGGCCCTATATAGGTAGTTTAGTCAAGGTGGAGTCTGAAAAAGTGCATTCAGACCACGACGGAAAACAGGCAGTGTTTCAGCTAGAGCGCAGCGGAGTGGGGAGTTCGTTCCACCACTGGGGAGCTAGGGTGGAGAAGCTCCGCAGTCGGGAGGAGCGAGAGCCGTTAACATGGAGAGAGGGAAGTGCAAGTCGCCCTGCAGCAGCAGAGCGAAATGGTCAAGCAGGAGCATAGTGCTGGATCAATTACTGTAGGTAGTAGGGGCCTGACCTTTTGGCTGCAGTGTTGGCCAGGGTCAGAACTTTGAACCTGATCCTGGCCATGACTGGCAGCCAGTGGAGAGACCTCAGCAGGAGGGTGAAGTGTAAGAACTTCGGGAGGTTGAACACAAGCCGAGCAGCCGCGTTCCGGACCAGTTGTAGGGGCAGAATGGCGCAGGCTGGTAGGCTTGCGAGAAGGGAGTTGCAGTAGTCCAGACGTGAGGTGACCATAGTCTGGACAAAGAGCTGGGCGGAGTAGGTCGTCAGGTATGGCTGAATCCTCCTGATGTTGTACAGGAGAAACCTGCAGGACCGTGCCGTTGCCCTGATGTGCTCTTTGAAATCCAGCTGATCGTCCAGGACCACCCACAGGTTCCTTGCAGAGCGGGAGGTGGTCATGATGGTTCCGTCAACGGTGATGGAGAGGTCTAGAAGCGGGGAGGTCTTATATGGCATGAAGAGCAGCAGTCTTGTCGAGGTTGAGCTTCAGGTGGTGGCTAGACATCCACACTGAGATGTCAGCCAGGCAAGCAGATATCCTCTCTTTAACCTGTGGGGTAGAGGGAGGGAAAGAGAGGTAGAGTTGAATGTCATCAGCATAACAATGGTAAGAGAAGCCATGTGAATTAATAAGGACCCAGTACAGATCCCTGCGGGACTCCTGTAGAAAGGGGATGAGGTGCAGAGACAGAGCCCTTCCAGGAGACTTGGTAGGATCTATCTGTGATATAGGATGTAAACCAAGAGAGAGCAGTTCCAGAGATGCCCATCTCAGCCAGTGTGGAGATCAGGAGTTTGTGGTTGACTTTATGGAACGCTGCAGACAGGTCAAGGAGAATCAGGACAGAGGAGAGCGAGGAGGCTCTAGCAGTGGCGAGTGCCTCGGTCACAGTCAGGAGCGCAGTTTCAGTAGAGTGCCCGTTTCTGAAACTGGATTGATGAGAGTTGAGCAGGTTGTTCTGGTGGAGAAAAACAGACAGTTAGTTAAGGGCAGCACGTTCAAGAGCTTTTGACAGGAAGAGCAGGAGAGACACAAGACTATAGTTTCTGACATCAGATTGGTCCAAGCTAGGTTTCTTAAGGAGTGGGGTAACACGGGCAGTTTTGGAAACGGCAGGAATATAGCCACAGGTAAAGGAGGCATTACTAATGAAGGACAGATATGGACGGACCTCACCGGATATACACTGTGGAGGACTGCCAAAGGGATGGGGTCCAGTGGGCAGGTGGTTGCACGCTGGTGTGATATAACTTGGAGTACATCTGTGTCCTCCAGAGTCTTAAAAGACACTGTAGTGTAGCAGTGGGGTCATTATGGGGGATTTGGGGCGTCACTGGATGCGTGAAGGAGTACCTTCTCCTCAAAGTGGATCAGGAAGTCATCTGCAGAGAGGGAAGAGTGTGAGGGGGGTGGAGGAGGGATCAGCAGGGAAGAGAAGGTGGAAAAGAGTTTACATGGGTTAGACACATGCATTAATTTTTTATAAATTTTTGGAGGGGGGGAGGGGGGGAAATGCCTTTTGTGTAGGTTGTTTTCACAAAAGAAATGTCATATTTAATTTCTTGTGAAATGTATTTTGGGGATGAATAAATACATACAATTCATATTTCTTAGGTCATATTTCATGAATAAATATAAAAATAAAAGTTTGCACACTACTGTGTAGACCACAGGTGCTGGAGATACGCGAAAGCTAATTGTGGAAAAATTCTGTGGGTGCATCCCAATGTTCTTCATTCCCCACCTCCCTTCCTCCACTCCCCCACTACCACTTCTCTCCTACCCGGAAGTATGCAAAACTGTCTGAACATTTAGAGTACAAGTATTTGCTGGCACAGTGACATTGCGGTTTGCGTTGAGACATTCATTAATATGTAACCATTAATACGTAATTAAGGTGTAATCAGCAACATCAAATTAAAACACAAATATCCGTTTCCGGAGCATGGAGGAGAGGAGAGGTGGTATTAGAGGAAAGGAGGTTGTATTTTTCGAGTATTGGGACCCACAGGGTTGTGGAGTTTATAGTTTCATAAATAATTACAGATTACTGAACAGAACCATTATGCACTTCACTTTGTGGTTTCGTCAAACTGTTAGTGAGACTACTTCTCGCTGGAGACGCATTAGCATTAGCCTTTCCTAGCTAGCCGCTAAGCCAGAAAAAATATCCGTATCGGAAAAAAGCTCAGCCTTGGACCAATTTAAAACAAATCGGGGACAATCAAGTGCAGTGCAATATTTGTGATATTAAATTGTGCTACCACGGATCGACCTCGACAATGATGATCTCAAAAACATCCACAACACAACCATCGTTGAAGAAGCAGAGTCCGGCCCGGTGCAGGCTACATCTTCTTTCTTGCAAACTCACAAATATGACAAACCTCGAGCTGAAAAAATATCCGCGAAAATCGCTGGCATGCCAAGGACGCTAGATAACAGCAGTGTAATCGTTGCAAATGGTAGGTGCATAAAGTACTGAAAACAGCCGTTATTTCATTGTTTGCGCTATCCTGTTTCATCAGAATCAGAATCAGAATCCCTTTATTCGCCAAGTATTTACTGTGGTTATTGGTGCGTACATAAACCAACATAAAATAATATAAAACATAAAACAAAACAAAAAAACAAAAACAAAACACATGAAGTTAAAAAACAAAAACAAGTAGTGCAAGTTTCAACCTTAGATAATATAATATTATATTATATAATATATGCAAGATAACAATAAAAATAAAAAATATAAGTAAAAATAAAGACATAAATAAACAAAAAGGATTGAGATATTTACAGTGAAATTATTACAGTGGGAAGTAGGTAAAGTGTCTATGAGGCGGGATAGAGTCTGTGTCTGTGTCAGAGGGGGTCCCGGGCCTTGTTGATAAAACTACTGCTGACATGCCAAACTTTCCACATGCGGAAGGTGAGCTCCCACTCACTTACACTAGAGACGCGCTGCTTTCCCTTCGTTCTGCTGGTATTACACCGCCTGTGGACCTGCCTGTAGCTGTGAAAGCTCAACCAGCTAGCAAAAGACGGCTCCGGAGGAGAGGCAGACGAGGGGGAGTGTGGCAGCGGCTCCGCCGGCGAGGCAGTCGGCCACCTCTGCCCAGCGTCCTGCTCTGCAACGCGCGGTCTTTGAAATATAAGATGGAGGAGCTCCGCACCAACGCCAAGGTATGCTTCGAGTACCGGGAGTCTAGCTTGCTGGTGTTCACGGAGACCTGGCTCAACGCGGACATCCCGGACTCTCTTATTGAGCTGGCGGGTTTCTCTGCTGTTCGGGCGGACCGCAATGAAGACTCGGGGAAAAGCCGTGGGGGAGGCATCTGCATGTACATCAGTGAATTCTGGTGTAGTAACTTCTCTGTGAGGGAGACACTATGCAACACAGACGTCGAGCTGCTGTGCCTTTCTTTGAGGCCTTTTTATCTTCCCCGTGAGTTTGGCAGCATTTTAATATGTGCTGTTTATGTCCCTCCAAGCGGCAACGCTGCACGAGCAGCAGCCCGAATCGCAGACTGCATCCAGCAACAACTGAATCGTACTCCGGGGGCTCCTGCTTTCATAATGGGTGATTTTAACAACTGTAAACTGGAGCTGACCCTCCCCGGGTACGAACAGTATGTCAAATGTGCTACCCGTGATAGAAGGGTTTTAGATAAATGCTACGGAAACATAAAGAATGCATATATCGCCAGACCAAACCCTCCTCTCTCCAATTCTGACCACAACACAGTGCATCTTATCCCAACATACAAATCTGTGTTAAAAAGCAGCAAACCACAGACTAAGATTGTATCTGTGTGGTCGAAGGACAGTGTTGAGACCTTAAAGGGCTCTCTTTTATGCACAAACTGGGACATTTTTCACAATTTGGAAATCGATCTTGCTGTTGAAACAATAACAGACTATTTAAAGTTCTGTGTTGACTGTGTGGTCCCCAAAAAGGTGGTTAAAGTATATCCAAACAATAAACCCTTCATAAGCAAAGAAGTGAAGGATTGTATTAACCGCAAAAAAATTGCTTTTAAAAATCAGGACCGTATGGGTTTGAGAACAGTGCAAAAAGAACTTGATCAAAAGTTAAGGGATGCCAGGAGGAAACACAAGGACATCATAGAACAGAACTTCACCTCAATGGACTCAAAAAAGTTATGGGACTCCATGAAAGCAGCAGCCAACATGACTACAAAGAGGAAGTGTCTTATCACAAATGATGAACTCAAAAAAGCAAATGAACTTAATGACTTTTTTTATGAGGTTTGAAACACAGGATTTTTCATCAGAATGTGATGTAATGCTTCATTCTATTAACCTCACTGACTCTTGTTCCAGGCTGATAGTTGATCCTTTTAAAATCCAATCACTCTTTAGTGGGGTTTGTAAAAAGAAATCTACAGGCCCAGACGGTATTTCTGCTTTTCTCTTGAAAACATGTGCTGAAGAGCTCACTCCGGTCTGGTGCCCTATTTTTCAACAGTCTATTGACCAACATACTGTCCCTGCTCTCTGGAAAAGATCAACTATTATCCCTGTTCCTAAGAAATCTTGTCCATCTGATAACAATGATTACAGGCCAGTAGCTTTAACTTCAGTAGTCATGAAATGTTTTGAAAAATATGTGGTGTCCCTGCTGAAATCTGAGATAAACTCTGCATTGGATCCTTACCAGTTTGCTTATAGACATGGACGAGGAACGGATGATGCCATTAATGGCATTACTCACCTAACTCTGAAACACCTTGAGAATCCAAAGGCCTATGCCCGTCTTTTGTTTATTGATTTTAGTTCTGCTTTTAATACCCTACAGCCTCACCTGCTGATCAAGAAACTGTGGCAGATGACTGTTAACCCTTTTATCATTAAATGGTTTTATTCTTTTTTAACTAACAGATCCCAGCTTGTCAGAGTCAACAACACTCTCTCAGAGCCAAGGTTCATCAGCACTGGGGCACCTCAAGGTTGTGTTAGTTCACCTGTCCTCTTCACTATCTACACAAATGACTGTGTCAGCAGCTGCCCTGGGAATTATGTTTTTAAATTCTCCGACGACACGGCAATTCTCAGCCTGCTGTTCAAAAACTCTGACCCCTCATCATACTTTGATGAGGTTCAGTCTTTTGTTCAGTGGTGCGATGATCACCACCTCATTATTAATATAAAGAAAACAGAAGAGATGGTGATTGATCCTAAGTCAATAGGCGACAACTCCCCGCTCTTAATCCACGATCAAAAAATCAGCCAGGTCAGCTCCTACAGATATCTGGCCGTTTACTTGGATAATCTGCTTAACTGGGAAATACAAGTTGACATGTTGTGTTCTCGCCTCCAGCAGCGGCTGTATTTTTTACGTAGACTTAGGGTCTTCGGGGTCGATCAGATGCTCATGCACTTGTTTTACCAGGCTGTGCTGGAAAGTATCATCAGGTTTGGCATGTCGGCGTGGTTCGGCAATCTCTCTGTGCCATCTAAATCTAAACTTAACCGTCTGGTCCAGACAGCTATGAAGGTTATAGGGGGGACTGGAAACTCCTCTCTACAGTCCATTTACGAAGAGTCTGTCCTCAGACTGGCACAGAAAGTTGTAGCTGACTCCGCCCACATCCTCAACTCTGAATATGTTCTTTTACCATCTGGCAAACGTTACAGAGTACCCATCTGCAAACTCAACAGATTCAAACACTCATTTGTACCTACTTCTATCAGATTACTGAATAAGGTTACAGCTTGAGTCGTGCAATATATGTTCACTTACGGGTTTTATGGGTACTGTGCAATATAGTTGCTGTGTTGTCTCTGGGTACTGTGCAATATACCAGTAGTTATTGTTGATTTCGCTATGCCATTCCACCCTTTATACGCCCGATCTTGTCGGATCTCGGAAGCTGTGCAGTGTCAGGCCCGGTTAGTACCTGGATGGGAGACCGTCTGGGTACACCAGGTGCTGTAAGATAGTTATTGTGGTATTTTGGGTACTGTGCAATATATAAGTAGTGATTTGTTGTGATTTTAGGTACTGTGCAATATAGTTATGGTTGTGACTCTGCAATATTGTGCAATATATTTATTTATTTATGGTTGGTTTTACTGCTGTATGAATGAATGTTTTGTTTTATCGTTATGCATACATGCTACTTTGCTTATGATGTATCTGTTGCGCAAATGTGCAACCCCATCCATTTCTGTTGGGCAAATGTGCAACACTTCTGTCTTCTCATTCATTGTAATATTGTATGTGTATTTCTAAGACGGCAGCTTGTCCCAGCTCACAGAGTCCAAGACAAATTTCCCTTCGGGGACAATAAAGTATATATCTATCTATCTATCTATCTATCTATAAGGCTAACTGCAGAAGGAAATAAACTGTTTTTATGGCGAGAGGTTTTGGTCCTGATGGACCGCAGCCTCCTGCCAGAGGGAAGTGTTACGAACAGACTATGACCGGGGTGAGAGGGGTCGGCCACAATCTTGCCTGCACGCCTCCGGGTCCTGGAGGCATACAGGTCCTGGAGAGATGGAAGGTTGCAGCCAATCACCCTCTCCGCAGAGCGGATGATCCTTGGCGGTGGCAGCAGCGTACCAGATGGTGATGGAGAAGGTGAGGATGGTCTCGATGATGGCAGAGTAGAAGTGGACCATCATCGTCTTTGGCAGGTTGAACTTCTTCAGCTGCCGCAGGAAGAACAACCTCTGCTGGGCTTTTCTAGTGATGGAGCTGATGTTCAGCTCCCACTTGAGGTCCTGGGAGATGAAGGTTCCCAGGAAGCGGCAGGACTCCACAATGTCAACTGTGGAGTCTCTCAGGGAGATGGGGATGAGTGGGGCTGGGTTATTCCTGAAGTCCACCACTATCTCCACTGTCTTTGCAGCATTGAGCTCCAGGTTGTTCTGACTGCACCAGTCCGCCAGATGGTCAATCTCCCTCCTGTAGGCAGACTCATCCCCACCAGAGATGAGTCCGATGAGGGTGGTGTCGTCCGTGAACTTCAGGAGCTTGACAGACTGGTGACTGGAGGTGCAGTTGTTGGTGTACAGGGAGTATAGCGCAGGGGAAATAACGCAGCCTTGGGGGGAACCGGTGCTGATGGTCCGGGAGTCAGAGATGTGTTTCCCCAGCCTCACGCGCTGCCTCATGTCAGACAGGAAGTCTGTGATCCACCTGCAGGTGGAGTCAGGCACGCCCATCTGGAAGAGCTTGTCCTGTAGCAGAGATGGGATAATTGTATTGAAGGCAGAGCTGAAGTCCACAAACAGGATCCTGGCATAGGTTCCTGCAGAGTCCAGGTGCTGGAGGATGAAGTGGAGGGCCAAGTTTACTGCATCGTCTACAGATCTGTTGGCTCTGTAGGCGAACTGCAGGGGGTCCAGGAGAGGGCCTGTGATGGATTTGAGGTGGGACAGCACAAGGCGCTCAAAAGACTTCATCACCACAGAGGTCAGGGCAACGGGTCTGTAGTCATTAAGTCCTGTGATCTTTGGCTTTTTAGGGACGGGGATGATAGTGGAGGATTTGAAGCAGTCGGGTACATGGCAAGTCTCCAGAGAAGTGTTAAAAATGTCTGTGAACACCGGAGCCAGCTGATCAGCACAGTGCTTCAGGGTGGATGGGGAGACAGAGTCCGGCCCTGCTGCTTTGCGGGGGTTAATCCTCTTGAACACCCTGTTCACATCTCTCTCCAGTAAGGACAGAGGTTTCGCTGAGGTGGGGGTGGTGGGCTGAAGCTGGTGGATGGTGTCACGGGGGATGGTGTCAGGACCGTCTTTCAAAGCGACAGTAGAACTCATTCAGGTCGTTAGCCAGGCGTGAGTTATTCATGGAGTGGGGGGTTTTTGTTTTGTAATTTGTGATCTGTCTGAACCCCTTCCAGACAGAAGCAGAGTCATTGGCTGAGAACTGGTCTTGGAGTTTCTCTGAGTACAGTCGTTTAGCTGCTCGCACCTCCTTGCCAAACCTGTACTTTGCCTCTTTAAATATGACTTTGTCCCCACTCCTAAATGCATCTTCCTTCTCTGACCTTAACTGTCTGAGTTTGGCTGTGAACCAGGGTTTGTCATTATTATAACTCACCCTGGTGCATGATGGTACACAGCTGTCCTCACAGAAGCTGATGTAAGAAGTCACAGCCTCTGTGTGCTCGTCCAGATTATTGGAAGCAGTCCTGAAAACATCCCAGTCAGTGCAGTCCAAACACGCCTGAAGATCCTCTACAGCTTCCCTGGTCCACTTCTTTGATGTCCTCACAACAGGTTTAGACGGCTTTAATTTCTGCCTGTATGCAGGAATCAGGTGGACCATGACGTGGTCAGAATGTCCCAGTGCAGCTCGGGGGACGGCGTGGTAGGCACTGCTTACTGTGGTGTAACAGTGATCCAGAATGTTCTCCTCTCTGGTCGGGCATTTAATAAATTGTCTGTATTTGGGGAGTTCGTGGGTGAGATTTCCTTTGTTAAAATCACCGAGGACAATAACTAAAGAATCCGGGTTTGTCCGCTCTACACTCAATATCTGGTCGGCAAGCGTGCGCTCTGCCTCTTGCACGTTGGCCCGCGGTGGAATGTAAACACCGACCAGAATGAATGATACGGACTCACGGGGTGAATAAAAGGGTTTGCAATTAATGAAAAAAGATTCCAGATCAGGAGAACAGTGTTGTAGGATCACTGTCACGTCGTTACACCAACCACTGTTAGTGTAGAAACAAACCTCCGCCTTTTGTTTTTCCGGAAAGTTCTGTGTCGCGATCCGCTCTGAAAAGTTGGAAGCCTGCCAACTGTAGCGCGGAGTCCGGTATCGTTCCACACAGCCACGTCTCCGTGAAACACAAAACAGAGGATGAAGAGAAGTCTCTGTTTCTCCCCAACAGTAGCTGAAGTTCATCCAGTTTGTTTCCCAGCGAACGCACGTTAGAGAGAAATATTCCAGGTAACGCTGTGCGATGTCCGCGTCGGCGGAGACGCACTAGCACACCGGCTCGTCTTCCTCTCCTCCGCCGTTTCGCTGCATGAGCACACCTTTGACTAGAATGTCCAGTAATTTCGCAGATGTGGCGATGAAAGTGGGAAATAAATCCGCAGGCATTGTAGCCCTGATGGTTATGAGCTCTTCTCTGGTGTACGAGCATACGGTATTTTCACAAAACACTGAATTAACGTACAAAACAAGACAAAACAACGCGCACCAACGCACCGAGGCGACCGTCAATGGCGCCATTTTCATTTTCATTCATGTGCTTTGGTGTGTTTTGATTATAGCCTAGATGTGTGTTTATAGCACATTATAGCCTACTTGCATTTTGAAAATTAGTTTTTTAACATTTTTTTATATATAAATGTGTAATTTTCTTGATCTACATATTTTATATTATAGAATTGTTACTTGTAAATTGTTGCCTGAATGACCACAATTTCATTGTTAATAGGCCTACAATTGAATAAATAGCCTATTTAATATAACCTAATGCTTCTTCCGTGTGTTTTATTTACGGTCTTTTCTTAAAGCTGTAGTTTTTAATTTCAGACAAACATGAATACTGTAATTGTGACATAAGTCTACCAGATCGGGTTAAAGAAATCTGGAAATCCAGGTTGGCTTTAGCGAATTTACCAAGACGAGAAGGGTGACAGCGGGAAGAGGGTTAAGCTGACACAACCCGCAAGATGAAACCATCATGTGTTAAGCATTCACTATTTAAGATCAGAAAAGTGAAGGCAAATTCATAGGCTTACAATAGTGACTGCAACAACAATATTGTTGCTTATTTTACGCCTTCTCCATTCAGAGTGACGTGCAGTCGCTTAACTTTTACTGCGTCAGGAAAATCTACTGCATTTCGGACTTGACAGGTGTAAATTTTTGATCCTGTTGGCACATCCGAATAATCGATTATTCACTCATACCACCCACTGATTATTCGACCATGACAAATATGAGTTTTGCACACCCCTAATCTTAGCAGATGTGGTTGCTGATGTGAAGGCTGCCAGCAGAGTGTGATCTCAGCAGCTCGCAGCGTGGTTCTGCTGGATCGGAGCGAATCCATCAGCCACGGGCAGGGGGGTGATGATCGAGCTGGCTTGGAGACAAGAGGACATAGTGAATCGAGAGACTGAGAGAGGCAGGAGTTAAAGGTGGAGGTGGCAACATCAATAGGCAAATTAACAAAATATGCAGGAGGAGGAAGTGCAGAGCAGAGGTAGGTCCTGAAAGTTACAGAGGGTAGGTTGTTAGAGGGGTTGGGGGAGAGTGGGTAGGAGAGAGAATGAAATGAAGAAATTGTCCGATACAGGGAGGGGAGTCACCGTGAGTTCAGAGGTGGCGCGGCTCCTGGTGAATACAAGGTCTAGTTGGTTACCAGCCTTGTGGGTGGCAGGCGATGGGGACTGGGTGAGGGCGAGTGACTGGAAGAGTGAGGCAACACTGGATACCTGGGAGCTCTCTGGCTTGGCGGTTGAAGTCACCCAGTAGAATTACAGGGGTGCCATCCTCAGGGAAGGAGCTCAGGAGAGTGTCCAGGAAAGCGTGCGAGTGGACCTGGAGGGCGGTAGATATTTAGGCTGCGTAGAGAGGGCATGGAGAATTTCCAGGACTGAGAGATAAGTAAGATAGAGGCCCTGGGGGTGTGCGAAAAGGAGTAGCCATCAGACAGAGCAGCTGGAGTGGCCGTGTTATCTGGAGTGATCCAGGTCTCAGTGAGAGCCAGGAAGTGGAGGGACTTCATCTTGGCGTAGGCAGTGATGAAGTCAGTTTTCTGGACAGCTGATCGGCAGTTCCATAGTCCACCCACCACAGAGTTTCTTATGAAAAGACAGGGGTGGGCAGTCCCTGCGATGGTTGGTCCTCCTGGCGTGAGGCATATAGCACATAGGAATGGGGGTTAGACACATGGTAGGAGGTGATAAGCTAAGTTAGGTAGTGAAAAGATAAGGACAAACAGGCAAGTCATACAAATTGCTGATGAGGCTGCCGTACTTACGACAGCCTCTGCTTTAACTTATGCACTATTTGCTAATTTACCGATTGCATTCAGCTGCTTGCAGGGCTAATTCACTCGGGTGAAGCTAGTTGAGATTAGCAACACAAAAGGCCAGTTGTTGGCTTAATAATAGCTACAAATCAACTTAAACAGATCACTAACTACTGCAATTTACCTCAGCTACACAATGACTACAAAGTGGTTCAATTACCTAATGCATAGCTAAAACCGAATGTAAAAAAGATACTTAACCAATCCGACGGCAGAAAATAAAAAACCGCTGTCTCTGTGCACTCTATCACCTTGTGCAAAATACTGAAAGGTTTGTTTCATGAAGCTGACCAGTGCAAAAACAATATAGGTTATAGGCAGCTACATTGCTTTGGAAACGCATCTTGGACATCTTTCCAATGGCTTTTAAATTACATTTTGGGCCTTTTGCGTACTGGGTGGATTATTTTCTAGGCTATATCGATCAGCCTATGTTAACATCATGCACTCACACACACATGATCCCCTCATCAGCTGTTTCTATGCCATTAATTATTTCAAGGCCCTGGTTTGACCCCGTCTTGGCGCAAACTGTATAGCTCTCATTGGACCCCGTAAATGTCCATCAATTTCGCAAGGGCCAGGAAGCGGATACGGTGGAGCGTATCCCTGTTTTGTGTATACTTCGATATGGAACCAAATGGCCCACTTGGCTGTAAAAAATAATTTAGAAAACATTTTTTTATGCATAATTTGATTCATAACCTCATGAATATTAATACAATTATGCCAAATACCCATCCATCAAATTTTGTAATTTACCGAACGCTATTACTTTCTCTCAAATAGATTGGCTCATTTCTTTGGAACCATCAATGAAACTCAGTCATCTCAGTCACATGAAGAAGGGGACGGACACTTCATTGTGCCTCAGTTGATCAGGAGTGTTAATTGTGAACGATTCCGCAGGGGGCCCAGTCTCATGATCTGAAAGCCAGAGTCACAAAATGTCTCTGTGTAGCCATTACATTCCACCCTTTTGTTTTGAGGGTGATGAGGTAAGTCATTAGCCCAGGGGTGGCCAATTCCAGGCCTCGTGGGCCGGTGTGTATGCATGTTTTTACTGCCACCAGTTACCACGGTTCAATCAGCTAATTAGTCATACACACAATCACCGATTCACTTGTAAATTACAGAACGATAAAATGCTACAATACACGCATTGACGCATACCGGCACAAGAACATTCATCAGCTGCTTTTCATATCGCGGATATGTAGATTAAAATATCAGATCGTGTAAACGATTGGGCTAATTCAATAATTGTTAACTGGCGGCAGCAAAAACCTGCATACACACCGGCCCGCGAGGCCTGGAATTGGCCACCCCTGCATTAGCCCTTGGAAACAAAGAAAGACGTTAAACACAGTTCATAAGGACAACTTTATTATCCAGATTCTTCGACCCGATCGAACCACTAAACTAAAATAAACCTTCATAGGTTGCTATATCATGGTATAACCAAACAAAACACGGCAAGAAAACATCTTGGAAAAAAAACAATTATTGCGTGTGGGTATCACCTCAACCCATTTTGAAAATTTGTCAATGATCACCAGACAATAACGATACCCCCCTCTCGTACTGGGGAGTGGACCAATGAAATCTAACTGAAGGGATTCCCACAGCCCTCTAGGCGGATCAGGTCGACGCAGGTTTGTGACCTGAATGTGAAACGTTTTTTCTGGATTGGGTAAACCTAAAGCCGGCGCCGAACACAAACAAAGCTTTAAATTTGTGAGCGCCGCTTCGTGTTCCTCCTTCCAATCAAGAACATCAATCGGTTTCGATTTGCCTTTCAGCAGATCGTATAGGGGAGCAGTAGTGCCAGCAAAGTCGAGGATGAAATCCCGAAGATAGTTTGCTGTTCCTAGCACTTTCTTCAAAGAGTTTAAAGTATATGGTCGGGGCAGCTCAGCAATGCATTTCCGCCTATCTTCAGTCAATGCTCGGTAACTTTGTGTAAGCGTATAGCCTAAGTAGTGGACCTCCTTTTGGCCGATTTGCGCTTTCTCCTTATTTAATTTAAATCCTGCCTTGCCCAGGGTCTGTACCACTGTGTCGACTAACTGCAGTCATCATGTGATCCCCCTGTCGCTACCTAAATATCGTCAACGTAATGGGTGACGTTACCCGTCTTGCACAGTGGTCCCAGTACATCAGATACAGCTCTGTGGAAAATAGCCGGACAATTGTGGAAACCCTGAGGCATACGCTCCCAGGTATACTGAATTTGACTAACAGTAAATGTCAATTTCCACTGGTCCTCCCGTTTGACTTTAAGTGACCAAAATCCATTCTTAATGTCCAACACATCTGGAACATGATAGTAGAGGGGTTTGCCACAATTGATGTGGCCCTGGGCAAAACCTGATTCAAACGCCGATAATCGATACAAAGCCGCCACTTGCCATTTGGCTTAGGTTCCGGCAGACACGAAGAATTAGCGGTTGAACTGCATCGACGAACAATACCTCTAATTTCCAGCTGTTTTACTATTTCATGCACAGCTGCTTCTGCCTCTGGTTTAATTCGGTATTGCTTTTGGGGGGAAGGTGGATCCCCCTCAATGCCGATCTCAAAATCAATGAGACCGCAGTCATGATCATGATTAGCCCACACGTCTTTATGTTTATCAAGGAGGGGGTCTGCTGTGGAGATAGACATAAGGCGGTTTCCGGGCGGGCACATTTTTGTAACCCTGTTCGTTCTCAACTCAATCTGTTTTTCAAAACAGTGAATGACAAATCCATATTTCCGCATTATGTCCATTCCCAAAACAGTACCCTCTCCATTACCCGGCAAAAACCATAAAGGCCCCTCTAGCACCACAACTCCCAGATCGAGTCGAACGGGTTGTGTGCGAGTAGCCAGCATGAGGGTTTCGCCTATTCTTTTTATTTGTATAATTTTGGTTGTCAATGGTAACGGCACATCTGTTTAATTAGATTCCCACTGGAAACAATACTCCCGACTGCAAGGGAGGCCACGCACCCCTATAGCTGATCTTGATAATTGATAGCTAATGCTGCCAAAGCCGCTTGAAGCGCGCTGTAGGGGTTACCGTTACTCGCGTTTTTAGACATTTTCCCTGTTGAGCTTTGATCACCGGACTTCTGGCCTCCAGCTTTTATTGCCTGTAAGTCCTGCAGTATGCTCTGCGGGGACTGCCGCGGAAGGCCCAATGCCTCTCGCAATATCCAACACTGGTTGAGATAGTGATTGTTTCTATTGCAAAAAGGGCATCCTGGCCGTGAGTGAATTCCCGACGCTTGTGGGCTAGCCCCGCCTTTCCCCTCGGCTACCCATTGTGTAGCCGCAATAGCGCGCGGCTTGCCCTGCTTAGCTATTCGGCCCTCTATCTTGGAAAGTGTTCTCTGGTGGATCGGCTCCATTAGCCAAAGCCTGTTGAATGTGAGTGCCAGCGTTATTTTTCAGGAGCTGCAATACCACCTCCTGATCGCGATCAGCCTTCTCAACACCCGAATGTTCTTTAAAAGCAACCCACAAGCGCTCGGCATACACCTCAAAAGCTTCTTTCTGTGCCTGCTTTATGTCAAGAATCTTATGCCAAGCAGCATGTGTCGGTCCCCGCAACAACAATAACGCTTCTTTAAGCCGCTCGTACACATCACTGTCTTCCTCGTTGTCCTCCTCCCTGATCTCAACTCCTCAGTCAACTGAGATTTTAGCTCTCCGGGAATCGTAAGAAGTGCTATTTGCCATACGTCCCGCAACTCTAAATTATACACAGAGGCCTGCAGCCTGAGATTGTCCCAATATGGCTGAAAAGGGCCTCTTCTGGGCATCATACCCACAACCTCCTTATGACGAGCGCATTCTTCACATGTGAAAGGGCGACTGACAACGGTAACCTGGTCATCAGCATCAGTAATGGTTTTTAAAACAACGACTTTCACGGGGATCGGAGTAATACCAGTTCTACGGCGTGTCATCACCGGGCTACGCTCCCAGGGTTTCCCCGGCTCACTCGGGCGATAATATGATTTTGTAGCAGGACCCGGGGTAGGTCTTTTTCACAATATTCTAATTTTCTGAGACACTGAATTTGGGTTTTCATTAGCTGTAAGCCATGAGTTTCACTTTCTGAAATGAGTGACAAAAAATATTGAACTTTTTCACGATATTCTAATTTTTTGAGCTGCACCTGTATACACTGGTGCAAGTCCATTTAAAGCTTTAAAAGCAAAACCTTAAAGTCTATCCTATGCTTAATTGGTAGCCAATGAAGTGATGCTAGTACTGGGGTAATATGCTCATATTTCTTTGTTCTAGTTAAAATGCGAGCGGCTGAATTCTTCAGAAGCTGGAGATTATTTAGCAAAAACTTAGGACATCCAGATAGCAGAGCATTACAATAATCTAGCCTAGACGTAACAAAAGCATGGATCAATTTCTCTGCATCCCCTTCTGATAGGAAATGCCTAATTTTAGCTATGTTCCTTAACTGAAAGAAAGCAACTGTAGATATGTTTTTTATGTGCGCGCCAAAGGTTAAATCTGGGTCTATAGTAACACCTAGGTCTTTCACAGCTGAATTTGGAACAACTAAGCAACCATCAATACTTATAGTATATGTACACAATTTCTCCCTTTGTTTTTTTAGGACCTAAAACCAGCATTTCGGTTTTCTCTGAGTTTAAGAGAAGGAAATTGGAGAGCATCCAAGCTTTAATATCTGCAATGCAAGCCTCTAATCGAGAAAGTGGTAGTGCTTCGCTGGGTTTCATTGAAACGTATATCTGAGTATCGTCCGCGTAGCAGTGAAAATTTACCCCATGTGCCCGAATAATATCACCAAGGGGTAGCATATATAACGAAAAGAGTACTGGACCTAGCACTGATCCTTGTGGAATACCACATTTCATTACTTCTTCTTCTTCTTCGTTTGGGTAAGATCTTCTTCCGCTCCCCCAGGCTCGGGGCCGAGGGGCTATCCTTTTACCACCCCGAGCCTAGGGGGGGTTCACCTGGGCTATATTTCAGGGCACACCTCCAGCAGCCATGTCACCGTGTCGTCATCCAGAGCCGACAAACCATGCATCCCGTTGGGTGCCCGATAAATCGGGCAGTCCAGGATGACATGGTCTGCGGTTTGTTCCTCTGCGCCACACTCACAGGCCGCGCAGGAGGCCAAGCCCCATCTGTGCATCGATGAGCGGAAGCGCCCAACGCCGGTCCGGAGGCGGTTAAGCCTCACCCACGCCAGTCTGGGCAGGTCCACCCCAATAGGGGGAAAGCCGACGTCTGGGATGAAGTCACGGAGTCTAGAGGTGTTCTCCTCCCACTCCGTGCTCCAGGTGTAATCCGCCCATCGTGCCGCACTGATGTTAAGGTCACTGCATTGCTGCAGGAGTTCTTGTGCGGCAGGCACAAATGGGTGTCTCGACTTGAGGCGCCGGGGAGGCTCAGCTGTTATAGTGAGCCTTTCATGAAGCAGATGGTTTGTCTCCACAGCCCGGCATGCGAGACATGCTGTGGCTCCTGCACGGCGAAGCCCAGCGGGCTGGATGCCTGCAAGGATGGGAAGGTTGTCCACGGGAGTGGAACGCAGGCATCCTGTCACGATGCGCAAGGCTTCGTTGATGGGCGTATCGACGAGGCGGGTGTGGGCACTGCGACACCATACCGGTGTGCAGTACTCACTGGTCGAGTAAACAAGGGCCAGGGCTGCCGTACGCAATGTTCTTGCGCCGGCACCCCAGCCTGACCCGGCTAGTCGCCTCATCAACGCCACACGAGATGTTAGCTTCTTGCGCAGTGACTCGAGGTGTCGGCGAAACGTGAGCGACCTGTCCAGTGTCACACCGAGGTAGGTTGGCTCAGCACAACATGGCAGGGGTGTTCCACTGCTATGTATTCGGAGCTCACGTTTGGCCTCCCTGTTGTTAAGATGGAAGGCCGCCGACACCGTCTTTGCCTCGCTGAGCTTCAATCTCCATTTCCGGAGGTATGCCACTAGTGTCTGCATGTCCTGGCTCAGAGTCCCCTCCAATGACTGCCAGTCTCCAGCGGAGTACACCAATGCTAGGTCATCCGCATAGGCATACTTCCGCGAGACTGTGTCAGGCAAGTCATATGTGTAGGTGTTATAGAGGAGGGGGGCCAGGACAGATCCCTGGGGGACGCCGTTCTTGAGGCGTCGTAACCTGCTTCGCTGTCCACTACCGGTGGTAAGGGTAAAGCTGCGGTTTCGGACAAGCTCCATGATCATACTGACCATGTGCCTGTCCGGCAGCAAGCGGAGCAGCTTGCAGGTGAGGCCGCGGTGCCATACGGTATCGTAGGCAGCCGTCAGATCTATAAAAACGGCTCCGGCCTTCTTTTTAGCCGAAAAGCTGTCCTCGATGTCTTGAGTCAACAGGGTGACTTCATTACTGAGTAACTGGATACTAACAAATTGTTTCCTATTGTATAAGTATGATCTGAACCATGCAAGTGCTTGACCATTGAGTCCAACACAGCCCTGGAGTCTGTTCAGTAGAATCTCATGATCTATTGTATCAAAAGCTGCACTTAGGTCAAGAAGTACAAGAACAGACACAGAGTTTTGGTCGGCTGATAACAGTAAATCGTGAATAACTTTAACAAGTGCCGTTTCAGTGCTATGGTAGGGTCTAAATCCTGACTGGAATAATTAATGGATATGGTTTGAGCTAAGGTATGCACCAAGTTGTTTCGCAACAGCTTTCTTTAATATTTTTTGATAGAAATGGAAGATTTGAAATGGGTCTATAGTTTTCCAGTTTGTCGGGTTCGAGGTTTGGTTTTTTCAGTAATGGCTTAATAACCGCCATTTTTAGTGACTCTGGTACATATCCTGTTACTAAGGATGTGTTAATAATTTTGGTGCTGGCCTAGTACAGGAAAAAGTTATTTAGCCAATCTTGTAGGGATTGGGTCGAGTAGACAGGTTGTCGGTTTTGAGGACATAACCAGTTTGGACAGCTCCTCCATGTCAATTGGCGTAAAACAGTTCAGTGCCACTGTTGATACATCTTCCTCTGTTGACCAAGATCTGGGCTGTTCATAGATTTTGGGAGGAGTGATGCTTAGGGGAGTAGGCAATTTGGAGATCTGGTCTCTAATAGTTTCAATCTTCTGATTGAAAAAATTCATGAAATCATTACTGCTGTAAACGCAGGGGTAAGATGAACATTCTGATAGTTTTTTAGTCAATTTGTCCACAGTGCTAAACAAAAATTTTGGGTTGCATTCAAGGGCGTAGGTTTGGTCTCAACATTGGTAGGGACAATATAACAGCATAACCTGCATGTACATTTTTTGCTGGGGACGGGACATTAAAAAGACCAAACTGATTGGACGGGGTCGGGGCTACATTTCTTGTGAATGTGAATCTAATGAATAGGTAGGCTCAATGATCAATGCAAAAAAAAAATGTGTACTGACTGTATTAACTTTCACTTACCAGTAATATTACAGTGAAATAGAAAGTGTATTCTCATATCCACCATTATATTACAACACAACATTATAAACAACATTCAGCCTATTACAACTTTCTGTTCTATAGTACTCTTCCTTTTCTGGTTTTCTGCATGCATCCAACATCTTCACATTCATCAGTAAGCCCACCAGTCCAAATATAGCTACATTACTGTTTTCTTTCTGTTCTATAGAATGCCTCATTCTCTGTTTTACTCATTTTTGCTTGCAGCCAAAATAGGGGTATAAAAGTTCACCTGATATACGGTCAAACCTTTGTTTTCAAAAACTACTAAAGAAACATTTTGAAAATTTCCAGAATAAATGACTGGATTTTATTAATTAACAAATGATCCATTGCATGAACATAACTTAAATTATATTAATATACAGTTCACAATAAATAAAATCTTGTTAATCTCTTAACTATCAAGGAAAACAAAAAATAAATATTTGTCTTAAGACCAGTCTACATTGTCTAAATAAATAAATGATATATAACTGAAAAAACTTCTTACTGTCAAGGAATAACAAAAATAAACAAACACTTTTCTTAAAGCAACACTATGTAGTTTTTTTTACTTTACGCCTACTTTTTCTCTCCCCCTCCAAACAGGTGCCTGCGTCGGTCATTGACCCTAACAAACTGTTGGCACACATCACGTATCTCTACTTGGTCAAGGGCCTCTTGGTGCACATGGCATACAGCTACATTATTGAGGCGCTGCTGGGACATGGTAGATCTTAACCAAGTTTTCAGTCTTTTGAGTGCACTAAAGCTTCGTTCAGCTTCAGCCGAAGCCACAGGGATGACCATCAACAATCTAACCAGCGTCTCAACCTCACTGAATAAGCCTCTTACCTCACTGGGCATTACCCTGAGAATATCTGCTGCTTCACTAGCTGAAACGTAGGTATGCTTTAAGAGAAACATTGGCAGCTGAATCTTCAGACTATCTTGATGTATCTCTGGATACTGTCCAATGACATCATCCATTTCCCCACTAAGGAGAACATTTTCCATTTTTTTCAAGGTCTGCAAATCTGGTTGGCTGAACCGTTCTTTGAGCTGAACATCTATGTTATCCAGCACCTTGAAAAAATCAGCCCTGTAGTGTTCTTCTGGTGTCTTGGGTTTATGCTGACTAGCCCCACTAGTGAACCTTTTGGGGGGTTTTCTTTGGTGAGGGATGACAATCGGCTCAATACCAAGGGACTCTGTCATTGATACTGCCTTCTCAAAGACGTCTTTAAACTTTTCCTCATCCCTCTTTCTTTGAAGAGCTGAGCTAACATACTCAACAGCAGCCTGCATGCCTCCGATTGTCTGGGACTGCTTTTGCAATGACTTGTTTAAGCACTCAAGCTCTCCCAACACCTCTGATGCTACCAACAGTCCAAGAACAGTTTTTCCCTTCTGGAAGCGATCTAGAAGACCGTTGGCCCTTGTGCCAGAGTCAGAACCAGCAGTGGCCATTTCCTCCAAGCTTGTCAGCACGGCCTCATACTGACTAAGAACTGTATCGACAGCTTGTCCACGCACTGTCCATCTAGTTGGACACAGGGGTTTCACTGTTTTAGTAGGCCTTTCTGCTATTGCCTGTCCAGCCAATATCCCCTTGAACTTCCCTGATTGGTTACTTAGTGTTCCAAGTTCATGGACCCACTGCAATGAGTCACGCACTAGGGGAGAAGCATTGCAAGCTGACTGTGTTATGAGATTTACACAGTGTGCAGCACAGTGCACATAGAGAGCCAATGGCTGTTCCCTCTTCAACACTGCCTGTGCCCCAGACCACTTCCCAGACATATTTGCAGCGCCATCATACGTCTGACCACGTAAACCTGACTTTGGAATATTCAGTCTCAAGAGTACATCAACAGCTAGTTTGGCTATCTGCTAACCAGTTGTCCCTGGCGTCTCATACAATCCCACAAAGACTTCCTGTGGCACCAGGTCATGGTCCACATACCTGAAACAGATGGACATTTGCTCCTTTCCCTGTACATCTTGTGTGCCATCCATTATAAGTGAAAACTGAACCACTGGTAAGGACCTGATTGTTTCTGCGATACCTCTGACAATTGTGTTGCCGAACAAGGTTAAGTATTCATTTTGGCACTGGGGACTGACATAATCATGGCAACGGGAGAGCCAGGAGGAAAGAACCGGGTCATCATTTGCGAGCAACTTCACTAGGTGGAACAAATTTCCCTCATTTGACTGATGTCCACGGAGTGCTAATCCCTGCCTACCAAGATACCTAACAGCACCCACTATTTTCTCCAAACAGTGCCACGCTTCTGCCTGGGATTTAGCACATGCACTTGATAACTGTGTGTGCACTGGTGTCTGTTCTTGTGCATTGATGGTCACAGCATGCTGGTGTGCTTTGCTGGCTTGGTGGCGACTAAAGCTTGCTAGTGCATTCTTCCAGTTATTAAAGCCACTTGAGCAGAAGGCAGGGTCGTTTCTCCTCTCTAATGTGCTCTTTTTTACTGTGTATGCCTTAACACATTCGTAACACAAAACCTTTTTAAATGTAGGACTGTAATGAATCCAGGGATACTGACTGTACCAGTGATTCTGAAACCTCAGTGTCTTGTTCTGAAGTTGCTGCACTTCAACAAACTTTGCGTCAGGCTGGTACGGCTTGCTCCCCAGGTCCACTGCACTCACTTCTCTCACACTGACTGTCTCCTAAAGATAAATCAACAAATAACCTCAACATAAGTCATGGCTGAATGGCTTTTACATCATTTTACATGTAAATAGGTCATTTACAATTAATCCATTTTAGCATTATGTTTAATCATCATCATCTCGGTATCAATGTAATGTTAGACCTCACCTGATGAGACCCTGATGCATCAGATGCACCTGTTGCATCAGCGTGCTCTACATCTCTCTCTCTTGGTTGATGCTGCTGCTCCATCCCTTCACTCTCTCTCTCTTTCGGCTGCTGCTGCTCCGTCCCTTCACTCTCTCTCTCTTTCGGCTGCTGCTGCTCCGTCCCTTCACTCTCTCTCTCTTTCGGCTGCTGCTGCTCCGTCCCTTCACTCTCTCTCTCAGCTGCTCCGTCCCTTCACTCTCTCTCTCTCTCAGCTGCTCCGTCCCTTCACTCTCTCTCTCTCAGCTGCTCCGTCCCTTCACTCTCTATCTCTCTCAGCTGCTCCGTCCCTTCACTCTCTATCTCTCTCGGCTGCTGCTGTGTTCCCTACGTAAAAATTTAAAAAATTAAAATTGTTATTTTCATGGGAGAAATTCATTTTTCAAAATGTAAATCCCCCTTGCTTCATATAGGGGGGATTTACAGTTATTTTTACACAGTGATACTACTTAACCTACGCATGTATCTACACGTTTTAGCCTACATTGTCCTTCAGTACCACAAGATTAATAAATAGCTTTAATTTGTTGTCTCTTTCACCTTCTTCTCCCTTATTTTCATCTCTAAAATGCATCAGTAGTTGGGCTGAGCGATTCTGGAAAAAATCTAAATCTAAAAATAAATTTCAATTGAACTTTTTACCTCAATTATGATTAATGTACAATTATCTGAAAAAATTGAAAAAAAATTACTGCATGGGCTGCAAATAAAAATATTTTTAAATAAATAATTTAGAAAATAAATAAATACTTTTTAATAAATAAATACACTAAAAGGTATTTAGTTTCAAAAGTGCAAAGTCAGAACATGCTCTAGCCTACATTTCTTCCTCCTAAACGAGGCCTTTTACAAGAAGAAAAACAGCAGCAGAAAAACAGTTCACACAGTTTAACGTTATGCTCCGCTCTGATGCGCGTCGGACTTCCAGTGGTAAAATTAGTGACACACTGACGTCTTTTTGCTAATGTGACGTTACTTACAGTTGCTGCTGCAGGGGAAAAGTAACTCCGTATATCCCTCCTCTTCGGAGGGGAGGAGGAGGAGGCGGCATGTCTGTCGGACTGCGTTTGTCTGTGTGTGTCTGTGTCTGGGGGTGGGTGGGCGTTTGTTTGGTCATCAGCCAAATGAGCCAATCAAACGTGAGTTTGAAACAGACTTGAAAAAGAAAATTGGACTGGCACATTCACGCTGGTGAAAAAGGGGTAAATGTGACTCTGAACATAATGCAAATAATTCACTCAATAATGGTAGGGTCAGTTCTATCCTTGCAAAATATGGGAAGACAATCTAACTAACCTATATAACTGCACTCCAAAGATAATGCAAATAAGGTTGCTTAAAAGTTGGTAGGGACAATTTGGGCCTCCTGAAAAGTTGGTAGGGTCATGTCCCTACCGTCCCTATGCAAACCTACGCCCATGGTTGCATTTGTTTTGTTCAATTAATTTAGAGAAAAAGGCAGATCTAGCAGATGCAATAGCTTGCTTGTACTGGAGGAGGCTATGGGTGGTCTTTTTTAATAAAAAAAAATTTTAAGTATACTTTTGCTGGCCAGCAACCGCTGCAGGACTTTTGCCTCTCCTGAAAGGTCTTGTGCTTTCTTTTTATTAAGGACTTTTCCTATACTATTTTAGTGAGGTTTGGTCACTTTTATTCAGAATTAATTAAGTTCAACACTCAATTATAATTCTATACGTTAGTAGAGCCCACGACAGTTGGTGGGAAAATGGAGGCTGTGGAGGCTGAATATAGAAGCTAACAGTCCTACCATTAACAAAGGTTAGTTTGTGTCTAATGGCCAATGCTGGCAGGCCAGCCAGGAGAGAGTTTAGTCCAGGTGGGACAGCACCATCGCTTGGACCAGGAGCTGGGTTGAGTGGGTGGTGAGGAAGGGACGGATTCTCCTGATGTTGTACAGGAAGAACCTGCACGCCCGGGTTACCACTGCAATGTTCTCGGAGAGGGACAGCCTGTTGTCCATCACCACTCAGAGGTTCCTGGCACAGGGCATTGGGGTCAGTGGAGTGTCCCCTAGGGAAATGGAGAGATTAAGAGGGGGAGAGGTTAGAGCAGGAATGTAGATGAGCTCAGTCTTGCCTGGATTGAGCTTGAGATGGTGGTTGTCCATCCAGCTCTGGATGTCTCTCAGGCAAGCAGAGATGCGGGCTGACACCTGAGTGTCAGAGGGTGAGAAGGAGAGAAAGAGTTGAGTATCATCAGCATAGCAGTGGTAAGAAAGACTATGAGCAGTGATAACAGGGCCAAGGGATTTGGTGGAGAAAAGGAGGGGAGCAAGGACAGCCCTGGGGGACTCCTGTGGTAAGGAGACAGGGTGCCGATACTTTAGCAGCCCAGGCAACCTGGGAGGAGCGTTCCGAGAGGTAGGACTCAATCCAGGCTAGGGCCGAGCCACAGAACCTTGCTGCAGACAGGGACGACAGGAGGATGGAGTGATCTACGGTGTCGAAGGCGGCAGAGAGGTCTAGGAGTATTAGCACAGAGGAGAGGGAGGCTGCCCGAGTTGCATGAAGCATCTCGCTGACGGAGAGGAGTGCAGTCTCCGTTGAGTGGCCAGGTTTCAAGCCGGACTGGTGGGGGTCTAGCAAGTTGTTCTGGGTAAGGAAAGACGACAGTTGGTTAGAAACAGCACGTTCAATAGTTTTGGAAAGAAAAGGAAGAAGAGATACCGGTCTATAGTTTTGGATGCTGGAGGGGTCCAGCGTAGGTTTTGTCAGAATTGGGGTGATGTGGGCTCTCTTGAAGGATGAGGGGAAGCAGCCAGAGGTCAGGGAAGAGTTCACCAGGGAGGTCACAAACGGGAGGATATCTGGGGTGATTTCCTGGAGGAGAGATGAAGGGATTGGGTCGAGGGCACAAGTAGTGGGGCGATGGCAAAGTAGGAGATGGGATACATCGGTCGCAGAAAGGGGAGAAAAGGTGGAGAAACAGGGGTGGGACACAGAAGGGGTAGAAAGAGGAACAGAGTGGAAAACAGTGTCCGTGAGGGGAGGGGGAGTGGGGCTGAAGTAGCTGCAGATGTCTGCGATCTTCTCATCAAAGAAATATGCGAAGTCGTCTGCAGTGAACGAGGAATGAGGAGCAGGAGGGGGTTTGCTGAGGAGGGAGTAGAAGATGGAGAACAATTGACGGGGGTTAGAACTGTATTTGCAAATTTTTGTGTGATAGTAAGTTACCTTAGCAGCGGTGACTGCTATAGAGAATGTCGCTAGGAGAGACTGGTAGGAGGAGAGGTCTGATGTGTCTTTGGCTTTCCTCCACATTCTCTCTGCTGTGCGAAGACCGGCCCTGGAGGTGCGCAGGGCATCGGACATCCACGGGCAGGGAGGAGATGGGCGTGTGGGCCTAGAGACAAGAGGGCAGAGAGAGTTAATTGATGTGGAGAGCTGTGAGCAGGGTGTCGGATGCAGAGTTGATGGGGAGTTGAGAGAAGGATTTGAGAGAGGGGAGGGAAGCAGTGACACAGGGAGCAAGAGAGGAGGGCGAGGGGAGGGACGGTGTGGAACAAGAGGAAGAGGGAAAGAAATGAAGTGGTGATCAGAGATATGCAGAGGGGTAACAGTGAGATCAGAGCAGGAGCTGTTCCTCTGGAAGACCAGGTCTAGGAGGTTGCCAGCCTTGTGGGTTGGGGGAGAGGGTTGGAGGGTGAGGTCAAAGGAGCAGAGAAGTGGTAGGAAGGCTGCAGACTGGGAGGCATCTAGATGGATGTTGAAGTCTCCCAGGAGGATCAGCGGGATGCCGTCCTCTGGGAAGGAGCTGAGCAGAGTGTCAAGCTCAACGAGGAAGCACCCCAGGGGACCTGGAGGGCGATAAACGACTATAATGTACAGGTTAATAGGGTGGTTGATAAATACAGAGTGGTATTCAAAACTAGTAATAGATAGATCAGAGAGGGGGAGAACAGAGAATGACCATGAGGGGGAGAGTAGCAAACCAGTACCACCTCCACGTCCAGAAGCCCGTTTCACTCCTCACTCATTTCAGGTTCCGGGGTTCTAACTTGCAGAGGCTGATTTCTTTTTTATATAGACTCCAAAATGTGCACGGGCCATCCATGTATGAGTTACCCTTTCCCCATCCGTAAGTTCACCCTTTGTTCCAGTCTGTACTTCCGCCATCCCTGTAAATTCCCCGTTGCTCCCGATGAGTTTATTGTTTTTCCTTTTATTTAGAATTTTCAATTCCCCTTATTCCCCTTGTCTTTTAGTTACTTCAAACCGCTATTTTTCCTCCTTTTGATTTTTATTTTACTTTATTGTAAAATTTATTTATTCAGATTTTAGCGGGAGGAATATGGTGGGTAGGTCCACAGCCTAGGTACTTGTCCCACCCACTAGGCCGTTTCCGGGCGTGTTTTCCCTCCTACCTTCCATCTTCATACTACATTCAAACCTCTTTTACGGAACCCTCCAGTCTCATCTGGCGGTTCCCTATCCTGCAACTAACTTTCGCTCCATGTTCAATCCATCCCCATTTTTCCTCTTGTTACGTGCCTGTGTTTATTTTTTTGTGGACTTCCCTGACTTCGCCTGCCACCACTTTCATTCGCTGTGCCGCCTGTCAAACATCATCAATCAAGTCCCGCTTTCACCTATCCAAGCCCTCCATGTCATTTCACCATCATCCAGTCAGAACCCGCCACCTCTGCTATATAAGCTGGACTGCTTGCCATTAGGGGTGGTGTGTTTTTGGGAAACGTGTGTGTGTTGGTGTGCTCTATGTCTGCAGTTTATAATAGTTTTGGTTTGAACTTGTTCTGTTCTATGTACACTTCCAGGTCTTTGGACAGGTAAGACTGGGGGCTCCTATACATATGCCCGTAGATTGTTTGTGTATATAACCACTAGTCGTTAGGGGTGATTGCCAACCACTGTATTTTTCAGTCTGCTAGTTAGAGTAGTTAGGTTTTTATTTTGTGTACTTGTTACACTAGCTTAGATACTACTCTTTGTGTTAGCTAGCTTCGTTTTGGTGTTCTTTTGGCAACACCCAGCGTCCCTTGACCCTGGTTGTGTGAGTCTGGTTTTTGTATTGTGTATTTTTGTAGTTTAGTGTTGCACTCTCTGTATACTTGTTTTATTCATTACCACAGTAAAAACTTGTGCACTGAGTTGCTATTTTGTCTGTTTTTATATTGTTATTACATCTCCCGGTATATAAACATCAAGTTACCTACCCCATGCACCCCTAGGCCCGTGGGGATCATAACATATTTTGGGGGCTCGTCCGGAAAGAGTGGGAAATTCGGTGAAAAGGAATGGGCCCAAAGAAAATATGTTACGATCCAGTCTTACCTGTCCAAAGACCTGGAAGTGTACATAGAACAGAACAAGTTCAAACCAAAACTATTATAAACTGCAGACATAGAGCACACCAACACACACACCTCCCCTAATTCTTCTTCTTCTTATTAATTATTTTATGGTGGTTTGCATCCAACTTTAGGAGCTTTACCGCCACCTACCGAACTGGAGTATGGACCAGGGACCCAACCCACTAAACCCAAACCAAACAAAACAAACATCCTACAAAACAAATTAAACCACCCAACTACCACTAAGAATACAAACAAAAGGAAAATAAACTCTTACATTAAATTAATTAAAACACAAACAAAATCCTCTAAACCCTTTTATATAAACTTGTTTCCCTCAAAAATCTAAATATGTGCCTATATCCCCCATCCCCAGAGTGTCTATCTAAAAACCCCCTCTCAAACTCCACCCCACTCGTGCTACCATCCTCCCCCTCTCCCTCCCATACCTACATTAGCACATGCTTCACCGTCTCCTCCTCCTTACAATACCCGCACCGCCCATCTGGATGTTTTTTTATTACCCTTAGACCCCCATTCAAACCCGCATGCCCCACCCTAAGCCTTGTTATTATTGATTACTCCCCCCATGCCTGATCCTACCCACTGTCTTCTGAACCCTATACAAAAGCCTTCCTCTGCCCTCCCGGTCCCATCCCACATTCGTTTAACCCTCTCCTTAATTATTGAATTTGCCTCCGCCCTACCCATCTTCACACCCACCTCAAGATCTGCCTTCCCAACCGCCCTCCTAGCCAAAACATCAGCCATCTCGTTGCCCTCTACCCCCATGTGTGCAGGCACCCACACAAACCTAATCACTAACCCCATCCTTTTCAACCTATATAAAGCCTGTAACACCTCCCAAATCAGATCCGGCCTACTTCTAGATCTGAATCCCTTCAGACTTTCCAGCACAGCACTGGAGTCCGAACACACCACCACCCTATCTGGTCTCACCTCCTCCACCCACTGCAGTGCTAACACAATTGCCACCATTTCTCCCGTATATACCGACAGCTGATCATCCACTCTCCTCCCCACCGCCACCCCAAACTCCGGTACCGCAAATGCACACCCTACCCTCTCCGTCACCGGATCCTTCGACCCATCTGTATATATTTCTATATGTCCATAAAATTTCTTCTTTATATACTCACCGACCTGTTCCTGTCTAGACACCCCCCCCCCCCGTCCACCCACCCCCTTCAACAGCTCCAAATCCACTTCCGGCAACAACCACGGCGGTACCGCCGGAAACACCACCGTTTTACTGTACTCCCGTCCCCATAATCCCATCTCCCTAGCCTGACTATCCCCGACCCAAGCAAAACTATTGATCCTCCTCCTCCCCTGCTCCCAGCATTCCCCCATAATACCCTTTGTCGGGTGATTCTCCCCATGCCCCCTCAAAGCCACCCAATAGCTCATCGCCAGCTGATCCCTCCTCAACCGCAAAGGCATTTCACCCACCTCTACCTGTGAAGCCGGCACTGGAGTGGTTCTAAACGCCCCACAGCAAATCCTCAATGCCCTTGCCTGCACCACATCCAGCCTCCCAAACACAGTGACAGACGCAGATCTATATGCTATGCTCCCATAATCCATCACCGATCTTATTAACCCCAAATACACCGCCCTTAACACCGACCTATCTGCTCCCCACTAAACACCTCATTACATTTATTACTTTTTTACATTTATTAACTACTGCCTCCACATGCACCGCCCAAGTGAGTCTAGAATCAAACCACACCCCCAGAAACCTAAAGGACCCCACTCTTCCCAATTCACTCCCATACATTTTTAACCCGTGCCCCCGACCCACCTTCCTCCTCGTAAAAAAAAGTGACTGAGTCTTCTCCACCGAAAACCTGAATCCCCATTTTAGTGACCATTCCTCTACCCCGTCTATTGCTTCCTGAACCCTCTTCACTGTATGTCCCATATTTCTCCCCCTCTTCCACAGAGCCCCGTCATCAGCAATTTGAGACCTCCCAATATCCGGTCGGATTCCAGAGAACACGTCATCTATCATGACCAAAAACAGTAGAGGACTAATCACACTCCCCTGAGGTGTTCCATTTTCCACTGTATACCACCCAGAATACCCCCTACCCACCCGCACTTGAATGGAACGACATGTCAGAAAATCCTTCACCCAATTAAACACCCTGCCACCCACTCCCGCCACCCACACAGGGTCCATTGTACCCCTACCCTTCCTAAAACCACTCTGACATGGAGACATATACCCCCCCGTCTCAAGGTAAAATTACATCCTCTCCGCTACCATACGCTCCATTGTTTTACACATGTGTGAAGTTAATGCTATTAGCCTATAGCTTCCCGGCTTCGTAGGGTCCTTCCCCGGTTTTCTCACCGGCACCACCACCGCTTGCTTCCAACTGCCCGGCAACCTCCCTTTTGTCTACACTTCATTATATAACCTCAGCACCACCCCCAGTGCCACATTACTAAGATGAGCCAACATCGTATAACACACCTCATCCCTCCCCGGTGACGTCAACCCAGCCCTACTAACTGCCCTCCTGACCTCCGCCAATGTAAACGGAGCATCCATCGCATCTTCCCTCCCTTCCCTCACCCCCAACACCCCTATATTCACCACCCTAGTCCCCTCCCTCCCACTCCTCCCCTCCTCTGTCATGTTACTAGAGCTATGTACCTTCACAAAGGCCTTTGCCAACATCTCAGCCTTTTCCACATCACTCACAGCCGTCCCCACTCCATTATCCAGCACTGGATAGTTCCACTCCCTCCTCACCCCACTCGTCCGCTTAATCATACCCCAGACCTCCCCGACCGCCGTGCTCCTCTCTATTGTCCCACAATACCCTCTCCAATAAGACCTCTTAGCCTCCTTGACCACCCTCCTGACCAGTGCCTGCGACCTCTTATACACCACTAAGTGCTGAAAATTGTCCTCTTTAAAACCCTGAATGCCCTATTCCTATCCGCCACAGCCTCCTTACATCCCTCTGTCCACCATGGCACCGCCTTCCTATTTCCCCTCCCTGACCTCTTAGGTATAGACCGCTCCGCAGCCCCTATTATTGCCGCTCTAACCTCCTCATTAAGTTCATCGACACCCTGTCCCACCCCCACCAGTGCCAAACCCTCTTCACTCATTATCCGGAACCTACCCCAGTCCGCCTTTCCAATTACCCACCTGGCTAAACCAGTCCCGTTCACCCCGGCTGACACCAAACCCACTTCACACTTCACCAGATAGTGATCACTCTCCACCGTAGACTCCTCCCACACCTTCCATGAGCAAATCCCAGCCATCTCCTCCGACACCAAAGTAAAGGTCCAAAACTGATGCTGCCCCTGTTCTAAAATCTATTCTAGTTCCCCTACCGTCATTAAGGCACACTAACCCCCTCGCATCCATCAATTCCTATTACCCCCCCACAACATACTATGCGCATTGAAATCCCCACACCACACCACCCTCAAACCATCACGACCAACCACACCCTCCATCAAAGACAACTCCAATCTGAGACAAGGATTATAAAAGTTCACCACAACCAGACTCACCTCCTTCAACCACACCTCCACCACCACATATTCCATATCTCCCCCTAATGAAAATAACCTGTACATCCCGTTTCACAAACGTAGCACACCCCACCCCCCCCCCTATCCCTCCTATAACACTCATATCCCTGCAACACAAATTCCAAACAAGGCTTAAGCCACATCTCCTGAATACATATTACTTCAGGCTTGCGCAACATGTCCTCAATAAAACCCTTAAATTCCTGCCCATTTGCCATCAAACTCCTAGCATTCCACTGAAGAATGAAAAACATTATTACTAACCTTCCTGACATACTGCTTCCTGAGTTAGCTGTTCCCTGTTCAAATCCTCCCTGACCTTTTCCCACGACAGCTCCTTGACTCCCAAATACCTCGCCGCACTCTTCACAATCATTTTTATTCTCCCAGTTCTATTTTTTGCAGAACAGTTTATCACATCAGCCATGAACATCACAAAACTTATTTTTTCCACCATTAGCGTATCTCCATCCACCCCCTTTCCCCCCACCAGTCCCTCCACCTGACCCCGTCCAGTACCCTGCCTCTCCACCCCACCCCCATCTCCTGACCCCCCACCTCTCACCTTCCTCACTGCCTCAGCATATGTTCCACCATCCCTCATCCTAACCTTTTGTACTTCTTCCGCCCGCTTCCTCACCTCACACCCCTGTAATTCACCCTATGCACCCCACCACAATTAGCACATTTAACCGGTTGTCCTCCAACACATTTTTCAAACTCATGCTCACCCCCCAACGCCCACACCACGTCTCACCTTCCCGTTACACACTGCAGCTATATGTCCGTATCTCTGACATTTAAAGCACCGCAGCGGCGGCGGCACGAACGCCCTTACAGGAAACCTCACATACCCCACAGTCACTCTCTCAGGCAATACATCCCCCTCGAACCTCAGCAATACCGACAAACTATCAACCTTCTCCCCGCCCTGCACCGCCTTCAACCTCACAGCGTCCTTAACATACCCTCCCCGAACGTTTTCGACCAACTCTTCCATGCCTTGCGACACCGGCACCCCCGTTATCACTCCCCGTAACAGCGGCTTAACCCCTCTCACGCTACATTCGCTCACCTCCTTTCCACATATACGCTTCACTTTCATCGCTTTCGCCCTTTGTTCCGTATCTGCACATACAACTAACAACTTCCCATCTCGCAAGACTGTAGCCGTTACTATTTCCCCAATCGCCACTTTCAACCCATTCGTCAACTTCACCGGGCTCACATCCACCACACCACTCTCCCCCTTAAATCCAAATACTATTTTAAATTCCTCACTCACCTTTTTCCTTATCGGCGGCATTTCCCTTTCCTCCCCCGCCGAACTGTAATCACCCCCAGCCCCACCACCACCTCTAATCCGCTTCACACCGCCACCAGGTTTCACCCCCTCCAACCTCACTCCCCGTCCTCGACCCCTCCCAACCCCACTCACCTCCCATCCCTCCAGAACCTCCATCCCACCTTCCACCTCTCTCCCTCCCCCACTACTACCCGCCATCCCTGGTCCACTCACAGCCCGGCCGTGCCAAACCGCCAAACTCCAGCCTACACTCGCGAAACCACTGTACTCCCTTCAATTTCCGGATTAATCTTCGATCAGATAGGAATCCAATCTGCTCGCAGCTCTCCCAGTTCCTGCCAGCCAACCCAATCCGAAAACTCGATCACTCAGCTCAACGACCACCACCACCCCTAATGGCAAACAGTCCAGCTTATATAGCAGAGGTGGCGGGTTCTGACTGGATGATGGTGAAATGACACGGAGGGCTTGGATAGGTGAAAGCGGGACTTGATTGATGATGATTGACAGGCGGCACAGCGAATGAAGGTGGTGGCAGGGGAAGTCCACAAAAAAATAAACACAGGCACGTCACACTTCTCTGTCAGCACAATCTTGCATTTGTTTGATATGGGTTAAGTTTTAAGAGTTGGCATGCTGCCAGCCTGGCATCATTAAAGTTCATATTATCATTATTTTCAAATTTTGTTACGTCCTTAATAGCTGCTTTTTTGGCGGCTTCATCAGCCAACGGATTCCCTTTTGCTTCCGCTGTGTTAAAATGGGTATGTGCTTTTACTTTTAGAATCGACACTTCACTCTGTAACTGAATAGCATCCATCAATTCTTCTACCAAATTACAATTTTTGACGGGTGTCATGTTCTGATGTCACCGCCCACCCAGCATGTCTTACTCCATTGTGACAAGAGGAAGACCCATCAGTAAATTGAATCAGATAAAGGTTAACAAGGGGGGTTTCATTCAAATGTTCATCTCGTTCCAGCATTGCCAATAAATCTTTGCATTGGTGGTCGTCATCGCATGCATCATTGTCAGTAGGCATAATCATTGTCGAAGGGTTAGAGAGAGAAGCTTTTTGAATTATCAAGTTAGGGGCTGCAAGTACTGCCTGCCAATTTCCCCATCTGCTTGCTGAGACCTGCATTGCACGTTTCATTGTTAACAAGGTGTGAACAGTGTGGGCATTTAACAATCATCTGTTGGTCTAACACCAGGCTAGAAACTAGTTGAATTGCTAAGAAAACAGCCTGTACGGCTCTCAAACATGGTCCAAAACCCAAAGCCACGTTGTCTAATTTTGCAGAATAATAACCAACTGGTCTTTGCTGGTCACCGTGCTGCTGCGTTAAAACAGAGGTCATGTATCCGTCTTTTTCATTGACGTACAATGTAAATGGTTTGTCTGTGTCTGGAATGCCTAATGCAGGGGCCTCGCACAATGTTTTTTTTAACGAATCGAATGCTTGCCTCTGTTCATTGTTCAACTGGATGCGCTCCTTCGATTGGCGTTGTCCTTTTAACAAGTCATTCAGTGGCTGCGCGATTTCAGTAAAAGATTCTACCCAAGCTTTGTTGTAATAACAAAGCCCCAAGAATGAAGGAAGGTCCTTTACTTAGATCATAGTTTTCTTTTATATCAGACACAAGTTATATTTTCCTACCTGACATGTTTCGACGGCAATACTTCCGTCTTCGTCAGAGGTGTCACTGGATGGTATGTGACGTGTCTTACACAGCTGATGTTATTTATATAGAGGCGTGATCGTCCTGCCAGATTTGACAGGACGACCACGCCCCCCGCTGTCATTTCGCTGTTTGAGAACGCTGCTCCAGGTGGTGGAAAGCATGTATGCCCCCTCATCCCGGTTCATCGTCGTTTGCGCTCGCTTTCTAATTTCCACTGCCTCCATAATCCAGCGCTGGTGTTTGTTGTCCTGGGTGCGGATGACTTTGGCCTTATTCCAGTCCATGATGTGATTTTCCCGTTTGCAGTGATCTGTGATTGCCGATTTGAGATTTTCTTGTAGTGCCTGTTCCTTTATGGTCCGTGTCTGTCTTTTTGCTGTCTCCTTCTCGCATTCCTTTTGGTGCTCTTTTTTGCGGGTGATGAATGACCGACCTGTTTCTCCTATGTATGATTTATTGCATGATTGACATGGTATTTCGTAAATTATGTTGCATTTGTTGTCCGGGTTGATTTTGTCTTTCGGGTGCACTAATAGTTGTCTGAGTTTTATGTGTGGTTTGACTGGTGTACTGATGTGACGTTTTTTCATGGCTCTCTGTATGCGTTCAGTGATGCCTCTGATGTATGGTAGTGTGACCACGCCTATGTTTTCAGTTTTGTTGTCCTGTTTCTTTTTTCCTGTACAGGTGTGTTGTCTTTGTTGTACTTGCCGTTTTCCCTTTTCTATGGCCCAGTTTGGATAATGACAGGTTTTAAGTGCATTATGGATGTGCTGTTCCTCTTGTTTTTTATCCTCCTCCTCCGTTACTATGCCGGCGCGGTCATACAGTGTCCTAACTACTGATAGTTTGTGCGTTGTGGGATGTTCTGATGTCCATAACAAATATTGGTCCGTGTGTGTTGGTTTCCTGTATATTTTGATTTTGATGCTACCGTCATTTGCGTGATGTATTTTAATGTCCAGAAAGGCTATGGATTTGTCTGTTTCCTCCTCGTGTGTGAATTTTATTTGTCCAGTGTCGTCCATGGTGTTTAGGTAATCCGTGATGTCCTGCGTGTGTCCCAACTTGACCTTCTCCAAGATGTCATCCACATACCTTTTCCATAGGGTGGGTCGGCAGTGCTCAGGTGCAGATGTTATGGCCTTGGCTTCCAGGTTTTCCATAAAAAAGCCGCACATTATGGCCGACAGTGGGTCCCCCATAGCAAAACCTTCTTTCTGCCAGTATATTTTTTGTCTGAACTGAAAATAAGTGGATGTGGCTACAAACTGCAATAACTGTGAGATGTCCTGTGGGGTGAGATTGGTGCGTTTTTTGAGTGTTTTGTCTGCTGCTAACCGTTCCTGTACTATTTGTAATGTTGCCTCAATCGGTGTTCTGGTGAAGAGTGATACGACGTCGTGGGATATAAATATTTCGTCTGTTTCTACTTTTATTGTTTTGAGTTCCTGTGCTAGCTGTCTTGCGTTTTTACAGTGCTGATCTGTTAGACCTAAGAGGGGTTTCAAAATGTCTGCAAGGGATTTGGATAGATTGTAGGTTACTGAACCGATGCTGTCTACAATAGGTCGTAGGGGGGCTCCTGGTTTGTGTATTTTTGGTGTGCCATATATCCGAGGGGTGATACTGGCAGTGGGAATTAAATGATTATATGATTGTTTGTCTATTTTATTGTCATTTAGCAGCGGTTTCAACAGGGTCTTGAGCCTGCCCTTCTTGGTTTCAGTTGGGTCCTTCTTCAGTACTTCATATGTGTTTTTGTCTTCTAACATGTCCATCATTTGTCTTTCATATTGTTCCGTGTCCAGAACGACAGTAGTTCTTCCTTTGTCAGCTGGTAGGATTGTGATGTTTGTGTTTCATTTTAGTGTATCTATGGCCTCTGCTTCTTTTTTATTGATGTTGCTGGGTGGTAATTTGGCTGTTTTGAGGATTCCTGCTATTTCGTTGCGTAGTGCTGCTTTTTCTCCTTGGTCCTGTATTTTTTGACACGCTAATTCCGTTGCTAAAATGAATTCCTCATGCGGGATATTTTTTGGTGTTATGGCGAAGTTTAGACCGCGCGATAATACGCTGCGTTCTGCCTCTGTTAGCTGATGTTTTGACAGGTTGCATATCCATTTGTCCGTTATTTTACTGTCGCACTGTTTGTTACCTTTCTTTGCAATGAGTTTCTCTAATTTACTGATGTGCCGTCTTTTTGTTTTTATGAATTCTTTTTCGTGAATTCTGTGTAAATGATCTTTTACCGTCTCTTCCATTTCATTGTCGAAATGGAATCTGTGTTTTATTTCCTCCATTTCCTGCTTCGCCTCGGTTTCCAGATTAGTTATTTTGTTTGTCGTGCATCTGATCCTTTCTTTGACCAAAAACATTCGCACTTTCTTGACCATCCGTTCCGCATTTTTAGTTGGGATCGGGTTTCTGATGTTTAAGCTGGAAGGTATGACTCCTTCGTCTCGGCAGCGGAGATTGAAACGTAAATGGTTTCTCTGGCGCCCCCGTTTTTGCTCAAGATGTTCCAGATGGCGAAACTTTTTGACACATTCTTGTCCAAAACTTTCACGTAATAGTTCAAATAAGTTCATAGTGTCTATATTTACTTAGATCATAGTTTTCTTTTATATCAGACACAAGTTATATTTTCCTACCTGACATGAACCGGGATGAGGGGGCATACATGCTTTCCACCACCTGGAGCAGCGTTCTCAAACAGCGAAATGACAGCGGGGGGCGTGGTCGTCCTGTCAAATCTGGCAGGACGATCACGCCTCTATATAAATAACATCAGCTGTGTAAGACACGTCACATACCATCCAGTGACACCTCTGACGAAGACGGAAGTATTGCCGTCGAAACATGTCAGGTAGGAAAATATAACTTGTGTCTGATATAAAAGAAAACTATGATCTAAGTAAATATAGACACTATGAACTTATTTGAACTAAGGTCCTTTACTGTTGTGGGTTCGGGGGTATTTCTTATCGCTACTGTGCGGTCCTGTGTGATTTCCCTTCTTCCCTGCGAAATCTTTTGTCCAAGATAAATCACTTCCTTTTGCGCCAACTGCGCTTTATCCAAACTGGCCTTGTGGCCTCTTCCACGCAAATAATCGAGCAGGGCCAACACATCTCTATCATGTTCTTCCTCAGACGTTGAACTGATTAAAACATCGTCTACGTATTGTATAACATCAGACGTTATTTTTGCGTTATTCAAACGAAAAGACACGGCAGTCAACGTACGTTCAAAGATAAGACACGGTGATCTACACCAGGGGTTCCCAAACCTTTCCATGCCAAGGACCCCCAAATAGCCGTAGCCTCTGGCTGGGGCCCCCCTATTGCAAAATGGCTTTAAAAAGAAACTTTTAAATTACACTGGCAAATATAAAAAAATCCAACATACAGCTTTTTAATACACAACACAATACTTTTGACCCTATTTTGATTCCATAATCAGGCCGTTAGCAGCTCAACGTAACGCTTTGACTGACAGGCAGACGGTTAGTTATTGGCTGCTATTGAAAGAAGGGCATGGCAAAGACTTAATTTCGATATGAAAGGATTTATAACAATTTATATCTTATTTTAAACCGGCACAGTAATCTTATGAATTGAAATGTATTTTTTTAATACATTTTTTATTCTTATTATTTTTTTGCATTTTCCATTTTCCTCTCCCTTCCAATTGGCGCCCCATGGCGGCCCCCCGTTGGGCCGCGGCCCCCACTTTGAAAACCCCCTGATCTACACAACAGTAAAGTTTATAGATCAGCCACGTCTCCTCGTTAAAGCGTGAACACAGCATAGCAGCTACTAGCCTACTTTTCCACGAACAACTGAAAGTCAGCATTCTTTCTGATTTTCACGATTTTCTTTCTAACCCACTCGCAAGCCTCTGCATATCAAACAAAAGCAGCGACTATTAAATGGTTTCAATGATAACCGAGGAATAGGCAGAGAGAGGAGGGACAAACTACACCAGAGTTAATGTGAATAATTAGCTGAAAGAGGAAGATGAAAAAAACGCCAAATATAACAAAAAATAGCCCAAATTATGACGAGCTGCAAAAAGTCATTTTCCCGCGCACAATAACATAAAAATAAATAGCCCAATTGGGCTGGAATACGCCCAATCGGGCTGGAATACGCCCAATCTGACGACACTGAACACATACAGTTGGAAGGGTGTGAACGAGGCGAATTTACTGGATGGAGCAAAGCAAGTTGATTGACAGATTGTGTTCGTTGGGAAATGACAATGACAATCGGTAAATAAATCAGTAAATAGGGAAATTTATTGGAAAATAACTAAATGCTAATAACTATATTTGAAAAAATATTTGAAAATAAATAAATTGCACATACATTTACATTTCTATATTCATTCCCAGATTTATTTATAATTTTTTTAATTTATTTATTCTTTTATTTATTTCCACATTTATTTATTATTGTGGCACTCGGTGTTCCATAGTTGTAAAGTCAGTCTGCCTTATTAATAGTATATAACCACACACACACACACACATCAAAGAAAAGGTCCTGCGCTCATTATCTGTTGATGCGATCTAAGAGGGCACCAGACTGTAAGAACTTTATTACCTTGCAGAACAGGAAGATATTTAGAGTCCAGCATGGCCAGAGAATACCACATGGCCACATGGTCTCATTTTCCATTAAAATTTTTGAATGCATATCTGTTACATTCAATTGAAATCATCAATTGAAAGTCCTTAAAGTTGATGTAGGTAATGGTTGTTAGGCCTGCCAGTTTGTGATTTACATATTTGGCCCAACTCCACATTCAAGCATAGGCCAGGGTGTTACCACTGGTGTTCTCACATGGAGGTGATATTTTGCCTTAATTTCAAGATCACACAACTGCACAGATTTAATGATTATACTAAAATTATTCAACTTCTGTTGTTAAAAGAAGGAGCAAACATTATTTTCTGAGGGACTCAATAGGATGCTTGCGGAGACTGCATTTGTAGTGCTCCCGGGAGTGAGGATGGGGGTGAATGTTTTCTCGGCAATGTCCAGAGTGGTCGGGTGCAGTCTTCTGCCAAACTTCTTTTTGGCCCTCCTGGTAGCCACCTGGAATGCCTCCGGCCAGTTTGATAGATGGATGTTCTCCAGTTTTTTAGTGAGGTGTCCCAGGCTCTCCAGGTAGTGTTCTTCCAGGATCTGCATGCATGTGTGGAGCCAGTTGAGGGCATTCCCCGCCAGCTTCACCATGGTGTTGTCCGTCAGGGAAGCCGGTCTCACCAGGGTGGCCAGTTCCTGCATCTTTTTCTGTAGGCTGGCTGGTGGAGTAGTCCTCCCTCCAGACACTGCAGTGTTCTGCAGGTGGTGTGTTGCCTGGATGATCCTGAAGAGAATCCTGGTAGCCTCTGCAAAGTCTGCCATAGCTCGTGGTGTAGCTGAGGTGGTGTTTAGGTGTAAGCGGCGGTGTGCGGTTTGGCTGATTGATAGCGTGCTTTGTTAACTCAAGGTTGACGCATACCAATGCAACCTATACTTACCCAGACTGGTATCTTGTAGCTTAGTTGACACCGTTAGGTTTCCACTACAAGATAGTACAGTCTCTGTAGTGCTGTGTCTGTAGTACACCAGATCCGTGTACTGTAGCTGGTGTCTCAGGAAATAATTTGCAGTTAAAACTGCAGTTTTCTGTAATAAATGGAACCTTTTTTTCCTTTTTAGGGAGGTTTTTTTAGCAGAATAGTTTCTTCTGTTTCTTTAGAAGAGTGTCTGTAGTCATTGCTGTTTCTCCAAAGCTGTAGTGTGCACACAACGTTTCGCCCAGTCTCAGGCTTCTTCATGTGTGAGGGTGCCAATAATTGGGATAATCCAATGAGTGCTGGGACTGCTGGATTCAGAATTATAAGCATTTTTACTTAATCCTCGCTCCCCGACATATTGGAGGTCCCACTGAGATAGGTGTCCTTTAGCGTAATACATTATAGTATTATACTATTGGGTAAACTGCGGTAAACCGTAAGACAAGCTCAAAACTATACTATAGTATACTATAAAACCATTCTATACAGGTCTTGGATTAATCAGTTTTATTAACAATTTAACAACGTACCAGATAAAGAGAGAGAGGAGGTATGTGCCAGCCTACGGTGATTGTGCAGACTGTGTTGCTTTTGAGAAGCATCGGGAGTCAGTCCTTAGGTCTTACCCAGGCCTCGAGGGATTACTGGAGTCCCTAAATGAACTCCGAATGCCGAATTAAATTGCTTTCAGCCCACTCCATCAACATCCAGGCGTTGTGCGATGGTACGTTTAAGGTTCGTATAGGCTATAGACTATTCACAATTATCCTGGATCAAGCTATGACTTTGCCTATTTGCCAATAATTCCTGTAATCTTCTGGGGGGACAATTACTGTTACGGGACAATGGCTATCCATTAAAAATGGCATTCCATTTGCTGATAACACCTATATCGAGCCTAATGCGCAAATTGTAATTTACACCGAATGCGTGAATTGTCATTCAAAAGAAAACTCGCACTGCAATAAACGGACATTTGAGTTCTGAAAATGTGCTTCAGATGTCATTACAATACAACTCGCTAGGTCTACAGCCTGTAAGTAAATAGAATGGTTTTAACTGAAAAAAGTTCAAAACCTTGTCCAGTGAATATTGCATTTATAGTGTTTCAAATAGCCTAAGCTACAGCGGATTCGCTGTGCATAAATTTTTCCCATAGCCTACGGTTAAACAACGGAAATAAATGTCACCATGTTAACTGAATTTGAACCTTAGTATTCTTCGTCCTTCATATTTTTTCAATTACAGCGACAAGGTTTCCATACTCTCAGCTTATTAAAACCCAGCTGATTTCACCTGTTATTCCATAACTGAACAAAACGAGAAGATAACTAGCCTAAGCGTCTAAAACGAAAACAAATTTGCAGCATGTTACACAAATAATTCACAATTAATTTTAATGCCATTCTCTGCATGTGCGCTGCATGTTCTCTGTTTCCCCTGCTGTCACAGTTTTCACAGTCGCACGTTTCACGGTCTTAAAGTGGATTGTTTTAAAGTATTACGCTACGAGTAAAACAGGTTGGTCACATTTCCATAAGCAGGACATTATAAAACAAGGGGAAATATGCGTGAAAATAATATGGATTGCCAACCTGACAGCGTAATTGTATTAGTGTAATCATTAAGGCAAAATAATATAATGGTATTTATGTTATTAATCAATATTATGCAGGTAGCCTAATTAACTTCGGATGAAGCTTGAACTTCGAGAACTCCATGAGAACAATGGACGTTTTCTAAGGTGAGACTGAAGCCATTGATAGCTTATTCTCAGCTGTTGCAGGTCATTTTAATGAAATGTAACTCCATATATTTTGTAAAATAACAGCCATGTCGGGAATTACAGGGAACTCATATCCTATTTCATATACTATGCATTTAGCCTATTCCTTGATCGCACTAAACACCACGAGCATGTCTGTTTCGAGCAATCCGCCAAGGTGAAAAAGCAGGCTTTTAAAAGGAATGGGATAGGACCTTTTGATTGGTTTATTGCATGTCACGCCCAAGACGCACCTATAATTAATTATGAGACTAAGTTCAGCCCATTTGCGCGTTGCGCTGTGCTTAGCGCCCAAAATACACGCCGGTAAACTAGAAAAAATGGACTTGGACACACCCTGAATGGACTTTATGCCATGCGCTTAGACCAAGCGCCAAGATCACCATGATAGAGCCCCAGGTCTCCAAGACTAATATAAAATTGTCTCTTTGTAATGTATGTTCGGAACCAGTTAAGAGCACATTCAGAGAGACCGACCCAGTTTTCTAACCGATTGATTAGAATACTGTGGTCAATTGTGTCAAATGCAGCACTCAAATCTAAGAGAACAAGCACTGAGACCTTGTTTGCAGCTACACTGAGTCTAAAGTCATTAACTATTTTAGTTAGAGCAGTCTCTGTACTGTGATTAGATTTAAAACCTGATTGGACCTTCTCTAAAATACTGTTCATTTAAATAGTTGTTTAGTACTTTTTCAAGTATCTTGCTCATGAAGGGTAAGTTGGATATAGGCCTGTAATTACTTAGTACACTATGGTCTAAATTCGTTTTTTTCAATAGCGGTTTCACAACAACAGTTTTAAAGGCATTAGGAAAAATTCCAGTCTCAAGGGATGTGCTAATTATTTTTAGAACAGATGTTGAGACACTATAAAAAAAACTTGTTTTTTTAAATTAGTAGGGACAGGGTCAAGACAGCAAGTTGAAGGTTTACTCTGTCTTACAATCTCACAGAGTTCTGTATCAGAGATGTTACTAAAGTTCCTCATAATTTCTGGCTTGTTGCAGGGCAGATCAAATACTGACGATGTATCACCGTCATCATCGAGTTCAATCTCGATGTCTAACCCATCAGACTCTGCCCAGTCCATGTTCTGTAACATTGCCAATGCTTCCTTGACATTCATCTTGCTTGGTCTGACGCGGCTTGCCATTGTGCAGCTTTCTCAGTGCGTAGGCTACTCCAAATTGTTTGAGGCACAAGCTTATATACCATACTGAAATAATAGGACCGCCTTATTAGTTTAGATTTTTCGATTTGTAAATTTTTCTTAATATAAATTCGATATCACAATCATCATAATCTCAATGCACGATTGCGGCCATTATGCAAATGTCATCAAAGCAGCTCCTGGATGAATGAGACAACAGTTCACACTTGGGTACCAGCGTTCAGTTACTTTTGGTGACTAGGGGGTATTTCAGGTGGGGGGAAAAAACAAGAAAAACAAATCTCTGGTGTAGCTTACTTTTATAATTATATCCAGTATTGCTATGTTGAAAAAGTCATGGCAAGATGGAATGATAACATAAACAATTATCTAAAATGGTTTCAAATATCGCACTGCCACTGCTCAGTTTTCGAAGTTAAATCTTAGAATTATAACAATGTAGGCATTTGCGGTATAAGGATTAGGAAAATCACAACACCAATTGGCGGATCTAGTGTTAAGACTGTTAGGTAGATTCATTAGTAGCAAAAAAGACTGAACAAACTATGAGTCAGGCAAATTGATGACAAGGCAGCAGCCTCTGCTTATCTTATAAACTCTAGGTATTATTAGCTAATTGAGCTCAGCTGGTTGTAGGGCTAATCCAAGCAGGTGAAACTACTTCAAGCCACAAATGTAATTCTCCAGGCACAAATTTAAATTTGGATTGGTGCTGCCTTGCATTGTATATTTATTTTTGTTGTGGTACAATGGGGGAAACAGAGCAGACAACAGATGTTTTTGTTAGCACACTGCATTATTGAATTATGTTTCACTGGCTGTTGGCACTCCCTGACCGCCTGTGAAATCCAACATTCGACTTGAATTGGTCTTAGCAGTCATGCAAAATTTATATTTTTAACTAAATAGTAAAAATTCAGTCTATACATATTTTTCCTAGGAGACTAATTTTCCACAACATTTGAATGCTGTATTAATTTTATGGTTGAAAATATTACTTTGTGTTATTGAACATCAAATACAACATGCTGCATGCAATTGTAGCACCCGTCCATTTTGCGAACCTACGTGCGTCACAGTCATGTGATCCTGGGCGGAATTCCAAAAGATCTTGACCAATAGGACTGGGTACAGTATGTCACTTCCTCTTATCCTCTTTCTTGGCTCCACTGTGAACTTTGATCTCCTGCCCACCCTCCCCTTCAGAGAAAAAAGGAGAGATTCAGCCCATGGAAGCAAAAAAACACGCAGAGAGAATCCCTCTGACTCTCGGGTTATGTGGCCACAATGAACGGTCACTAGCGAGTTTTTTCCCCCCCAGATGCATGAGTAATATGGCTTTGTGTAGAAAAAGCTGTACAACCACACGGTAAAGCTGAATCTCAGCTGTCGTGGATACAATGGGAAATCGGGTACTTTCTGAAAGTGTGCACCCCTCTGACAAGACAAAGGTCCGAGATGTGTGGCAAAATGGGGGGCAATTTATATGGTTAGGAGATATCAGAGCTCAGAATACTCTGAAAGCGAGGAATGAGAATGTGAAACCTTCATTATCCAATTTATAAAAAAATAGGATTCAATTTAATTTGATGCAGCGTTTATGTATTGACTCCATCTATGATGTACAAATCTACCACAGCGATTACGATATAAAATATGATCATATATAATTAAAAGAACAACCACATTAGCTTTTCATATTTTACATGCTTCAGCTAATGGTTTGGAAGCCTCCGTGGCCTGTTCCAGTGTTGATCGTTTCTTTCAATTATTAATTGGGGTCAAAAAACATATATTTAAATAACACCTGTACATAATTTTTGGTGGTCACTGTCTTCTGCATGAAACGACAACTTTTTTACCTTCATAAACAAACCATTTACTCCTTGGTGAAACGGCAGACAAAACATTTATTGGTTTTATCCAGAAAACGTATAATGGTTTTTCGTTACCTTGCTATTGAAACTGATAAAAATAAGCAGGCATTCTAAGAGTTGTTTATCCTTTGCCCCCCCCCCCCTCCCCTCCCCCTGCAGTCTTTTATTAGGGTCAACTCCCATATGGTATTTGTCAACTCCCAGTATTTGTTCCCTCCATTTATATTTACAGTTTAAATGCCCTTTACTACTATAATGGTACATTTATGTGGTGTTGTATTGCTCTGGGCAAACAACGTGTCTCTAATCTTCAGGTTTACTCTTTGTTCTAAGAACAGAGTACAATTCCCCCAATCATTTTTGATTACCAAACATGGTTGAGGAAAAGGCACTCTGTCTCATATCGTTCTGCCTGAGGCTAGAATCTAGCACTTGAGTTCACTATTAATTGTAGATTAAAGATAAGTGGACATCATTTACTTGCTGAGAATATCAACACATTTTCCTGTAGTTTATCAATTCACTGTAGTTTAGACCTCCAAGAAATGCCTTCATGTTCAATGCATATGAAAGTATTTTGTGTGCATTTACCTTTTATATGCATTTTTAAATGTATACAGAAAGCAATTATATATATTTTTAAATGTATTATATACAAAGGCGCAGCCACAGACATTTCTCTGGCTTGCACATACACCTGACTACTGTAGATTATCAGTGATAAAATGTCACATAGAACTACTCCTGAATTTATGATGTAACCTACATAGCCTGTATTTGCTATTCTACATTGAATAAAATCAAGGTAGCCTACTGCTAATTACATTTTAGGGATGGATGAATTGCATTCATGCTAATGACACTGATCATTAATTGCCAATGTTGATATCAAATTATAATGCTAATGAATACAATAAAAATGGAACCTACATAGTCCCCTTATTTCAAAGTCCCATGGCACTTTTTCCCTGTTCATTGCCACTGTGATTAATGTTCATTAGGGATAAACCTGTCTTTGGAGGATAGTTGTTTTTCAGAAGGGGATGGGAAAATCCAGAGCAACTGTTGAGGTTTCAGACACGAGAGTAGACCCAAATGCACAACTCAGGAACAGAATGTCACAAAAGCTCCGGAGGAGCGTTTATTCAGGCAACCAAACAATTACAGAGACGGGGACCGAATCCTGGGTTGGCCAGAGCAGGAGAGGAAGCGGGGTGAAGAGTGAGCGGGCTGGAACCGCAGGCTGGCGGGCAAACTGAAGAGGCAGAAGACAGGGTTACTGGCGCAAGACAATACAACAACTAGATAAGATCTAGACTTAGACGGAGCAAACGCGGTTACAAGGTTAACAAACTGGCGACAAGGAAACGAACACAAGGGAATGAAATAGAGAGGGGAATTTAGTGAATGAATGAATGCAGCGCAATAATGCATGAGAAGTAATTAACCGGGGACTGAGGCGTGTGGAATGTAAACGAAGTATTAAGGCGATTGGCTGGGGCATAATGAACAGAGTTGGCAGCAGAGTGATGGTTTGAGGCTCGTGAGTTTACACAACCAAGTAAAAACTTATTCTCTAAGACTCTAGGAACTGCTGCATCACCAACTCAAACTCCACAGAACTTCACAGCTCCAAACTTAATTTAACCCTTTCCTGTCTGGGTCAACATTCCATTCTATTTCTTGCAAAAATATTTGTGGTGTGATCATATTACATCACATACCTAAACTTTATATAACATTGTAAACCAGATAACTGCTGCTTTCAAGTGATATAAAAAACAGGAGGATTACTTGATAGCAATATCATGAATTATGGAAAGACATTCACTAACTAAATTTAAAACGTTCTAAATGGCAATTTCTTAAAGTGAAATCTACAATTTTATTATGTAGAATAGAAATCAGAATAGATTTATCATCTACTGCTGAAAGTGATGATAAGAAAAGGGCTTTAAAAAGTGATGGGCTTTAGAATGTTACGTTCATTGAAAATATGAAGTACACCCCTAAACATAATATACCATTTTAAAGAGGATAACTGGGGCTTTCAGTTTATATACAATAATATGCTTACTTTAACACAATATCATCAATTATCAAAAGAATTCACTAAATAAATAATTTTAAAACAAAAAAATACTTTCTAAATGGCTATTCTTCATGAGAAACCTAGTTTTTTTATTTATATATATATTTTTAAACCTCACCGCATTTTCTCTTCCGTCTTACAGGTCCAGGGCCGGTATCCGAATAAGTATACTGGGCCTCTGTGTCCACTTCTGCCTGGTTATCCAAAAAATAAATTATTTTGAAAAATTATATAAATCATAATTTTATGACCTATCAACAATCATCCGTCAAATTATTGTTTGACTTAAACCAAATCCCATTTCTCTTACATTTCCTGAAAAGCATGTTTAGTTAAGGGAATACGACCACAATTTTGGAATGTTTAATAATGAAGTAAACAACCAGTGGAAAAATATGATAAGACAAAAGGGAATGAAGGGAACGCCGGTGAAGCTTAATCTAAGTAAAATGAATTGGGAGACCTGGATTTATTTTGAAAAAACAGAAATGCCTCTCTCTGATTTAAATTGACTGATAAAAAGATACATTTTCTGCCATACAATTAATGTATAATACAAATTACATCAAGATTTTTCCAAGCTCATGAAATACAAAATACTAACAAGAAAAGAAGTAAATCAAATGCATGTAATTGAAATACTGCCCATCCTTGTTAGGCAGTGTTGGTGTTGTGAGCATGCATAATGCCTGCATGACAGGCACTCTTAAATAATGCTAATTTCCTCTCTTCACATATCAAAATGATATTACACTGTGTGCGTTAGCGCTTATATGTTTGCGTTGGTCAGCTCTTCAATGTAAAACAGTGATTTTTGAACCTCAATATTTCCGCCGTTTCATAACCAATCTCAATACCATTTCACCGGTGGACTGCTATCACCATGGACTCGCCAAATACTGTTTTTGGTATAGCTATTTTGGGCCATTACAAAGTTACAGGTATCCCCTAAAAATTATTAAAAATTAAGACTTTTTTTTGCGCAAACATAACTAAATCTAAATCCAACGGATCCTAACACAAGACCCCTCATTATGTTGGTCATTGTTAGACCTGAATGCTTTTGTATACTTTCACGGCTGTAAACTTCATAAAATTTTAATAAATCCGAAATTTTGACGATGAATTGCCCATAGACTTAACATGGTGAAAATGCTAACTCATAAATCAGGCAGGCTCAACGTATGAATAATTCCATTGTTACTAACAATGGGAGACCATTATGTCTAGCAACGGGCACACAGAGTAGCAGCCAGTCAGCTGCTGTAAGACACTGTCAACACTGGCAAGCACTCGTGTCGGATCCAATAAAGCAATTACGGCCAGCTAGGTCAAAGTGAATCACAGAGAATCACAAGTCCTAGCCTATTCTGAGCTGTAGCATAGCATACTCTGGGCGGCAGTGTAGTACAATGGTTAAGGAACTGGCTTTGTAACCGAAAGGTTGCAGGTTCGATTCCCAGGTAGGACACTGCTGTTGTACTCCTGAGCAAGGTACTTCATCTGCATTGCTTCAGTATATATCCAGCTGTAAATGGATAGTATGTATAAATGCAAAAATGCTGTGTAAGTCGCTCTGGATAAGAGCGTCTGCTAAATGCCTGTAATGTAATGTAATACTCTAGCAAATACACAGTAAATACATAGGCTAATGTTACGAGTTAGAGTGTAGCCAAAGCCCACAGAGAGAGAAAGCCTTGCCACCTCCATTGACAGCAATGGAATGAAAAATGACCAAGAGAAACAAGAAGGTGGTAATTGTTCAATGCATCAACGTTACACTTGGCTTATGAGCAGCCTGTGCAGGGATTTGGAGACTTAACATTAAACTAGAATTTGAATCGGGCAACCAAGCGGCATCACGCATGCAAGGAGTATATCGGAGCTAATGTTTGCCAAGTTGCTAGGAACAATGCCAATTGAAGTCTCATTTTGATCAACTTTTAGGGGTTATTTTAGGGGTGATTTTTACAAAGATTTTTTCCAGGAGACCACCCCCCTAAGTGTGGAAAGGGTTCTCATCTTTTGAAGTTCTTTCTATGAATTGTGTACAGCATGACCTAGTTCAAATAAATGGTAGCATGCCATGCAGTCCGTTTTCCTAGTGTCCGTTTACACGCCACTTGGGTTTTTGTCATGCCTGGCTATTTCGGCAGATAAGGTTGTGATTGTTGGTGATTTTAACATACATGTGGATAAACAGGGTGATCCCCTAGGAACAGGGTGATCCCCTAGGAACAGCCTTTGCCTCTATTATTGACTGTTTGTTTTATACAAAATGTTTGTGGGCCTACTCACTACTGTAGATCTTCTGATGCTGGACTTTTAAATGTTTCAAAGGTCAAAATCATCGGAAAAGTGGTGATGCAGCTTTTATTAATTTTATGAGTCAGTAGACACTTAAAAAAAAAAAAAAAAAACATCTGAAAACTACTTTTTTATGTTGGCTTTTAACTTAATTCTAAAGTAATAATTTTTAATATGTATTTCTTTATTTTATGTTTTATATCTTTATTACCTTATTTATATTTTATTATACTCACTAATCCTGTGTTTTAATGTTTTTATATTTTGTAATGTCATTGTTTCTCTTACTGTACATGTATTTTTATCTAATGCTTTTATTTATATAATTTTGCTCATTATGTTTTTATCATGTCTTATTTTATTGTATTTGCAAAGCACTTTGAGCTGCATTTTAAATGTATGAAACTTGCTTATAAATAAAGCTATTATTACTGTAGCCATACCCTAGACTTAGTGTTATCCTATGGTATCAATATTGTGAAGCTTACTATTGCACCCTATAACCCTGTATTATCTGATAATTTCCTTATTACGTTTGAAATCGAGTCAACCACCACTTTTATATCAGAGCCAAGACATTATTGCAGCCAGTCGGTAAAGTCTGATTTTATTCCAAAGTTTATAAAAATGCTCCCGGTCATCTCTTTCAAGCAAAGAAAATACAGATGAAGTATTGCTGGATGAATTGAGTAACCAATTAAGTTTAACTCTCAGAAGCACTCTTGATATGGTTGCCCTCTAAAAAGAAGAAAGTTTTGTTGGAAAAAATCATACTCCCTGGTACAATGACACAACGTGTGCCCTGAAGCAGTCTACAAGAAAACTGGAGCGAAAATGTCGGTCAGCTAAACTAGAAGCATCTCGTCTTGCATGGAAAAATTTTCGTTTCGCACTGTGTACAATTTGACTAAAAAACAATCATCAGAATTTTCAACTTACCCCTCTGATTACAGCAGTAATGATTTCATGAGTTTCTTCAATCAGAAGATTGACGCAAATTGTCGTCTCCTAGGCATCACTCCTCCCAGAATCAATGAACAGCCCAGAACTTGGACAGCACAGGAAGACGTATCAACAGTGGCACTAACCTGTTTTACGCCCTTTGACATGGAGGAGCTGTCTAAACTGGTTATGTCCTCAAAACTGACTACATGTCTACTCGATCCAATTTTGGTTAAATAACTTTTTTCAATCCTTGAAACAGCACTTGTCAAAGTTATTAACGATTTACTATTGTCAGCCAACCGTACCTCTCTCTGTTCTTGTACTTCTTGACCTAAGTGCAGCTTTTGATACAATAGATCATGAGATTCTATTGGACAGACTGTTGGACTTAATGGACAGGCACTTTCAATATCATTTTGGCAAAATTATTACATTTGCTCATTATATTCCAGCAGCTATCAATAAATCAAGTGTTCTGGGAAAAATATCTGGTTTCTGTGAGGGTCCTGGGCTCTGTATTAGGCTGTCAAAAAATCTCAACTCGGTTTTCTAAAAACTAACCAATCAGGGCTAGCTATGTAGCTATCAATCAGGAAAACTATCTACAAGCAAAATATTCTCCCCGTAGAATAAACCCCTCCCTGTCTGCCTGTCTCGCTTGTGCACTGGAGCATAATTTGGTGGGAGGGGCTTAGGAAAGAGATAGGAGGGAGGAGAGCAAAAGAGGGGAAGTCTTTTGCCTTGTATATTTTCAAAATTGCCTACTGCAGCTTTAAGGGATAGGAAGCAGTTTGTGACATTAAAGGGTAACTAACCCCTAGATCACTTTTTTTAATTTATTTTTTTAGCTGTAAATGTGTTTGTATGCCTACCTTATAATGAAACTTGCATTCTGTTATTTCAACAATTCTGAAATAATAACATAAATCAGGAGAAACTGGTAGAAAAGCGTCTTTGTGCTGCACCTAACGGTTGAAATGTCCTTTCTGCTCCCCACACTGCCCCCGCCCCAATCGTGATGTCAGAGTACCTCTTGGTACCTCTTCGCCATATGGATAATTGTGGTCGCCCACAGCGCAAACAACCGGCATCTGATTGGTTAGACCCACTACGTTACTTTTGTTTCGGCTCCACGTTTTTAAACCGGAACAACGTTGCGTCCTGTTCATAAACTCTTATTCCACCTAAATAGTCCACTAAAATATGTTTCTGAAAATATTTGAGGTGAGAAATAGGCCATGCAGTTGCTGAATCTTGATTTATATTTGATGTGCAACGTCTAGTTTGACAGTTTGATACGCGTTATATGAAATAATTTGTACAATGTTCGTTAATTTATGCAAATGACGATGGACGCAGCCAGGCACATGCAAAGGATGTTAGAGGGGCAGGGGCCCAAATTCATAAAAGGGCACGCCGGCGATTTTTGAAAATAATTAAATAAATATATGCTTGGAATTAAGGGATTAAGGGATATTAAAATGTATGTATTCAGGGTTTTTCCTGGCAGAGAATATGGTTTCTGGCAGTACGTAGGCTATGCGAACGCACGCAGCAAATTTCTGTTCCATAAATTTTACTGTAAATACAGTTTTTGGAGTATATATGTAGGCTATGGTTGTAAAGTACCAGGAGGGTTGTGTTCAGGAGTTAGGTTTTAGAAATCAAAGGTAATTGAATATTATACCAATTATGATATTTTATAGTGCACAAATAGAAAAATAAATAAAGAACACTCAATCACTGACTGGGAAGAAACATAATTGTGGGTCTTATATACATATAGGAAAGGGAGGGGTAACAAACGACGTGAGGTTAACACATTTGGTAAACAATAATTCAATCACGAGAACATAACGAAAACATGGAAGGGACTCGAAACATGCATAACAAACAATGGGCTCGAATAGGAGCGGAGTGTGCACAGTAATCAAGAGAGGTGAAGTCTAAGTACAAACAGCTGGAGCGAATTACAGAGGTAGCTCAGGACCTGTTAGAAATGCGAGTAACAAAGATAAAGCGGAGAAGCTGGTTAAATGTTAGTATCAAGGGTGGGTAAGGGTAGTTATGTGTCCCAATTGGGTAGCTGTGGGGTGGGTTGGAGGATGTGGAGGTGGGGCCCCCAGTGTGCTGGCCGTGTGTTCCTCCGTGGATGTTGCCTGAGCCAATGGTTGATTTCTCTGTTAAGGTGGCATTGCAGGCTGAGAAGGCGGGCGGTCCTGCATGACTGGTGGTGCAGTCCATATTCCTGAGTTGCAGTTCACAAAGGGCAGGCGGCTGTCAGACAGGGTATCGGTTTTTACTACTGAGGTAGTGGCGCTCCTGTGGGCATTAGAGTGGTTGGGGGAGGTGGGAGTAGGCAAGGCGGTCCTGTGTTCGGACTCTGCCGCTGCGCTGACGGCCCTGCAGGGGGGGAAGAGGGGGGCGAGGCCGGACCTGGTGGCGGAACTATTAGTGGCCTTGTATAGGGTGGTTCAGGGCGGGTGTGAAGTGGGTTTCATGTGGGTGCCGGCTCATGTGGGCGTGGGTGGGAATGAGGCCGCGGATGCAGCTGCTAAGGCAGCACTGAGGAGGGAGGGTGTTGATGTAGTGGTTTCCCTGGGGGTGTCGGAATGCAGGAGCATCATTAGGGAGGGGACTACTCTGATATGGCAGCGGGATTGGGACCAGGAAGGGAGGGGTAGCATAGGCATTTTTACAGGATTCAGCAATCTGTCAGTAAGAGTACAGTCTGTGAATGGCCAGTGAGGAGGGATGGGGTCATTTTGACCAGGCTGAGGATGGGGCATTGTGGGCTGGCAGGAGGGTTAGTGAAGGTGGGGAAGCATTTGGATGGGCTGTGTGGCGAGTGTGGAGTGATGGAGGATGTCCAGCATGTATTGATGGACTGTGTGAGGTTTAGAGAGGAACAGAGGGTTCTATTTAGGGAATTGCAGGATGTTGGCGTGACCACTTACTCTGTGAGAGCTCTGTTGGGTCCAGAGACCTGTGCTAGAGAGGTGGGGAGGAGAGTCTTAAGGTTTATATACACTACTGGCCTGCACCTGAGGGTGTGAGGTGGGGATTGGGGTGTACATGTTTTGAATGCAATAAACTTGATTGCCATGTCAATGGAGTTGAGTGGTTTGACTTTGGGAGCTCAGTCAAAGACAAGCACATAAAGCCAGTCACTTTAAAAGCACATAATACTTTAGGAAAATGAATAAATAAATAAATGAAGTGTTAAACAGATAGGTAATAACATGCAAGCCCATATAATAATCACAAGTACTGACACGTCATAAGGATTCAGTCCTGCGGAGGGCAGCAATACACCGGAAGGTGTCGAGTCTGCCGGAAATCCATAATAAGAAGAAATGTTAGTATCTAACTATAAGACAGACAGTTAGTTGTTAGTATACATTAATGTTAATTGGTTTTAGTAAAGTGCACATAACTAATAAAGCACCCGAGTGATTGTTACCGCGAGTTAGTAATATATACAATTATACACGGGAAGGAAATCAGGAAGTAGCAGAAAACTAAACTTCAGAAATACAGCGTTAACCCACGAAAACTCCCGAAGTCACCCGAATAGTGCATGCACGAGACTGGGTAAACAAACACACAGATGAGAGTCGGACAACCCACAAACAGAGGGGAATGCAATGATGAAATGAAAAATAATAAGTCCAGAATAAATATCAAATAATAATCCAAACAGATGTACAGAACATAACAGGTAGCCTAATTCAAAATTGGAGCGTGTTCCATCCAACTCGCTGCGTACGCTGTCTTTCTACTGAGTCGCCTCAAAGATTTAGGTTGCACTCTGCCACAGAATAGCTGAGCCTCATTTCTATACAGTCGAGGGTTCTGCTTGTTCTACTCATCTCCTAGTACTGAAATCTTGAATGCGACTAGTACAGTATACATCGCAATCCGCTAGCCAAAAGACCATATTGCACCCAAAAAATTTAATTCATTTGGATATGAATTTATTTGCCGTTTTCTAAATTATTGTCATTTTGGCGGTCGCGATTTCCCTTTGGCGGTCCGTGAAATAATTTATTTAAAACAAGCCCATGACTGAGGTTGGTTCAAACACTGCTACATGACAGTTAATTAATGATACATGCAAAGAAATTAAGTGTATTTCAATAAATTATTTTCACATGTAACGTATTACATTAGCTAACTAGCTATCGAGACATTAAAACTACTGTGGTGAGATGGGACCGTTCTTTTAAGTTCAGTGGATGGGGCACAAGAACTTGACCATATTCCACTGATTCCCACATTACTAGCAAAAGGTATCAACGCTAACGATTTGAGCTGCCAAATAGTGTCAAGCAATTTCTAAAGCGCATTAATATCAATATAAAACGAAAATTAACAGTATATTTATACTTTGTTTGGCTACATACCTGATGTCTGCCTCAAAGTAACTCATCACACTGACTGACTCACAACTGTCGAGTGCCTATGCGTGCGTGCGTTCTTTCACCATAGAAAGGCTCGGTGCCCACACAGTGCTCGCCGCTGCGGCGGAAACCAAGAGGGAGGGTAGAGGTAGAGGGCATCGCCGGGGAGCACCACTCTCCCGACCTGATATTTTGATTCAATCAATATATCTGTTCGGCAGGGCAGGCTGTGCGCAAACAGGAATTTTTATTTTAAATATATATATTTTTATTTTTATTTTACTGAAAAAGGGCACTTCTCTATAGCAGGCCAAACGGCAGGTGCTCAAGCCCCCTTTGAGGTCTATGTGTGCACGTGCCTGGACGCAGCTCCTCCGTCCCCACCCCTCTCCCTCGCTCATCCAACAAAGTATTTTTCAAAATTGTTTCATGGGCGGAGACAGGCGGAAACAGTGGGGTTAGTTACCCTTTAAAGGGTAATTCCACCAAAAAATGGAGTTTGATTTGTAGAAAAGTAGCTCTCCTCCTGATTAAGCTAACTCTCAACCTGTAGTGAGAGCAGAGATATAGCCCCAAACTATGAGGGGCCGTTTAGGCCATAATTCATACTCACTCTCACATACATATATACTCTCTCTCACATACATATATACTCTCTCTCACATACATATATACTCTCTCTCACATACATATATACTCACTCTCATATACATATATACTCTCTCTCACATACATACATACTCTCTCACACATACATATATACTCTCTCTCACATACATATATACTCTCTCTCACATACATACATACTCTCTCACACATACATACATACTCTCTCATACATACATATATACTCTCTCTCACACATACATACATACTCTCTCACACATACATATATACTCTCTCTTACATACATATATACTCTCTCACACATACATATATACTCTCTCTCACATACATATATACTCACTCTCATATACATATATACTCTCTCTCACATACATACATACTCTCTCACACATACATACATACTCTCTCACACATACATATATACTCTCTCACACATACATACATACTCTCTTACACATACATACATACTCTCTTACACATACATATATACTCTCACACATACATATTCTCACTCTCACATACATATATTACCACTTCCACATAAAAATATTTATGTATGTATGAAATAAAAAGTATAGTGGAAACGGAAGGCACTTACATGAAAAGGAAGTCACTTACATGAAATGGAAAGATTGTGATTGGCTCAGAAGCTGGCTGGTACCATATATATAAACAACTACTAGATTCATAATTCGCCCTGTTAAATTACGTCTGCACTGCTACCATAATATGCCATACAGACTCTTGTCCAGTTCCCACGCACCATGGAGAGGGAAGACCAGAGACATGTATTACAACAGGAAATCGGAGTAGTGCATAATGTACTATCGCTGCCTAAAACAGGCAGTGTGTTGTCCTCATCTCTTGAGGCCAGGTCAGTGCTGTATCATTCTGCGCCTTCTCACAGCGAGATGAGAGCGCTAGCATTAACGCTAGTGTAGCTACCTCAAGAATCCTCAGCAGGCCAGCTTGGACATGCTCGGAGACAGTCTGCAGTCCTGCACGATGTAACACTCCACAACACTTTGGCAACTGACTCTCGATCGAGGAAAAGGTATCAACTAACGTTAGCTTGCTACCAAGTTTAATCACTGTGCAAACAGACAAATGAACCGTTATCATTTCGTAATCACGTAGTAATGCTAAAAGATAATCACACCACTTGCTAACGTTAGCTAACTAACCAACACAAGTAAAACGGCCTTGGCTACTTAGACTTGCATTAAACAAGCTAACGTTAGAAAGTGATGTGATTCTTTTTTAGCATTAGCTAGTACATGATTACCAAATTATAACGGTTCACTTGTCTGTTTGCGCAGTGAATGAACTTAGTAGCAAGCTAACGTTAGTTGTTACCTTTTCCTCTGCCGAGAGTCCCCTGTAGCTTAGCTCAGTAGGCTAAGCTACAGGGCTGATGCTGGCCTCTCAAGAAACACTGACTGTTTCAGGTGACGATAATATAATATTTATGGATTACTCCGATTGCCGGTTGGAGGCTAATAACTTTACTGGTCTGCCCCCTCCATGGTGCTCGGACGCTGGACAACAGCCTACCAGCCGTGGATATAAAAACGTAGATCTATGGCATCAGCCGCTGTGTAACGTTTCAGCGATACTAATATTGAGAAACTATGTAGGCTATGTAAAAATAAACAATCATTCATTACTTTTTTTTAGTTGTGTGAAAGTGTCCACATTCTGGAATGAGTTAAATAGCCTGGCCACCGTCGGGCGGTCAAGATTCACGTAAACAAACGGTAGTGTATTGACGGATGCAGACTTCCTCCGATAAAATTGACTGTAACTCGCTTAATTCGCAACTAATTTGAAACATTTTATAAACATGATAAATGTCTGCATAACACATGTTAACCTGAATTCCAAATTTCTCACAACATATACTTATTTGTAAAACGCCCTTTGAACTATTATGCTAAAGTTGTCAAAATGTTGTCAGAGCTAAGGATGATTGTATTGTTTAAAGCTGCTAGAAAGCAGTAGAGGGTGGTTCTTAATTATTAGCTTGGTAGCTCTGATTATTATAACTGTATTAGGCCAGCTGCAAATCTTGGATGTAGTTTGAATCGCAAATGGAGAGCGATTTTCCAGCTTGGAAGCAAAGTGGTGGAAGTCAGATCGCCGAGCTAACAAGGCGTCGTATGACATGGGTATCGGCTGGAAGACGTGCAAAATATTACATTTCCACGAAGGTGTGCTCACCGCATATACATAATATGACAATGAGCATAGTAGATTCTAATGTAAAACCACAAGTGTGCCTAGAGTGTAATGCTGTGTAAAATGCAATAAACGATGTACAATTAATACAATTCTGAATGTCTTTATTTAGCAAAAAATAAATTACTTGCATGAAATGTACAAATGGATAATATAATTTGTTTTGGGAAGTAGTACAATGAAGTTCACAGTGCAACTGGTAGTCCAACACAACCAAGGTGGTTACACTTTAACATAACATAACATAACATAACATAACATAAGGTATCACCTTAACATAACAGCTAACGTTAACGTTACCGTTAATGTTTTTAGTTTGCGTCTGCAAAAATGGCAGGTAATACCCACAACACAAGGCTGTTGTGCAGATTTGCATAGGGCAACTGAGGATCTGTTTGTAATACAATTATCTATGGTACCGGCCAGCTTCTGAGCCAATCACAATCTTTCCATTTCATGTAAGTGACTTCCTTTTCATGTAAGTGCCTTCCGTTTCCACTATACTTTTTATTTCATACATACATAAATATTTTCATGTGGAAGTGGTAATATATGTATGTGAGAGTGAGAATATGTATGTGTGAGAGTATATATGTATGTGTAAGAAAGTATGTATGTATGTGTGAGAGAGAGTATATATGTATGTGTGAGAGAGTATGTATGTATGTGTGTGAGAGAGAGTATATATGTATATGAGAGTGAGTATATATGTATGTGAGAGAGAGTATATATGTATGTGTGAGAGAGTATGTATGTATGTGAGAGAGAGTATATATGTATGTATGAGAGAGTATGTATGTATGTGTGAGAGAGTATGTATGTATGTGAGAGAGAGTATATATGTATGTGAGAGTATATATGTATGTGTGAGAGAGTATGTATGTATGTGTGAGAGAGTATGTATGTATGTGTGAGAGAGTATGTATGTATGTGTGAGAGAGTATGTATGTATGTGAGAGAGAGTATGTATGTATGTGAGAGAGAGTATATATGTATGTGAGAGAGAGTATATATGTATGTGAGAGTGAGTATGAATTATGGCCTAAACGGCCCCTCATACCAAACTACTTCGCATGTACCAGGTATATGGTGTTTCTTAGAGACTAGAGAGGCCACGTAACTCACTAGCAAGTTAGCCACTAATGTAACTCGGAAATTTGGACCTTCATTTATCTACATGTGGTATTGTGAAAACATTAGCCAGCTTAGCCAGAAGTCTGTAACACTTAGCTAGGCTACGCACCCCGGTTCCATGTCGGAAACCGTGACCTCCCGTTTTTCAGCATGAAATGGTTTTATATGGACCAACATGCCAATACAGAATATTAAACATATACAATGAAAATTTAAAACGTCATTGTTATGGCTACTTGTTAGCCGTTTTAGCTATGTTTGCTAGCAAAGCCAAAACTTTCCCAGTGCAACTCGAACGCACTGATGTCGGTAAAAACATGGAAACGATGCATTTATCACCCCGATATCCAACCTCATTTCATTAACAAATGCAAGGTTAGCTACTGTAGCCTATTCCATGGCAAACATATTTAAAACATATTTTTGTTTTATGCCAATAAACCCGTTGCTAACAACAGCTAATGCACTAGCCGAGAAAAAAATACAAAATACTTTTGTAATCGAATGCTTAAAGCGAAAGCATTCAAGTATGGTCAGCTAGCTATAAGTTAGTCTACTTAATGGTCATGGATCATAATGTAACGTTGGTTCCTTCGCGGGTGATTCAATAAGGCAGAGGAAGATGTAGGGAATCAGGGAATATCGGAGGAGCTCCACTCTGTAACCGACAGGACTCGAGTCCTGTTTGGTTTAGTTTGCCAAAACATCTTTAGTAAATGACATAGCCTATCAATGTAATTTTCTGATATTATAATAAAATAGCAATTGTTGTGACAAATTATAGATTATTCATTATTTATATACAATTATATATCATGCTGTAGGACCAACTATATTAAAATGTAGTGTTAATATGAATATGTTTTTCTGTGGTAGGATGAATTGCACAAAAGGCCCATATGTGAACAGCAGCACATATTCAAGGCCTCAGATTCAAGAGCAGACAATCACGCTGGAGAAATGAGCTCATTATTTGTATCGGAGTGTGCTCAATGAACAATGGTCCCAAGCTAGGCACCCAATATGAGCTCATCTCGACACCTGTAAATCAAGGACATATACACACACCCACATGCAGGGAAATTGAAGAAAAACTCGCTCTCAGCGGAAACAGCCAGATTGCAAATACACTCCTCAAAATTTCCCATGGTGAGGTTTAGTTATCTCAAAAAGTAGGCAATGGACCCATTCATTCACACACACACACACACACACACACACACACACACACACACACAGGCAATTAAATGTTCCTAGCCCGTCTGAAGAGATAAGCATGAATTACTCCCTACACATTCTTTGGGGCCTGATTGTCGAGAAGAACATCCAGCACCCTAGCCTTGGAAATGTATGTGTGTGTGCAGTTTGAGGAACTGATAGAATTTATTAAATCCAAAGAAAACATTTATCTTCTATCTTTACAAACATTGGTGTAAAAACTATGTGTTGAACTACTATTGTCAAACCGTGACTAGGATGTTTCTGATATGATTAAATCATGGCATTTCATCAAAACTACCATATAAATAAGGGTCATATGTAATGCTTAATTAAAACCGGCAGAGACCGCTGCAGACCATGGAAAAAGTAATCGCCCAGGTAATGGGAACACCCCAAAAAAAGGGGGGTCGCAATAACATATAAGATGTCAGCTGAACTTCAGGGTGTGCCTGTTATGTTTTGCTTCTGTCATTAACGGACCTGTTTTACGTCTTGTGGGTGAGCATGAAATTGACTGACTTAGACTGGACCGTGTGACTCTGGAATGTGGTGTCTATTTGGAAGAAAGTTTAAGTAAAGTGTAGTTGAATGGTCCTGACCCCTCCCGACAGGGCGGTGATAGGATTGTTCGATTTATTATACTTCACAATGATAGATAACTTGATCTACGATGTGTCCCTACGACAGAACGAGTTCTGTGGTCCCTATTCAGAACAGTGAGATGCAGGCAGCAATTCTGCCCTTGCTATGTAATTTACACGACCACTTAAAAACGTACGGGTTACGTATGTAACCCCGGTTCTATGAATACGGTCAACACGCCACGGTATGGGTCATCCTCGCCGAGAGGGGGAGCTACTAGGAGATTGTTTATCAAATTAACCACCACGTCACGCCATAAATATGGCGCTTGTACGCCGCTCGACCTCTTTTGCCGACTTGAGGGCACTTGCCGTCCTGAGGGTGCAAGGTTCCCCACCTGACAACACCGCTTGGCATGTTGACCGTATTCATAGAACCGGGGTTACATCCGTAACCCATTCGTTCTATTTCATACTGGTCAACACACCACGGTATGGGTTACTGTATATCAAATAAGTCAGGCGGGGGATGTAGTGGGGTAACCAGGACCGCACGTCATAGCATGAGTGCGAGACCGATCAATAAAATTACACCATTAGCTGCTGTTCTTAACAGAAGAGCAAGCTCAAGTGGGAACATGGAACATAACCAATGGGTGATAAAAACCCTGAATCATCACCATATTTACGTACAAGGTTGCTCAGCTGCCCCAAGGACAGAGGAGGCAACTGATGCCGATGACACTACGTCCAAGTTATAAAACCTGGCGAAAGTGAGTGATAAGGCCCAGCACGCCGCAGCGCAAATGTCAGAGAGGGGAGAGGAGCTTTAGGCTGTTTCCCTGCTTATGAGGGGCTCCACGATCCCTGCACAGACTGGCCACCTCTGACTGCTCCCCAGCCAGTCATGGAGGCGTCCGTGGTGACTGTCACCCTCACCCCTGCCGGCCCCAAGGGAACGCCATCCTTGAGGCCAGGGGTGGTGAGCCACCAATCCACCATTTTTAGGCATTTCTGGGTAATGGGGAGGAGTCGCCGCCCGTCTTCGTGCAGGTTCATTCCCTGTGCCATCGCCCAATGCTGTAACGGGCGCAAATGAAAAGTGGCACCACCTGGGCTGCTGAGGCCATCAGGCCGAGCAGCCTCCGGCAAAGTTTTACTGTCCCCTGCCGCGCTGCAGCAAAATGGGACAGACTCCATCAAAATATGTCGCCTCTCTGGGGTTAGAGAGGCACGCATGGACCCCGAGTCCAAAACCAGACCCAGGAAAACCCTTTCTCTGGAAGGGGTGAGGTGGCTCTTCTCCCTGTTCAGGGTCAGGCCCAAGCTGGCTAAATGGTCCAGTACCGACCTTGTGTCCCTACTCGCTTGCTCCTCTGATGGAGCACAGATCAGCCAGTCGTCCAGGTAATTCGCAATGCGGATACCCTGGCGACGGAGTGGGATCAGTGTGGCGTCCATGCACTTTGTGAAAGTGCGTGGGGCCAGAGCTAGGCTAAAGGGGAGGACCGAGTACTCGTACCCTGTGCCCTTGAAGGAAAAGCGGAGGTACTTCCGGTGATCCCGGTGTATGGGGATATGGAAGTATGCATCCTTTAGATCCACAGAGGTGAACCAGTCGCCATCTCTCACCTGAAGGAGGAGATTGGCGAGGCGGAGCATCCGGAAGGGCAGGTGCTTCAAAAAGCGGTTGAGCCTTCTTAGATCTAGGATGGGGCGGAAGCCCCCGTCCTTCTTGGGGGCTAGAAAATAGACTAAATAAAACTCTTGTCGCGTTGCCACCAGGGGCAGGGGTGTTATTACTCCCTTCTCTAGCAACAACAGAATCTCGTCGGAGAGAGCTCGCGCAGCGGCCCCGTCTCTCACCCGAGTAGGAGTAACCCCGTAAAAACGGGGGGCTTTGGTGTTGAATTGGAGCCTGTACCCCAACTCCAATGTGCTGAGGACCCAAGGACATTGGGTACATAGGCGCCACTTTGCGAGATGAAGAGGGGAAAAACACGGTGCCGGAGGCTGGTAACCATCACCGACGGAACCAGCCTCGGGAAGCTGACTTACCGGAAGGTTTCCGGAACCGCGCCCGGTCCCGCGAGAAACGCAAGGGCCTTGGCTCCAGAGAGCCAGATGAAGGCCCCTGAAAGGTCCTGTGCTCCCCAGTGGGGACGGGACCTGAAGCTGGGGGTGCTCTGTGGAAAAAACGGGTCCCTCTTGCTGGGGCCTGTCCTACCGCCCCCAACATCTCACTCACCCTGCGTGACTGCCCCGGAATCAATGGGGCAGTAAGGGCTGCTACCTGTCCTTAGTCTGTTAGACTGGACTGAGCCAGCCACGCCTCGCGGCGTGCCAGGACGAGTGAGGACATGGAGTGCCCCAGGGCTTGGGCATGAGCACTAGTCCCGCGCATCATAATGTCCACCACACGCAGCATCTCTATTGCTGAGTCACTGGGGGCAGCGGAGGACATGTCCTGCAGCATACCCTCCAGGTACACCAGCAGTAGTGCGCTATTGTTAGCCAGTCGAGTCGCAAGAGCGGCAGACTGATAAGCAAGAGCGGCAGACTGATAAGCCTTACACACCCGCTTATCAGTAGCCCTGCATCGCCTATTGGGATGCTGGGAATCACTATCAGCTCTAAAGGTAGCGCCTGGGAGCAGTGAAAACATAGGCCCAATCTGTGGAGGGGCCGCCAACCCATAGGACACGGCACCCGCCACATTGGCTAACTGGGTCTTGGGGAGTCTATATGCCCCAGGAGACTGCCCGGATGCCTGCAGTTCCGTCAGAAAATCAGGCAGGGGTGGTAACCCCCCTGTCATGGGCCAATGAAGGCCGCGGCTGAAAAGTGAGGGAGCAGGAACCGCCAAGAGGGGTAAGCGAGCGCGCTCAGCCGCCCTGAGAATCACCGCCCGATCGGAGGGATCCAAGGGCAGGAGTAACAAAACATTTTTAGGAAACGTGCCTGATTATTACAATGGCATTTTCATTGGGTGAACGCGATCGCATAGCAAATACAGTAAAAAATAATAATCGGTCATCAGAAAAACTACCAACAATAGGCCCACAAAAAAATAACAATTAGGCGTACTGATCGACGTGACATTACATTAGTTTTATTGGGCTATTCAACAACGTGATAGGCCTACTTACTCTTTCCACCTCGCTGGTTTAACTTGCAGGGCGAACAGGCTAATGCGTTTTTTTTTTTTTCCTTTTTTTTAATCCGGCGTTGTTAACATTATTAACGGATGCTCGTTTTTTTATAAAGCAACATTTGACCAGGAAAACATGACATTTCAGTGCAAATTATGTCAATATGTAATTTAAATGTGTACATTAATAAGATTATACGTTTAACCGACTAGTATTTCTGGTGCCGACTAGTGAGGGTAGCAACGTTTACTCCATTCCACAATTGGATGATTAGATTTCTTTCATACACAATCATTTTAAACCTTGCAGTGCTATTTGTTGTTGTATACAATGTATAATACAATGTCCTAATACTCATTGCTTTGTAACCTACCTGCCACCTGTCCCATCTTCATGTCACAGCCACCCTCCATGTTTCTTAATCTGTTATGCTGTCTCACAGTACCTGTCATGCTCTATACCTGTAGTTTAGGGTAGTGTGTATCCAAGTCCATAGTTGTGGATATCAAGCTGTGGATGCTGTCAGATATAGCTAGTAATCACAACTCACTAAGCACCATTATTATAACTTCTAAGTTTGCCATAGGAGTAATGATGGCTATGGTCTTACAAGCCTCTAAACCTCTGCTTTGAAAACAACAAAGACAACCATATTATTTTTCTTGGTTCACAATTTATTTGTGTTCACACAGCAATAGTACAGGATCATTTTCTTAAATTTGTAGTCTATGGTAGGTGGGTGAGTACATCTAATGACATCCATGCAGCATCATTAACATTAGCCTTTTCAGTCTTCTTTAGGGCCACACCAACTACCTGCTCCAGCCTGGAAAACGGGACAGAGAAATGAAAAGACAGAGAGCGGGTGGGGAAAGAAGTAGACACTATGAGAGAAAGCTGTCATTACATTACATTATAGGCATTTAGCAGACGCTCTTATCCAGAGCGACTTACACAACTTCTTACATTTATCCATTCCTATACATCTGGATATATACTGAAGCAATTCAGGTTAAGTACCTTGCTCAAGGGTACAACGGCAGTGTCCTACCTGGGAATCGAACCTGCAACCTTTCGGTTACAAGTCCAGTTCCTTAACCATTATACTACACTGCCGCCCAATAGTCAGTGGGCAAAACAATGGCCTGCTTTAGTGAAAAGCCCCCTCACCACGGCAAGGTACAGGCCTAGAGAGGGTTAATAAATTTGGATTGCCCCAGTTTCATCTCGTCCCCTAGAATCTTCTTTGTACAATAAAACAGTACCCAGTTGAACCTTGGGTTTTCATTGAACTTGAGAACAGGGGCCAAACACGTAGGAAGAGGCCAAGTACAGTAGGAAGGTGCTAAGGGTCAGTTAGAAACTTGGACATTAGCCAGGTACAGTCAATTAAAAAAAATTATACCATAGCTTGGTTTAATACTTACTTTACAATACATTTTGTCAAGTCAATTTGTACAAAATATGTACAATATACAATACAGTTGTTAAATTTTATTGCCCCAGTTTCATCTCGTCCCCTAGAACCTTCCTTGTACAATAAAACAGTACCCAATGGAACCTTGGGTTTTCATTGAACTTGAGAACAGGGGCCAAGTAGGAAGGGGTCAAGTACAGTAGGAAGGTGCTAAGGGTCAGTTAGAAACTTGGACATTAGCCAGGTACAGTCAATTAAAAAAATGTGTACCATGGCTTGGTTCACTTTACAATACATTTTGTGAAGTCAATTTGGGTACAAAAAATATGTATACATATACAACTTAAAAAATAAATCAATACTTACCAAATCAGCGGTGGGTGGCGCAGTGGGTTAGTGCGCCTGACCAGTAACTGAAGGGTCGCTGGTTCAAGACCGGGCTGAGACACTGAACTACCTACCGTCTCCAGGGGCGCCAGAGGGGGCTGCAAGATAGCAGAGGCTCTTCTCCCTCCCGGACGCTGACCTCCATAGTGTATGCAGGCCTGGCCGTGGGACACCGTGTGGAGCTGGGGAATGGTGTCAGACGCCTAACCTGAAAGCAGAAAAAGAGGTGACGTCGCATAGCTGCCTGATGGTACTGCACCATGGATGGATCCTCACCTCTGCAGAGAGTAAGACTGTTTACAATAGCAAACAGCCCACAATCTGAGCCGCCCCTCTGCTGCTGGACATCCAGCCACTGCAAGCGGACCTGGTTCCCTGTGAAAGAGAGAAGGTGTGTTATCTGTGAAATAAAGCTGTGACCAAAGGAGTCATAAACATTAACAGTACCTACCTGGCAGTCGATGTTACTTACCGTAACCCAGTGGTTGCCACAAACATTTAAAATCTGGACAAATAGCAATAGCTGGACAAACCCCTGGGTTGGTGCAGGCACGGAGGACAGGAGGGCGAGGGATGTGGTGGCGTAGAGGCCTCCTACATGTGCCTGCAAGAGAGCCTGAGAATGGTCAATGACAAGATCATCTAGCCAACAGTTTGGGGACTGTTCCCCTAAGGTCCTCCACCCTGCTCAGTGAAGCGGGGTAGGCCTGCCCCCGCTGGACACCTGTGATGACAACATCATCCTAGAAGAGAAGATATAATTGATTAATAGGATGCATTTGAACATCTGTACAAACACACAAACTGCTTATGTGCAGGATTGACACATTATTTCTTAATGTTGAGTAGTGGCAACAAGAATCTGAAGTGTACCTGAAGTGTGTCCCCCTCCAGCACAGAGCACAGTGGTTCAGGGTCATCTGAACTAACTGGCTCGGGCAGATGGGACGCGGCTTCCTCTGAGTCCTGGAGTCCAGCACGTCACCTATCACATAGACTTATGTTAGTTACAGGGCATGTCAATTGTTCAATGGGATTTGAATCGTTGAAGGATAAAAAAAAATTCCCAAGCAAGAATTTGTAAGCGTACCTGAAATGTGTCCCCCTCTGGCTCAGAGCACAGCAGTTCAGGCTCATCCGAACAGACCAGCTCAGGCCGATGGGAGACAGCTTCCTCGTGGGGGGGCAAGCTCGTGATCCTTAAGTCAATCCAAGAGTAACAAAATTATTAAATGAAACCATATTTAGCATACTGTCCTTTAGTGAAAAAAAATTTAACACATGACTCTCACAACATTGATGTGGACTTGAAAGACATGTAATAATGATCTGTAATGGCAAAATTGGATATCATCACCCTCTCACCTTAATCACTCTTACAAGTCCAACTTACCAGTACTGAGTTGGCCAGTCTGGATCAATCGTGCGACCAGGTCTCCCACGCTTCCTCTCGTCCTTCTTCAGCACCTCCATGCCCGGGACGATCTTGAAACGCTTGGTTCCCTTCTTGATCCTCCTCCGGTAGGTCTTGCGCTGTTTCTCCTGGGCCTTCTCCACGTTGAGTCGCACCTTGATCGTTCAAGGAAAAACGCAGCAGCAGAGATTTATATTCTCTATTGCGCTGTATAACTTTGTATATTACTGATGCATTGTTATTGCTTTAGCAGTTACAGTACTTAGCATGGCTACAGGGCTTAAGCGCGCAATCCTCATCGGAGCTCCGCCTCCTGAGAGCGCATTCCGCGGGGCACTCATTATTCACCAACGCCAGGTTTTTGACAAACTTCATTTATGGTCACGTTTTCATTGCAAAATTATTTATTTACAAGGCTAATGGAATATGTGAAGATGCAATTGGCATACACATTCATTTAATTTCATCCCCATTTATTTGATTGGTGTAGACACTGTTAACATTGTCAGGGGAGTAGGCTACGATTTTAAAGCCACTAGTTGTTAGGTGGTTGTTCAGTAAACAGTGAAAGTGTAATATCTTTCACCTTGTCAAAGACCTCCTCATCCTTCTCAGCCCTGGCCTGGAGGTAGTCTGCAACAGTGTCCTCGTTGATCCCGTCAACCTCCACAAGAGGAGGAAGGTCGCCTGTGATCTGAAATGACATGGCAAATAGAGAAAACACAATAGACAAACATTTTCATAGTTAGTATTTTTTTATTATTATTGTGAAACAAAAATGATATAAGAAGAATAATATCAAGAGTTTACATACCTCTGTGGACAACCGTGGCTCCCGACCGTACATCAGGCGGTAGGGCGAGTACTTTGTGGAGGCCTGGACACTGGTGTTATGGGCAAAAAGAATTACCTTCAGGTTGTCCTCCCACCGTTCTTGGTGCCCATCCAGAGACTTGCCGATGCCCCTCTTCAGCGTCTGGTTGGTTCGCTCATCCAGTCTGTTGGTCTGGGGATGGTAGGCAGAGGTGATGCGGTGCTTGGTCCCCCACTTCTCAAACAAGATCTGGTTAACCTAAAAAAGAAAATAAGACAAGTCATTAATTTTGTCTGTACAAGTATAGCCATAACTGTTAAGAGATCAAATGTTTTAGCAAGTACTTGACCTTGTTCCAGAACTCTCTGCCCTGGTCCGTCAGGATGACCTCCGGTGCACCATGGGTGTGGAAAATGTCCATCAGGGCCTGGGATGTTGCAGCTGCCGTATAGACACAGTATATGGTACTATTATATTAATGCTTATGTTAATTTTCAAGATGAAAATCGAGATACATGCGGTTGATGAACTGGACAAATAAATCAAGTACATTTAAAAAAAGCATGATCATGATCAGTTTATATCAGAGATAAACACTAAACACACAGATATAACACACCTGGATGGGAATGGCCTCCAACCACTTGGTGAAGAAATCAGTCGCTGTGAGGCAGTAGCGATTGCCATTCCTGGACGAGGCCTTGAACGGTCCGATGAGGTCCACACCTAGCATACAGTCAAATAGTACTACCTTGATCCGTCCGCTTAGCAGATATGGTATTGTATTTGTATTGATTTGTTCTAAAGTCGAAATCCGAAAAGTAATTGGGACATACAAGTGTAGAACTCACCAATCATGTACCAAGGTGAAACAGGCTTGATGCTCTTCAGCTCAGGTGCCTCGGTCTTCACCTTAGTAGTACAATACGATTCGGTATCTGTCAAAATTTGATTGATGGGTTCAAAAGGGCATTTTTTGAATATTAATGAGTTTATGAAAAATTATGATTATGCATAAATTATTTTTTTATTTATGATTTTTTTATTTTATGATTATGATGATGCATCATCATTCGGGGCGGGGGTTTGTGGGTTTTTCGTTTCAAGGGTTTGGCGATGTCATTTTATTGGGAATTGTTGTAAGCGTTGTGGTTTTGTGACGAATTGTTTTTAGGGTTGGGGACAGGGTTGTTTAGGGGAAACATATTGGCAATGTAATGTGTTGTACATTGTTTTGAAAAACATCGTGAAAAAGTATGGTTGTATAAATGTATATGTTGTTAGTTGTAGCAGTAGTAGCAGCGGCAATTACGTTTTATTTTTAAAGAGCCGTTTGTGCTAGCGGCAGCAGCCGCTTGTTAAAAAGAATAATTCAAGCAGGCTGTTAAAACGTGAAAAATCGCGTGGACTATAACGAAATAACATTAAACAGAATCATTGTAAAGACTTGTTAGATGCCATGAAGGAAGAAAAATAAACTCCGTGGGTTAAAGGCGTTCGCAAAGCATAGTACGCGCGCAGAGACACGGTAGGCAAAACACTTAGAAACTTTTTCTGGTTCCGTGAAACCACAATATTGTTCAAAAATAGACAAAAGATAGGTACAAAAGGCGAGATAGAGCGCTTAAAAGCCTAGAATGGTTCGCATGAAAGACTATGAAGAAAATAATTTAAATAAAAGAATATGTTACGTTTTAAAGAATTAAAACGAAAAACGCAAAAATAACTTGGAAAAGTATTCGGTCGTTGCGGAGGTCCGTGGTGATACGCTAGAAGATAGAACGATAACTTCACAGCACGTCGGCAGCTAGTGGCTACCATGCAGGACTAAAATTGTTCAGAGAACGAACACGGGTGTGTATCAGAAGCCAAAATGACGTACCAACGTCTTGTCACGTGGAGTTTGACGCAAGTTTACGTAGGGGTTTTTGATGGACGTTTGCGCGAACCAATGGTCGCGACGGTGTCGGAGGGCTGTTCCAAAAGGGGTCAAAAGGGCACGCACATGCGCAGAAAGCGTTCTTAAAGTTTATGACAAAGTCTTGCCAGAGGTGTGTGGAGGGGGTTGATTGATGGGGAACTGGGGATGTTGGAGATGGGAGGTGTAGCCCACAGGCTTTGCAGTCGAAAAGACTTGTATAAAAGACCGGCTTTTCGGCACAGATATTTAGCAGAAGCAGGCATCGAAACACTAACTTGTCAAAGCAACCAGAAAATGGCGAACGCACAACTTATGACACCCGAATCACCAGACGCTATGAGGGCTGACAGCACGGTGTTGCAGACACCAAGAAAGCCCTTTGCGGCGATATCACGGCTACGTGTAGACCTTGTGTACCGGGACTGGTCCAGTACGGGTCGCGACAATATCCAATGTGGATATCAACTTCACACAGATGTTGCTGGCGTGCCAAGAGTCACACTTTTCAACATGTGTGCCGGCGAGTTGTTTGGTGAGAACACAGACCGTGTGACTTTCGAGCCTAAGGAATGGGGCCTATTCCAAAACTGTTACCGCGATGTTGTCAACAATATACACCGCGAAAGAAACTTTGTGAGTTGGAAAGAACCCGTCTGCTCTGTGGTGTGTGTTAGAAGACGCAGAAAAGCTGATCGACTATTTATTAGCGAGCATTTCGGATCAGCAACAATCACTGATGTACAAATTTGTTTTCATTTTGATGACCTGCCGTTGTTGGAACTTTGTATCGAACAAGCCAATACAAGGATTGAGGACTATCGGCTATTGCGTTCAATGGGTTTTGTGAAAACTAACCTGCGGGCAAGATTTGATGCCGCTGCCAACATGTCGGATACTTTGGAAAACACGGCAACATCAACGCAGTGTGTCTCTGATGATGAAGATTGTTAGAAACGCTTTACAGACGTGTATAACGTGACTTTGATGTTTTTTTAAAAAAGTGTTCTAGTTTGTTTTGTGCGGGGTTGTATATTGCCATTATCACTGTATACATATTGTGGCGCTGTTGTTTTTTATTGTTTTGTGAACTTTAAAATAAAAAAGTATTTCTTTTACATACTAAAGACCGGTGTCATCATTGTTATATCAACCATTCATGCATGTTAAAATTCAAAGCACGCCCCGCAAAAACGAAAACCCAATCAAAGCGCCCTTTCAGAACTCTAGGGGTTTTCAAGGCGTGGTTATAAGTTTGAGTTGGCCTTTAAAAAGACAAGCGGTACAAACCTGATAACATACCCACGGCACAAACCTCTTGACCAACATGTCTCAGAATTTTGACAAAATGTACGAGCCCCTACAGGCGGCAGAGTGTTCAGAATCTTGGGAGATTGATTACCCAGGTCACAATGACGTTCCGGCTACAGGGCCGTGGCTCGTTAACGAGCCGAACGCGGTGGACAATGTTTTATACGCTGGTTCGTTCGAAAGACAAGGCTGTGAAACAGACGGTTGTCTAACAACGCCGATGATTAAACTTTTGAAAATCATCATCGCGAGACTTCTGGACTGCGCTATTGAACAACATCTGAAGAGTCAATGTCTGGGGTGTGAAGTTGACCATCCAAGCCAGCTTCGACACAGTTGTTTAAACGAGACGGACGCACACTATTTCACATACCACTTTGACAATTTCGTTGCAAGCGTGAAGAAACCATGGTTAAGTCCTCTGCTTGTCAAAGCCATGGAGCTGTTTGTGGCTAAACCCGAGCCTATGAGGATCCTGGGGTCTGTTGATACGATTATTGCAGAAATTCGCGAGGAAACAAACATTCGTGACAAACTTCGTGAAATCCTACAAACGGACCTTGACCAGGCCAGCGAGAAGGCCTTTTGGGCGGTCGATACAGACTTCAGGGAAATCGAGGGCGCCATGCAGGAAGACCTGTGGCCCATATGTTCTGAAGGCGAAACATTGCCACATACACAATTGTAATGTAAAATGAAATCTGTGTTTTTTATAAAAAAGAAATAATAAATACTGTGTTTTTTTTATATTGTGCTTCATTACTTCTATAACAGTAAGGATGGATGTTGACAAGCACCTGAAAGATGTGTATTATTCTCCAGAAAACCCTGGGTCTTACGGCGGCAAAAAGCGCCTACAGCGGGGTGTTTGTGATACAAAAGATTTGAGAGTCTCAGACAAGAAAGTTGCTGCTTGGTTATCTGGTGAAGATGCGTACACCTTACACAAACCCATCAGAGTCAATTTCAAGAGAAACAGGGTTTTTGTGAGTAACATTGATTCACAATGGCAGGTCGATTTAGTTGACATGTCAAATGTCTCTGAACATAATGATAATATGAAGTTTATGCTAACATGTATAGATATATTGTCAAAACATGCATGGGTGTGTGTTCTTAAAAACAAAACAGCTGTCGAAGTGCACAGGGCTTTTCAAAGCATTCTCGCAAAAGGTCGAAAACCTAAAAAAATACAAACAGATAAAGGTAAAGAGTTTTTCAATAAAATGTTCCAAAGTCTGATGAAACGCAACAAAATAATACACTTTGCCACAGATAACGAAGATGTTAAAGCATCTGTGGTTGAACGTTTCAATAGAACGTTGAAAACGAGAATGTGGCGTTATTTTACAGCCCACAATACAAGACGCTATATAGATGTTGTGCAGGCCTTGGTGCTGGGGTACAATAATAGCTATCACAGCGCTATTAAAATGAAACCCCTTGAAGTAAACAAAGATAATGTTTTTAAAGTTTTTAAAAACATGTATGGTCTCTTTCCAAAAAAATCTAAAAAGCCAAAGTTTAAGTTTGAGGAGGGTGACACAGTCAGGGTCTCCAAAGTACGTGGAAAGTTTGCAAAAGGATATGAACAAACATATACAGATGAATATTTCACGGTTGTTGAAAGGGTTCACAGAAGACCGCCTGTATACAGATTGAAGGATTATGATGGTACGAACATTGACGGGGTGTTTTATGAGGCTGAATTACAAAAAGTTATAGTTGGGAAAGACAAAACTTATAAGGTCGAAAAAATTGTTGCTGAGAAAACACACAATAGACGCAAGTTTGTTTTAGTAAAATGGGTGGGGTGGCCCGAAAAATTTAACAGCTGGATACCCGAAAGTCGTGTTGTCGATCTCTAAAAGAGTTGAAAAGTTTACAGACCCGAACAAATCATCAGGGGACACCATGGAAGACGACGGTTTTTATGTCACTCTCCCGAGCAATGCGTGTCTAGATATTTATCCGGGGAATAAAATTTCAAGCTACACAACAAAGTTTGCACGAGCCCTCGAATTACGAGGACAATGGGAGGTTGCTTTGGCGGAGATTCAATACCCCTATACTTGGTGCACGCTAAATACTGATGAAAACTATTTTATCGTGCGCGATGCGAAAAAAGCCACAGACTATGTTGTCGCAGTAAGCTGGGGTTATTACAAGAGCCTGAAAGCGCTTGTGGATGAGATTAACAGAAGTTTAAAGATGAAAAAATGGGCTATTGAGGTGGGCTACGCCGTAATGAAAAACAGAATTTATATTAGCGCAGACGAAAATCTATCCATATCGGCTAACGGAAAGCTCGCCAGAATGCTGGGGTTGGAGTCAAATGTTGCATTATCGGTTGCAAAGCATGCGGCGCCACACCCCTCGGATATTCGGGCGGGGTTCTACACAATGTATGTATACACAGACATTATTGACTACCAGAGAGTCGGTGATAGTTTTGTGCCACTGCTACGATGTGTACATATAACAGGATCTAGCAACGATGTAATCACAATATCTTACGAGAAGCCACACTACGTACATGTCAGCAAGAAACACATTGACGATATAACAATTGAGCTGAAATCAGATCAGAACGAGAACATAGCCTTTACTTACGGCAAAGCCAACATAAAACTACATTTTAGGCCTGTGAAATATCGGTATCACGAATAAAAATGGCGAGGACACCCCTCTACATAGATCCAAATAGGTATATAGCCTATTATACGGAACAGGCTGGTAATGGATTGCCCGGGTATAAGGGTGCTAGTGTTATGTATGGTAGTGGACTTGGCGGACTATTTCGCGGCTTATTCCGAATGGCCTTGCCCCTACTAAAGAAAGGTTTCAACATAGCCAAGCCACATTTGAAAGCAGCAGCCAAGAACATCGCCAAAGATGTGGTCAACAAAGCGGTGATGAGTCGTTTGAACAACGGTGACCAGGACGGTTCGGGGCTTATGGTTATGACAAGACGGGCACGTAAGAGGCCTCCAGGGGGGCGTGTCACGAGCAGTTCTAAAGCTAAAAAGCGTCGCGCAGTGAACAGTCGAGCCACAGTGACGAAAAGCAAGCGGAGGGTGAAAAAGCGCACCAAGACGGTTAAGAGAAAAAGTAGATACATTTTTTAAAATGGCCTTCATACACAACATGTCAGAGGAATGTATGAAGTCAGAACTGGACCTTTTCGCTGTACCGTATACGCAAACAAGCATTGATAAGAACATCTATGTTGAAGTATCCCCCCTGTCAGCCCTTTCGGACACGGGCCCCCTAGAGTTCTATATAGCCGGCAATGGTGAAGATTACCTTGACTTAAACAACACTCTATTATACCTACAGTGTAAGATAACCCGTGCAGATGGTACCAATATCACCAACGCAGACACGGTTGGGATTATTAATTACCCCATAGCGACCCTTTTTTCACAGGTGGATGTTTCGTTGGGTGACAGGCTGGTGAGCCAGTCTAGCAACACATACCCCTACAGAGCAATTATGGAATGTCTACTTAATTATTCTGAAGCCACGTTGTCTAATCAATTTACGAGTGGCTTATTCTATAAGGATACCGGTGGCCATATGGACGAAACAGACCCGGCGGGGGACAACAACGGTTTGAAAAGCAGAGCCATATATACAGCGGAGAGCAACACTTTTGAATTGCTCGGACCCATCCACGCCGACATGTTTTTTCAGGAGAGACTACTTATAAACGGTGTCGATATTAAAATCAAGATGGTGCGTTGTAAGGATGCTTTCTGTCTAATGACAGCCGCGGGTGCACAACAACATCCGTACAAGCTTAAAATAGTCGCGGCAACAATGTTTGTTAAAAAAATCGGGGTATCACCCCCTGTTAAACTAGGCCATGCACAGGCGCTACTAACAGCGAATGTTAAATATCCTATTGACCGTGTTAGCCTTAAAACTTTCAGCATGGCGGCTGGTCTTAGAGTTTGCAACCAAGAAAATTTGTTTTTGGGACAATTACCGAAATCGGTCATCATAGGTTTAGTAGATAACGACGCTTTTACAGGAGTTTACAACAAGAACCCTTTCAATTTCAAACATTATGACGCCGAACATATATCACTCAATATGGACGGTCTTCAGATTCCGGCAAAGGCTTTTACCCCAGATTACACAACCGGCTCGGCGGTTCGTGAATTTTATGGTTTAGCACTTGCAACGGGGCGACATCTGAAAGATTCACCATTGTGTATAGATCGCCAAGAATACATAAAAGGCTACACACTTTATGCATTCAATCTGACCCCCGATGAAGGCTGTAGCCAACACCTCTCCCTGATCAAAACTGGTAATATTCGTCTGGAGATGAGATTCAGAACCCCGCTACCCAGAACCGTTAATTTAATTGTTTACGCATGCTTCGACAATATTATTGAAGTGAACCAGCGGAGGAACGTTTTGTATGATTATTATTAAACATGAACACCCGAGAACTAGATGCTATTTTGTGCAACAACCCATACACCACAAAATACTTTTATGGAACGGTTGCCTGCGATGAGCTACCGGTTGATAAACTAGATAATTTACCCTCCATGTACATTGTGAATACACACCCTCGAAATAAGCCTGGGGAACACTGGTTGGCTTTGTATGTGTGTGCGGATAAGACGGGCGAATTTTTCGACTCCTACGGCAACCCACCTGACTACATATACTTCCCGGATAGCATCAACACTTTTCTGCAAAAGAACTGCA